>JAOWBW010000087.1:1761600-2070533 GCA_026119855.1 Campanula takesimana
ATCTATTATTTTAGCATTTCCTAATATATTGCTTAGGCTTCGTATGGTTGTAGAGACTTTGGCGCCTCTATGACATACGCATCCTAGATCGATCGCGATGGCAGAAGCCTCGGCGTTTCTTTTTGCGTGAGATCCAGCATCTATTATTAGGATTCGTACGGTTGTAGAGACTTCGGCGCTCTGTGACATATCGTATCCTTGATCAATCGTGATTGGCAGGAGCTTGGCGTTTCTGTTTGCGAGAGATCCAGCATCTATTATTAGGATTCGTATGATTGTAGAGACTTTGGCGCCTCTATGACATCGTATCCTTGATCAATCGCGATGGCAGAAGCTCGGCGTTTCTGTTTGCGAGAGATCCATCACCTATTATTAGGATTCGTATGATTGTAGAGACTTCGGCGCCTCTATGACATACGTATCCTTGATCGATCGTGGTTGGCAGAAGCCTCGGCGTTCGTTAGCACAATCGGCAGGAGCCCTGGCGATCCTGATTGCGTTTACCATTCCATCTTGGGATTATTTAGACACGTAATCTTTATTTTTCCCAAAAATGACTTCATTTCCTAACGAATGTTCGTTCTTCATACAGGATAGTGCCGTAGGTTTATTATCCCTAGCAGAAGTCCGATGGCTCGCTTTTCCCTAATCGCTCTGAACTAACGACGGCTTGATTCCTCGGAGGATACGTAGGAAACCTGAAAAGGTTCAGCCACCCGACCGACATAGTCATCTCTCATCCCCAGCAAGTGCATTTTCCCCAGCAGAACACGTTTGTTCCCCATCAGAGGACAGTCCCTTCCAATTTCCCCATCAGATTTGAACTACGTTTGGCTTGATTCCCCCCGCGGATACGTAGGTCGCCTGTCAAGGTCCAGCCGTTCCCTTACCTTCCTCGTTTTGAAACTCATGTTTCAGAACGGTTCCTATTTTATCATCGACGACCAACATTGCTTGCAAGAAGCGTCGTCGAGGGGCTACTGTTAGTACCCTAGATGAAAAAATGAGTTTATAGGGCTTTCCCAAATATACAAGGACTTTATGGGAATTAGAAACCTTGCAAAGACTTGTCCCGGATTCCCAAAATAGCTCAATGTTCTAGAAAACATTAAATATGGACATTTAGGGTTGCCTTGTATGAACAGTAAAACCTAGCTTGAATTCAAGTCAGCGCGCAACGATGGCCACGCGGCCACTTTCGCCGCCGCCCTCAATATTGGTCACGCGGCCACTTTCGCGGCCGCCCTCATAATGGCCACGGGCCACATCCGCCCCGGATGATCTGGACCATCAGATCTTCCCCTCAGTTTACTATATAAACCAATCTCATGCTATTAGTTAGGGGGATCCGAATTTGAGAGTTCTTAAACACAATTTTGCTCTCTAATTAGCATTCAAACCTCCAAGAAGATCAAGGTTTATTTCTTGCCAACATAGGTAAGTTTTCTAACTTATTTCTTCACGTTTCTTGCATTATTTCTAATGTAGATCTTTAATATTCATGTTCTTGCATGTTTATTCATAGTTTCTTCATATGCTTCGCATGTTTATTCATATGTTCATATATGTTCTTCATATGTTCATCGTGTTCATAGATTTAAACCTTATTTATGCTATATTTAGGGTTGCGATCTTTATGTTTGCATGTTATTTCATAGCCGATGATGATCGAGGGTTCATCAACCCGAGGATGATCTAGGAACTACTTCTAAACCCTAATCTTTAGGTAATTCCCCCCCATTATGCATGATCCCGATTCTTCTGCCTATTCTAAATTCTTCTCGAACTACGCTGACCTGAGCTTCTCACATTGAGAGGAACGTAGGAAATCTTCGGATCCGGTCTCAAACACTAACACACTACTAACACATTCATCATGATAGAAAGACCGATCATTCGGGCAATAGGAGTGATAACGTTCAATATTCTTCTCTTGTTGTAATTTGACCCCCGAACCCATTAAACATGCTTTTTCTCAATGTTTTGGCTATAATTAAAACGGCGTGGCGACTCTCATAATTTTAATGTTACTATGAATATTCTCAAATTCAAACACACGTATTCACAGGTGTGATTTGAGGAAAGCCTCGGATGTATTCATACCTTCACCTACCATTTTCGCTTGAAGGATGTTGTTTTGATGAAGAATGTCCATGCTTTGGATGGAGAATGATGATATTGGTGATGATGAATTGTTCTTGCCTTTGATGGAATGTTGGCGAGATGGTATTCTGGATGATGGGTTAGTCGTGCCAAAAGGCTGCCTACGTATCCCTTGAAAGGAATCAGACCAGCGTAGTTCAAGGATGGTGGAGGACGCTGGGGAAGAATGCTAGGAGCAAGGCAAAATAAAGCACGAACTTTTGCACATACAAAAAGAAAAAGAAAAATCCTTTTGTCATTTTTTTTAAGACTAAGAGGAAGAGAATATGTACGCATAAGAAAAACAGATTTTTTTTTAGTTAGTTTGTGGGTGAACAATTTTAACCATTGTGTGTTTGCAAAGCCAACCCAAGATCAAGTCATTCGGTCAAAGTCCGGATTGCCTCGCTTTGAATATGTCCTCGTTGCCGTGGTGTCCAACGAAATTGGTGTCTAGCCCCAAGATATGTGTCAATTATGGGGTTTCAAAAGACTTTCGATGCCGAGATAAGGGGTTGTTGATTGAAAATCCCCTATAATGCCCTTGATGCCAATCTTGCATAGCCCTATGATAAATCGCCTTTTGATGTTGACGAGAGCAAACCCCAATAGGAGATTATTATTACCAAGCTTCGGGAGATCGCTAAGCCCCAAATGTCATGTGGGCTTCGAGATGGCGGGAGGTGAAGACCTTTCGATGTGAAGCCCCAAATCGTCTTAGCTTTGTATTGAGAGCGGATGCCACATCGGGTAGGACTCTTGAAGGCGATCTCCTTCTTTCTATTGCTTGGAGATGGATGGCCCTTTTTGTGGTTGATACCCAAATGGCAGAAGGTCCATGTTGAAAATGTAGTACGGTCTTCGGGAGACGTCTCATGGGAGATGGTGATGTTGTTGCAGATGATAAGGTCTTGGTGTGATAAAGTCTCGAACGGTATGTTTGCTCGAGTCTTCTTGAGTTGAACCGACGGCGAATCTTTGGATTCAGCCTGTGCTTTTGATCTTGGAGAAGGGGGTGCTGTATTGCAGAAACATTGGGATTAGCCGTAACTCTGCTTATAGAGTTAACATATTGGCATTGCCCGCTATAACTCAGCCAAGTGAGTCTAGCATATTGAATCTTTTTCCTTTTCTCTAAGACTTCCTTCATAATCTCGCTGTGAGTTCTAACAAGAATCATCAAATTCATTCATATCATCGGAGCCTTCATTTAAAACCAAGAGGCCTTTTGACTGGAAGTGTTGAGGGACCTTTGAAGCTTGATCCTTTTCATGGAGACTACTCCCAAATTGCGTTGCTCGAGTATTGTTGCCCAAAAGACTGTCGGTCGCAAAGCCCTAATATTGCCCTTTGCTTGAATTACTGTAAAGCCGTGGCCCAAAAGATTTGTAGATTGCGAAGCCCATTAAGACCTTTCGGTATGAAGCTTCAAATGTTACTGGGGACATTGAAGTGAATTGCTTTTTGCCGAGGGAGCCTTTAAGACTTGACCGTAGCCCCTAGAGTGCCATCATTGATTGCGAGAAAGGTCCATCCTTTATTGGGGGAACGAGTACGGGCACACATGAAAAGAGGGATTTTTGACATACCTTTTGAGATACTTTGAGGATAGTCTCACACATATTTCTCGAGCATAGCCCCTAGGGCTTATTGATTGTCAAATGAAGCAAAAGAAGCCCTTGTTCTTGAGTCACATAGCCCCTAGGGCGTCACCATTTGTTGAGCAAAGCAAGAGTGATTCATCCTCGTGCGAGGGAACAAACATTAGAGGACATGGTAAGAGCTACTCCATTTCTCGGGAGACTTTCGGCGTACTTTAGAAGCACATACTTGCAGAAGCTTTGAAAACTGAGACACATGTTGTTGCTATTTGCTGCCCAAGCCAATTGACTAGCTAGGGATTATTTGTGCAACCTCGTGCCTTTTTAATGATAGGCTCATTCTCGGACGGATCTTGGTTACCACGGGCTTTCTTTCACATGAGCCCAAAGATGCACATTGCAAGAACAATCTTTCCAATAACCCAAAATGACCTTTGATGGTGCCATATCTCGTCAAGCCTTTTGCAATTCCAAAGTTGGCTTGGTGGGGATTGACTTGCTGAGAAGAACCAATGTAAAACTTGTGCAGTTGTTTTCTTTAGAGGCCGGAGATCACTATTTCTCTTTCCCTTCTCTCTCTCACTCTCTCATTTTTTTTATGACGCACCCTGTTTTTTGCCTAGATCGCCCTTTCGGGTTTTCAATCTAGCGGGAATCTCTTTTGCATCTTCATTTTGACTCGATAAATGAGGAAGTGTGCATTGACTCTAGCGGATGATGAGAGACATGTGATTTTGCGGTGTGAAGACCTCTGTCACTAAAGATGAGTGACATTGACTCAACTAGGGAAGTGTCCCTAGTATTGACTTCATGTATGTATAGATTTTTTTTTGAATGACTCACGAAGGCAAGTAAGTCATTAAGAGAGAAGAGAAAGAAAGCCCCAGTTTGATTGCAAGAAATTGGGAGTATGCAGAAAGAATAGAAGCCCTAGACTCGACAAGGAACGAAAAAGTGATTCCAAATCTAGGAAAGTTGTTCAATCTTGAGGTGATTAATTCATTGGAAAATAAATCGTACAAAGATGTCATGACAAGTTCGAGAGGAAGGCCGATCACCATAATGTGCTAGGGCTAAACATATCTTCTTTCTTGCATGAGACCGGACCCGAAGGTTGCCTACGTTCCTCCAGTGAAGAGGCTCAGGTCACCGTAGTTCTTGTGGATTCTCCATTCGCAGTAATGGTTGTTGCTTCGTCCTTCATCGATGGAATGATGTTGATCTTGTATTTCTTTGATTGAGGGGGATTTTTTTTTTTTTTTTTTTTTGTGCTCTAACTTTTGCCTAGGTTGATTTGAGGATTTCAACCTAGCGAGCCTCTTTTTTTTTTTTTTTTTTTTTTTTTATATATATATCCCCTTTTGAAAACTTTGCTTCATGATCATTGCTCCACCTTTCTTTGTCTTGATTTCGTCGTTGTTGATGTCTTCGTTGTTGATGCCGTCGTCGATGTTTAGCCCCTAGGCGTTCAAGCGATGGCCTTCATTCCAAAACTTGTTTAGACACCTTTTCATCATTTTGCCAATAATTAGATTGAACAACTTGGAAGAGTGTATGAGGACAAGAACGACTTTTATTTAATGATTGACTCAAAATTTAACATTGGATGAGAGAAAACATTAATGCACACATTAGAGGACTTTTGACTCTCTTTTTTTTAATCCTATTTCTAGGTAGAGAAAGAGAAACGGAGATTGTTGTCGTCATCCCCCATGTCGTTGTAGTCCTCATTGTCGTTGTAGTCTTCCATGTCACTACATTCTTCCATGTCATTGCTTGGGAACCCTTTGTCGTTGAAGCTTGTGTCATAGGAGGACTCGGCCACTTCTCGGAGCAAATTGTCAATTCTAACCCCCGCATCATACATGCTTGAAAAATCAGAGTGAAAAGCCCCACTAAGATGAGTGCGGTAGTCCATTTCAAACACTTCAAGAAGATGTCCATTTGTTCCTTCTTGAAGGCCTATCAACCATCTCGGCTAGCTTGTCATTCCAACGGCGATAGAAGTCCTCAAATGATTCATCACCCATTTGCACGGTGCTCTCCAATTCCTTCTTGGTGGGGCGGAATATGGAGTTGTCTTGATATTGTGACTTGAAGGCAAGCATAGCGACATCCAATTGAGGCGGGTGGAAACTGGAAGACCCATATACCAATCTTTTGCGACCCCCTCGAGAGTAAGCGGGAAGCATTGTGCCATTATTTAAGGAGACACTTTCTTTTGTAGCATGGCCCAAATGTAGGAGTCAACATGAGCGTCGGGGCAAGAGTTGCCGTTGAACTTGCCAATATCGGGCATCTTGAACTTTTCGGGAAGAGCCTCCATTGTGTTCATGAGGAGAGAAGCTTGATGAAGATCGGTGCTTGGGCCCTTTTGCAAATTTAGCCCACTAAGCCTTTGGTCAATGTATGACATGAGAGTGTTGACCAAACCGGTATCAATGCTTTGGACCTTTCTTTCACTCGTGAGCCCTTTCAATTGGTTCTTGAGTTGAGCAACTTCTTTCTTGTGGGCCGTTTTCACATGCTCGTAACGGGCTCGCCATAAATCATCCTTGCGGCGGACATTCTCGGCTAGTGTATCAACTTGCCCTTTCAATGCTTCCACCATGCGGAATAACCCTTCGTTGGACACGGGAATGCCGTTGTCGTTGTTGCTGTTGGAAGCCATTGGACCTATTGAGAGAACACGGTCGATCTTAGGTTGGACCCACAAACATATTTTGAGTAAAATAATTAACCCACAAACAAAGGAAAAAGACTTAACTACATAAGAAAAATGACTCTTTTTATTTATTTATTTACAAAAGTCGGAAGGATGTGGTCCTTTTTGGGGTTTCTAGAAAAATAGTGGAATCGTCACACTAGTATATAGACCTTCTCGTGGTCCCATATACTCATCGGATTCCACCATGCTTGTGAATCCTACATGTGTCGGGATTAAACTAAATTAATGTAGTAAAGCATACATGCGGGGACGGATTTTTATTTTCGTCCATCATAACCACTTGGGGACGGAGTTTTATTTCGTCCAAAACAACGAGTGGCATGTATGATTTGAAGACATTAGTTTAGGGAAATCTCGGTACATGAAAAACCGACTTGAGTCACGGAGTGTTAGACCTTAACTAGAATTGTGTGGTTTGTGCTCGGCTAAAGAGAGGCTTAAGCTGGGAAATTTCATCACATGATAGTGCTAAAGCTTCCTTCATATTATCAAATCTAGTGATTACCTTTTCAGCCTTTTTGAACATTTTTTCTTGTTCAGCAATCACTTCATCATCATTGATTTTGGAGATTGGAGCAGTTGGTTCAACTTGAGGTCTGATGTAAGCTCATTTTCTCAACTTGTTCCTTGCACTTAGATCACATCGTGAGAATAACAATCCACCATCGCTTTGAGCCGGAGTGAGAAATCCTTGTTCAACGAGCTCGCTGATGGTTGGTCCTTTCTTCCTTTTCACTTCTTGAAAACCTGCAGATTTCTTGATAGGTTTATTCAAGACATTCATATCAGGAACATCCTTGGAGAAGTCATCATCAGAATCATAAGTATCAACTTCATCATCATTTGCCACCAAACAAACGAGTCCATCATCAGAATCTTCATCGGTCTCATCTGAGTCTGTTTCGATCCAAGTGTTCTGCTCATTTGCTGGTGATTCTTCTTCAGCAATCATTCCCGTGTGACGAGTGAATTTGGGAGTGAACTTGGGAGTATGGCTGCTCTTCTTCTGCATATATTCAAATTTTGGAGTTGGGCAGCTTGAAGCAAAGTGTCCTGGTTTCCTGCAATTAAAACAAATAAGGTCTTCTTTTCTTTTTGAATCACTGCTCCTCGTGAACTTTGGAGGAGCTCTGCTGGTAGATCCTTGAAATTTGCTGGTTGAGCCGGGTCTTGAGAATTTTCTGAACTTTTGAAATTTCTTTCACAAATAAAGCGAAGTCTTCATCATCCATGTCTAGTAGCTCAGAGGTAGAAATTTTGGGATCAGAACTTTTCTCTTCTTGAACCGGCGCAGGCGCATGGGCTTCTTCTCTATGCGCCACCATTGCTATGGATTTTGACTTTCCTTCAGTTTCACTGATTCGTTGGAGTTTGAGCTCATAAACTTTGAGATTTGCATAAAGGTTCCTTAAAGTCCATACATCTAAAGTTCTGGCGTCTTCAAGAGCACTGGATTTATGTAGGTATCTTGATCCAAAAGCTTGGAGAAAATTGACATTCAAATCTTTGTTTGAAAACTTCATGCCAAGTGAAATACATAGATTAATAATTTCACAGTAGCGTTCATAAGTTTGTCTTAAGGTTTCACCGGAGAGTTGAGAGAAATTGTTGAATCTCTTTTGCACTTCATATTTATTGTTCTCCTTACAAACAGTATCTCCTTCTATATGCTCTTCAATAGCATCCCATAGCTCATTAGCAGTAGCACAATGCATGACTTGTTGTTTCATAGCCGTGCTTAGAGTGCTTAGGAGAATGTTTCTTGCTTTGCCATCATTTGTAACTCTTCTTGTTTCTTCCTCAGTCCATTCTTCCCTTGGTTTCTTGATGGTTGGTTGAGCAGCATTAGTGCGCAGATTTGGATTCGCTTTCATAGGAATGTAAGGTCCATAAACCACGGTGTCATGAAGTCTTTCATCGATTGAGTTGAGATGAGTCAATATGCTTTCCACACGTCAAAATGATCTTCATCAAAGACCGGAATGTGAGTGTAGTTTGCAGTTGCCATAGGTTTTGAGTTTGCCATTTAGAATCAGCACCCAAGTTGTTAAGCTTGAAAAACAAAAGTGTTTTATAAAAGTGTTTGCTCTGATACCACTTGTTGGTCCCAAAGGGAAACAAGGGTATGAAAAATAGCTAGAGGGGGGGTGAATAGCTATTTTAAAATTCTTTTCGTACCCTTGATAAACTCAATTGCAAATGCGCACTTTATCAAATAAGCGTTATGATATGCGCCTAAGTGAGTGAGTAAAATGCACAGTGGAATTTAGTAATGTAAATAGGCGCAAAGTATGATAAAGGGGGCGCACACACACTCTAAGTATTTTGGCTCAAAGTGGGTGAAATAAGAAACTAAGGCAAATGATATAACAAACACAACACAGTTCAATCAATCATTCTACAATGAA
The DNA here is from genome assembly GCA_026119855.1 of Campanula takesimana. Classification (NCBI taxonomy): domain Eukaryota; kingdom Viridiplantae; phylum Streptophyta; class Magnoliopsida; order Asterales; family Campanulaceae; genus Campanula; species Campanula takesimana. The sequence goes on from JAOWBW010000087.1 coordinate 1,770,480, forward strand.
TAAACAATCAAATAGTTAGATATGATATGACTTGAAAGGAAATAGCAAGAAAGTAAGTACGCGCTATTTGGAGAGGTTCGAGCGGGAAAATGATCTACGTCCTCTACCAAGATGGTTAGTCTTGGATTTCTAATGGAGATCTTATATTATGAGAGAGTGTTACAAATTACAATCGTTTGAGCTTATACACTAAATCAAGATCTATTTCTATGAATGAACAAATCCTAGACAATAACTGGTGTATCTCTAAAAGAAAGATCTAAGTGATCAAACTTAAGAGGTGCGTGTGTGATTTTAGATTCAAGGCTCTTTAGATCTTTCAGATTGAGAGCACAAGAAAACTAAAGTGTTTTCGCTTGAGGATCTGGGCTAAGGATGAAGTTATGAAGATGTTCTTGAGAATTCTGGAAATAACAAAGGCAATCTTCAAATCTTCAACGAATGCTTGAGAGAGAAATTCTTGAAATTCTTAGCAACTTCAAATGGTTGAAGTTATGGGGTATTTATAGCAGAGCCCCAAAAACTAGCCGTTGGAAATCCTTGGTGAGTCAGAGAAAGGACGGATGTGCGGTCGCTCATTGAGTGGAGCACGTGTCTTTTTATAGCCGTTAGACACATAACACAAATATGACCGTTATAGACAGGTGTCCTTAGATGCGGGTGCATACGTGTTATTTAACCACCGTTGGATTATTGTCGTAGTTTGAATCTCTTCAAGTCTTTGAATCTTCGATAAATCACTGAGTGAATATATCACTATAAGGCGCGTGAGCTAAGAGAGGCCCATTACACTTTGCAAGCGCATAAGAGGCGCAGGCGCACTGTGAGGCACGTAGCGCGGCGCGGCGCGTGAGTTGAGGCACTTGGGCGCATGGCGCATGTCTTGGCTCAAACTCGTGATTTTCTTGAATCTTGATATTCTTGCCCTATTCCTAAGCCTATTCTATTACAATGGACAACCTAAAAAATGAAGTATAACTTCTTACATGTGGGCCTAAAGTCCATGAAATAAAACTTAGGTGATGGATCAATCAAATCTAATCAATCCTATTACATTAAAACTGAGATATAAGTGGGCATACCCAACAATCTCCCCCTATTTGATTGATGCCATTACCTACTATATCAGGGACAAACATTATACTTGATAATAACATGTCCAAATAAATGAAGTTGGTAAATCATGTCTCAAGTTAATGCACACACTAGTCCAAGATATAGATTTCTAATCTATTCCAATAAGGATAAAACATTACAAATGGAAATATAGAAATGACAGTTTATAACACATTCAAAATGATATGAGTTTTAGTTATGAAATGTGTTTAAACAAAGTTTAAACTTAATGCATGAAATATGAAACATTTCCAATATGATACATATGATTTTAAACAACATTCAATGTTCTACAAACAAGAAGTTTGAGTGAACAAGTTTTGAAACAAAAGTGATGTTTTGTTCTCATTAATACTCAAGGTGTAAGATTTACAGAGTACAAGTATTTAACAGAACAAAAACAAAAGGTGCTAAAACATGTAAGCACTAAATCACTAATAAAAGTTTCTAATCACAAAAAGAGTTCTAACAACTTACAAACAAACCAAAAACTAAGGGTTGGAAGGAGGCGCGTCACCATCCTTCAATCCTTCTTCTATTTCAGAAACAGAGCGCTGGATTTGTTTGGAAAGTTGGTGACATCGGTTTACAACACCGTGAGTATCAGTGACACCATCTCTAATATAGCGCAAATGATCCACATTGATGTTTTGATACTCATCAATGGTGCGCTGAGTAATAGATTGCTGTTGTGAAAAGTTTTCAGTGAAGGCTTGGAAGTTAGCTTCAACAGCAGCTTGGGCAGTAAGTATATCAGCGGAAACTCGCCTGTCTTCACTAGAATTCGCGGCATTGAAGTGAGTGACAACTAATTCCTTGAAAACATCAATTTTTGAGAGCAATGAATTAATGTTAATATGCGCGCCAGGAGCAGAGCTGGAAGAGGGCGCAGGAGTTTCAGGAGCTGAAGGCGCATGAGTTTCAGAAGCTTTGGGTTCTGCGCCAGGATCAACACCATAAACAGTTAAACCCAGGATTTCTAGTTCATCCTTAACTTCTTTGAGTTTATCAACAACACTCAACAGTTTTTGGCTATCTCCAGCCACCATCTCAAACAACTTCTGTCACGACCCGAAAACCCGCCTCTATTTTCTAATAATAAATATCTAATTATTTATTCATTTCTTATTTAATTGTTTAAATTATTATTTAATTAATAATTTATGTGTGCATTTTATGTGTTATAATAATTTATGCCTAGCACTTTATTTGGGCCATTTGTGCTAGTGTAGTATTATTTGGTCTTAGTTGTTAGTAGGAAGTATTAGAGTTGTGTGTTAGTAGTGAGGGGGCCTAAGTGTAACCTTTTAAATAATTTTAACTACTCCCTCCCTACTCTTCCTTCTCCCTCACTCTCTTCCTCACCCTACTCCCTCTCTCCCAGCAAACTCTCTCTCTCTCCTTGGCTATTTGGGTAAGTTTTTCTTCTCTCCCTTCTCTCTACATTTCCATCCTCTTCCTCTCATCTTTCCTTATTTCCCATTTTATGAAATGTGTTTAGATCGTCGATAGGATCGCGTAGAACCAAAAATATTGAATTCCGTCATCTTGAGAAATTCCAAGTAAGTTGCTTTTCCCCCATTTTTATGCTAAAGTGTTCATTTCATGTTTATATAATGCTTTAGTTGATACATTTGATATTTGATTGAGTTTGGGATTTATTTGGAATTTATTGTGGTTTTTGGTTTAAATGGTGATTGTTATGAATGTTGGTTTGAATCTTGGTTTGGGGAGTTTAGATGATGTTATTTTAGTCCCCCTTAAGCTTAAATGTTGTTTGGGTAACTTATTAAACTTGTTAGGAGTGTTGATTTTGGGTGTTGTGTAAATGGTATAAAAATGGTATGGAAAAATGGAAGAACCCAGCTGAAATCCCTCCCAGCCCGTCGACCAGGCGCCCGCCCGCGCTGAGCCAGGCGCCCGCCTATATGGCTTTTCCTGCGGCCAGACCTTCTGGTCAAATAAGCACCCGACTGCCCTCTTCCAGGCGCCCGCCCGCCCCCTGTTCCAGAAATCTTCCTTTTTGCTTGTTTAAGACAAAGTGGTTTCCTAGTTTAAGTTTATTTACTCAAATTAACTTAAGTTAACATCGTGGAACACTTTATTAATTGGAATTGGTTGTTTTGTGAATAAAAAATGTTATAGAATTTGATTGAGTATCGTTTTGGGAATGTGGGCCATCTTTGATGTGTTGTTTGGATTGGTTTACCTTTGTGGTGATTTATTTGGAACGGTTCCCTACTTCGGAATCGTGAGTTGTTTAATTAAGCTAATATTTTATTATTTAGCTTTTATTGAAAGTCCAGCTGGTTATTTGTGTATCGAGTCAGGCAATGGATAATACTATAATGGCACAAGCCAAGTCCAGTATAGCATCGCCCATTGGTCCTTCTTTCCCCATCCAGATTGGCCTTGGATGGGATGAGCTAGCTCCTTTTGTGAGTATTCTAGCTAGACGTTTTGGAACATGACTTTGTGGCATGGCTCCCACCCTTTGTGGCACGTTACTTTGTTATTGGTTCCGGTACCGGGGGTTTTCTCTTCAAGCTTTCATGCTACTATGAAGATGTTGATTGTTGATTATTGAAGCTGCGCAGCGACCTTTATTTGGTTATTCAGTTGGGAAACCTTGGCTAATATCCTTTGTTACTTGTTTATTTCCGCTGCTATCTGTTAATTGATAAATGCTATGTGCTAAGTGATATTTATTATTTGTTATTGCTTATTGCATCATAGCATGTCATGTAGTTGCATTAGTAACTTATTGAGATTTATCTCACCCCCTTTCTTTTATCTTTGTTTTCCTTAACCCCCCCCCCAGGAGGAAAGGATTAGACTCGCTGATCACGAGGAGGATGTCGCGAGGGTTGAACTTTTTGGGCAAGTTGTTATTGGTGGGTTTACGTACATAAATGTGTAACCTTTTTGGGAATAGTTGTACCAAACTTGACGTCATTAGAATTTGTATATTTTATTATTTTGGGTGTAAGCTTATGGAGCTTACACTAGTTTATATTTTGTTGTTCAAGTTGGATTTCAAAACTTTGTGTTATCATCTTTTGGTATAAAAGGAAATTTTTATCTTCATTATTTTAGAGTTTATGGTTTAAGTCGACGTCCAGCTCGCGGACTCCGGGCCCGCGGGGTCGGGGTCGCGACAGTTGGTATCAGAGCCATGGTTTAGCTCTAAGTATAAGTCTAGGTGGACTAGTATGACCTAGGAGGGTAGTTGTGTTCGGAGTGAGTAACGGTTGATGTTTTATGCAGGTAATTGTTTTTAATGGCTAGAAGAAGAACGGGTGAAGGTTCTAGTGGGGCTCAGAATCAGAATGATCTTCGGGAAGAGAACCGTGCTATGTTCCAAGGCATGTTTGAGGCGGCCATGAAGGCAATTCATGACAAGGGCCAAGAGAGGAGCATGTGCCACCTCCGCGATACGGGTTGGAGCAATTTCTGAAATTAAAACCAAGGGAGTTCGATGGTGAGCCAGATGTGAAGAAGGCCGAACTATGGATCGAGTCAATGGACAAAATCTATGATGTGTTTGGGTGCACGGACGAGGATAGGGTCCGGTTTGCGGCTTATAAATTGGTTGGGGCCGCCGAGCATTGGTGGAAAGGAGTTAAAGCGAGTTGGGATGACACTCATACAGTGTATGCATGGGAATTGTTTGTGCGGAAGTTCAAAGAGCATTTTATTCCGGTAGTGGATCAAAACCGAAAGGAGATCGAGCTTCTCAACTTGGAGCAAGGTTTGTTGTCTATAGCTCAGTACTCGGCTAAGTTCACAGAATTAGCCCGGTATTGTGACTATCTTGTGACGACCGAAGAACAGAAAGCTATGAGATTCATCCGGGGTTTGAAGACTTCTATCCGTACTCAGCTTATAGCCCAGAGGATTGTGACATTCCAGGATGCTGTAGACCGTGCATACTTAATCGAGCAAGATATAGAGGAGCATAAGAAGAAGGTCGAGGTGACTAACACTAGCAAGCAAGGAGGGCAGAGCAAGCCACAATCCCGCTCAGATAACCGAGGTAATTTTGGGGGACAATCTCAGTTCCGAGGGCAACAATCCCAAGGAACCCGGGCACTACTGCCGGGAACCAAGGGAACCAAAATAGGAGACTCTGTTCATATTGCCAAAGGGGAGGACACTCGGAGGACACAGTGTTGGAAGAAACAGGGGAAATGTATTTTGTGGGCAGTTGGGGCATTTTATGAAGGATTGCCCGAGATTCAGAGGTCATCCGACTGGGGTAGGAGCTGGGGCTCCACAGGGTCAGAAAAGGGATGCTACGGGAAAGGCCAAGGTCCAAGGAAAAGTGTTTGCAATGAATCAGCATCAGGCAGATGATCCCTCAGTGATTGGAGGTATTGTTTCTATATCTAATGTGAGCGCGCGTACGTTAGTAGATCCAGGATCATCTCATTCTTACATTTCTGTGCAATTTGCTTCTTTACTAAATGCTGCATCTGAGTCTTTGCCCTATGTGTTAGAGGTGTCAACTCCTATGGGAGAGTGTTTGGTGACCGATAGAGTATTTCGTGCTTGTGATGTGCTTATATGTGGTCGTGTCTTGTGTGCGGACTTGGTAGTCCTTCCAATTCAAGATTTTGATGTTATTTTGGGTATGGATTGGTTGAGCAAGTTTCATGCTTCTGTTGATTGTCGTAATAAAGTTGTTACTTTTTCTATTCCCAATATGCCTAAATTTGTTTTGAGGCTATGCCTTTGGGTAGAAATATTCGTATGATTTCCTATGTGAAAGCTAGGAGATTGTTGCACCGTGGTTGTGAGGGGTACTTGGCTAGTGTGCTTGATACTAGGAAAGAATCCCCTAGTTTGGAAAGTGTTGGGTAGTTAGGGAATTTCCCGATGTTTTCTCTTCTGAATATGATATGCCTCCCGATCGTGAAATAGAGTTTTGTATAGACCTTTTGCCGGGTACGGCTCCGATTTCAAAGGCACCGTATAGGTTGGCTCCCGCAGAGTTGAAGGAACTAAAGGTTCAGTTGCAAGAGTTGCTTGACCGAGGGTTATCCGCCCTACTGTTTCCCCGTGGGGAGCACCGGTTTTGTTTGTGCGGAAGAAAGACGGTTCTTTGAGATTGTGTATTGATTACCGGAAGTTAAATCAGGTTACAGTGAAGAACAAGTATCCTCTACCTCACATTGATGATTTATTTGATCAGCTTCAAGGGTCCGTGGTGTTCCTAAACTTTATTTGAGGAGTGGGTACCATCAGTTGAAGATTCGAACGGAGGATATTTCGAAGACTGCCTTTCGCACTCATTATGGTCACTACGAGTTCTTGGTTATGCCGTTTGGGTTGACTAGCGCGCCTACCGTATTTATGGATTTGATGAACCGGGTTTTCCATCCTTATCTTGATTCGTTCGTGGTGGTCTTCATCGATGACATTCTTGTCTACTCTAAATCTCGATAGGAGCACGAGCAGCACTTGAGGACAGTTTTATCCATTCTTGCGAGGGAGAAGTTGTTTGCGAAGTTTAGTAAATGCGAATTTTGGCTCGAGAAGGTTTCATTTCTGGGTCATGTTATTTCTAAAGATGGGATTTCGGTGGATCCTTCAAAGATAGAAGCCATAGTGGATTGGAAGAGACCCGAGTCAGTGACCGAGATCAGATGTTTTTTGGGCTTAGCCGGGTATTACCGAAGGTTCATAGAAGGGTTTTTCGAGGATTGCTACTCCGATGACTCAGTTGACCCGGAAGGATGTACCGTTTGTGTGGAGTGAAAAATGTCAAAGTAGCTTTGATGAATTAAAGAAGAGATTAACTATGGCTCCTATTCTTGCGTTACCAAATGGAAATGACGACTTAGTGATTTACAGTGATGCTTCGAAAGAGGGTTTGGGTTGTGTTTTGATGCAGAATGGGAAAGTAATGCTTATGCTTCGAGGAAGTTGACCCCTAGTGAACAGAATTACCCTACTCATGATATGGAGTTGGCTGCGATAGTCTTTGCGTTGCATAAGTGGAATCATTACCTATATGGAGCGAAGTTTGAGATTTTTACCGATCACAAGAGTTTGAAATACCTCTTCTCTCAAAAGGAATTGAATAACCGTCAGCGTAGGTGGATGGAGCTTTTAAAAGATTATGATTTCACCATTTCGTACCATCCGGGCAAAGCAAATGTAGTAGCTGATCCGATCAGTCGAAAGTCTTATGTGGCATCAATGATGATTCGTGAATGGAAATTGCTAGAGGATGCTCGAGATTGGCATCCCCAAGAGTCGAAGCGTGGAGTTATTTTTGCGAACCTTAATGTATTTCCCACATTAATTCAACAAATAAAGGATACTCAGAAGGATGACCCAGAGTTGAAGAACATTATGGATAATGCTCGGGATAGACAGTATGTGGACTTCCAGCTTGACTCCGAGGGAGTGTTGACTTACCGTAGCAGATTGTGTGTGCCGGATATCGGTGGGATTAAACAGCGAGTTCTTGATGAGGGTCACAAATCCAGGTATACCATTCATCTCGGGAGTACGAAGATGTATCAGGATTTAAAACAACAATTTTGGTGGGTTAACATGAAGAGGGAAATTGCAGATTATGTATGGAAGTGTTTGACCTGTCAACAAGTTAAAGCAGAGCATCAGAGACCCGCAGGTCTACTTCAGCCCCTTGAGATACCCGAGTGGAAGTGGGAACACATTACGATGGATTTTGTAACCGGACTACCCAGGACTCGAAGGAGGTTCAATGCAGTTTGGGTGATCGTGGACAGGTTGACTAAATCTTCTCATTTCTTACCCGTTGACATTTCCTATTCGATGGAGAAACTTGCGAATTTGTATATTCATGAGATTGTCAGATTACATGGTGTTCCAGTTAGTATTGTGTCAGACAGAGACCCCAGGTTTACATCCCGATTTTGGCAAGCGTTACAGAAGGCTTTGGGTACCGATTTGAGGTTTAGCACCGCGTTTCATCCTCAGACTGACGGTCAGTCTGAAAGAACCATTCAGATCCTCGAGGTTATGTTACGGGCTTGCACAGTTGACTTTCCAGATTCGTGGGATACACACCTACCGCTTGTAGAGTTCGCCTACAATAATAGTTATCAGTCGAGTATACAGATGGCACCGTATGAGGCTTTGTATGGGAGGAAATGCCGGTCACCTATTTGTTGGGACGAGGTTGGGGAAGCAAAACTGTGGGGTGTTGACATGGTTCAGGACTCGGTGGAAAAGGTTAAAATTATTCGGGATCGACTGAAAACAGCCCAGAGTCGACAGAAGAGCTATGCCGACCATCGAAGACGAGATCTTAGTTTTCTGACCGGAGACTTCGTGTTCTTGAAGGTATCTCCGAAAGTGGGCATTCGAAGGTTTGGGAAGAAGGGTAAATTGGCTCCGAGGTTTGTTGGACCGTTTGAGATTTTGGGGAAAGTGGGACTTCTAGCATACCGTCTCGCGTTACCATCTTCTCTGGACCGGTTACATAATGTTTTTCACGTTTCTATGCTTCGGAAGTATGTTCATGATCCATCTCACATTTTACGAGGGTACCGGAGGATATAGAGCTTGATATGACCTACGAGGAACGACCGGTTCGGATTCTTGATTCCAAAGTCCAAGAGTTGAGGAACAAAAGCATTCCGTTGGTTAGAGTTCTTTGGAGAAATCACAATGTTGAGGAATCGACTTGGGAGCTTCGAGAGGAGATGGAGCGTAAATATCCGTGGCTTTTAAATTCGGGTAAGTCTCGTTAAAATTCGGGTCGAATTTTTCTTTAAGGGGGAGTGAATGTCACGACCCGAAAACCCGCCTCTATTTTCTAATAATAAATATCTAATTATTTATTCATTTCTTATTTAATTGTTTAAATTATTATTTAATTAATAATTTATGTGTGCATTTTATGTGTTATAATAATTTATGCCTAGCACTTTATTTGGGCCATTTGTGCTAGTGTAGTATTATTTGGTCTTAGTTGTTAGTAGGAAGTATTAGAGTTGTGTGTTAGTAGTGAGGGGGCCTAAGTGTAACCTTTTAAATAATTTTAACTACTCCCTCCCTACTCTTCCTTCTCCCTCACTCTCTTCCTCACCCTACTCCCTCTCTCCCAGCAAACTCTCTCTCTCTCCTTGGCTATTTGGGTAAGTTTTTCTTCTCTCCCTTCTCTCTACATTTCCATCCTCTTCCTCTCATCTTTCCTTATTTCCCATTTTATGAAATGTGTTTAGATCGTCGATAGGATCGCGTAGAACCAAAAATATTTGAATTCCGTCATCTTTGAGAAATTCCAAGTAAGTTGCTTTTCCCCCATTTTTATGCTAAAGTGTTCATTTCATGTTTATATAATGCTTTAGTTGATACATTTGATATTTGATTGAGTTTGGGATTTATTTGGAATTTATTGTGGTTTTTGGTTTAAATGGTGATTGTTATGAATGTTGGTTTGAATCTTGGTTTGGGGAGTTTAGATGATGTTATTTTAGTCCCCCTTAAGCTTAAATGTTGTTTGGGTAACTTATTAAACTTGTTGGGAGTGTTGATTTTGGGTGTTGTGTAAATGGTATGAAAATGGTATGGAAAAATGGAAGAACCCAGCTGAAATCCCTCCCAGCCCGTCGACCAGGCGCCCGCCTATATGGCTTTTCCTGCGGCCAGACCTTCTGGTCAAATAAGCACCCGACTGCCCTCTTCCAGGCGCCCGCCCGCCCCCTGTTCCAGAAATCTTCCTTTTTGCTTGTTTAAGACAAAGTGGCTTCCTAGTTTAAGTTTATTTACTCAAATTAACTTAAGTTAACATCGTGGAACACTTTATTAATTGGAATTGGTTCTTTTGTGAATAAAAAATGTTATAGAATTTGATTGAGTATCGTTTTGGGAATGTGGGCCATCTTTGATGTGTTGTTTGGATTGGTTTACCTTTGTGGTGATTTATTTGGAACGGTTCCCTACTTCGGAATCGTGAGTTGTTTAATTAAGCTAATATTTTATTATTTAGCTTTCATTGAAAGTCCAGCTGGTTATTTGTGTATCGAGTCAGGCAATGGATAATACTATAATGGCACAAGCCAAGTCCAGTATAGCATCGCCCATTGGTCCTTCTTTCCCCATCCAGATTGGCCTTGGATGGGATGAGCTAGCTCCTTTTGTGAGTATTCTAGCTAGACGTTTTGGAACATGAATTTGTGGCATGGCTCCCGCCCTTTGTGGCACGTTACTTTGTTATTGGTTCCGGTACCGGGGGTTTTCTCTTCAAGCTTTCATGCTACTATGAAGATGTTGATTGTTGATTATTGAAGCTGCGCAGCGACCTTTATTTGGTTATTCAGTTGGGAAACCTTGGCTAATATCCTTTGTTACTTGTTTATTTCCGCTGCTATCTGTTAATTGATAAATGCTATGTGCTAAGTGATATTTATTATTTGTTATTGCTTATTGCATCATAGCATGTCATGTAGTTGCATTAGTAACTTATTGAGATTTATCTCACCCCCTTTCTTTTATCTTTGTTTTCCTTAACCCCCCCCCCCAGGAGGAAAGGATTAGACTCGCTGATCACGAGGAGGATGTCGCGAGGGTTGAACTTTTTGGGCAAGTTGTTATTGGTGGGTTTACGTTACATAAATGTGTAACCTTTTTGGGAATAGTTGTACCAAACTTGACGTCATTAGAATTTGTATATTTTATTATTTTGGGTGTAAGCTTATGGAGCTTACACTAGTTTATATTTTGTTGTTCAAGTTGGATTTCAAAACTTTGTGGTATCATCTTTTGGTATAAAAGGAAATTTTTATCTTCATTATTTTAGAGTTTATGGTTTAAGTCGACGTCTAGCTCGCGCACTCCGGGCCCGCGGGGTCGGGGTCGCGACAACTTCCTTATATCACCTGCTATATTCAACTCTACCTCCCTTATGGCGTTAATGAAATCTTGGCCATCAGTGAGTTTGATGCCACCATCTATGCGCTCATGAAGGGAAGCAAGAGTACCATTGAAAAGTTAATTCATCTGATCTATAGCGTCATTCCATTGTTGAGGAGTAAGGAAATGTTTGTTCTTGATATTCGCATCTATGCGCGCCAACTCCCCTTTAATGGCAGCAATCTCATCAGCTTGCTGAGTAAGCATAGAAGTATGAAGCTCTAACTGTGAATTCATCTGAGCTTGGCCTTGCTGGAGTTGCTGTAGCAGTGAAATAACTACACTCATGTCAGGAGTGGGAGGAGGAGGCGCAGGAGAAGTATGGGGCGCAGGAGGTGATTTAGTAGGAGCGCTAGGAGAAGGCAGATATTCATCACTTGAAGTAGGCTCCACTGAAATAGTTGGGGGCGCAGAAGGACTCTTGCGCCTAGTCAAGGGCTCTGGCTCCCCCTGAACTGGATCATCACTCAAGTCGCCAAAAAGTTCATCACATAGCCTATCTTTAAGTGCTTGGCGCTCAACAGAGAGTGGTTATGAAGTTAGTTTCTGAGTTGGAGCAGGAGCAGAAGGCTTTGATGGAGGCGCACGAACAATAGGAGGCGCATTTGGAGTGGGCACACGTACATCAGCGCTAGACCCTGCGCCTTTGCGCCTTTCAGATTTGGATAACTCAGCAGCCTGTTTCAATCTGTAGTCCTCATCCCTTTTCTTCTGCGCTTCCAGTCTACTGGCTTCTTTAGCGCGTTTAAGTTCTTTCTCTTCTTCTGTTTCAGATCTTGGGCGCTTAGGAGGTCTGCTTGTTCCTTCAGTAACCCTTTTTCCTTTGCTCTTTTCTGCACCTGGAACAACTGTTGGTTCTGCGCGAGGTGCTGCTTCAATATCTTTGTAACCAAAGATATTGAAGAATGCAATGTTGGGAGTTCTACCACGCCAAAGTTCATACGGAATCTTGTTGTGAAGTTTGTTGATGAGGGAACGATTTGGAGTAAAACATGTTGTGTTTATAGCTTCTTCCCAAAAGTACTTAGGCAATTTTGCTTCAGCTATCATCGTCTTTCCCGCTTCAATCAATGTCCTATTCTTTCTTTCCACAACTCCATTTTGTTTAGGAACTCCAGCGGTTGAGAAGTTGTGATTTATCCCATGATCGTCGCCATATCGAGCAACACCGTTGTTCTTGAATTTTGTTCCATTGTCGGATCGAACACTAACGATGTCATCTTCTTTTTGGGTTTGGAGCAGTCGAAATAAGGTGGTCAAAATGCCGTAACAATCGTCTTTTGAGATCATCATTTCCACCCATGTATATCTTGAATAATCATCCACCACAACTAAAGTATACTTGTTCTTTCGAATACTTGCAGTGGTGACTGGTCCAAATAGATCAATGTGGAGCAGTTGCAAACATCTAGAAGTTGAAGGATTGGTCTTACTGGAGAAAGATTTCTTCGGTTGTTTGCCAAGTTGACACGCGGCGCACTTCTTGTCATGATGATCAGCAACCTTGGGAAGTCCTTTGACAAGGTTATTCCTGCTGAGTTTAGATAGGTATTTGAAGTTCAAGTGACTTAAGCGCTTGTGCCACAGCCAACTATTTCCGCTCACACTTTTAGCTACAAAACAAAGATTAGTACTAGAGTTCATACTATGGAAATCAATAATGTAAATATTTGTCTTAAGATATCCCGTGAGTAATGTAGCTCCAGTTTTTCTATTGTTGATAAGATATTGAGTTGAGGTGAAATGGCATTCTAATCCTTTGTCGCAGAATTGAGATATGGATAATAAATTGTGCTTGAGCCCTTCGACGAGAAAGACTCTTTCAATGCACACTTTGTCTTTCTTGACCTTTGATAACCCACTCTTGCTTGACCTTAGGGTTTTTACGTCCTTTGGCATTGGGAGTGAATCGCAAAAGGCATTCCACGGCCTTGTGTCCAGAACAATCACAAATGGAACAATGATAAAAGCCACCAATCACATGAGTTTTCACAAACTCTTTACTTTTCTTTGGGATAGCATTCTTCTTTGGGTCAGATGGAATAGCCTTAACAAAATCCTTCTTTTGAAATTTTGGAGCGCTTGATCTAGGAGGGCGCATAGGGCTAGGAGGTGCACGGCGATGAGGCGCGTGGCTCCTAGGCGCATAATGAGCCTCGAAGAAGGAGCACTCTTTGTTTCAAGAGGGATTTTGCTCGAGGATGATTCATCTGTAGCTATATCTTTCCCATTAGCTTTCCCAAATTGCTTCGTTGGGTAGACATAATGGAATGTTTGTCTCTTGACTTTTTCCTGTCCTTTACCCATTGAATTAGAATGTTTTTCCTTGGGAATTTCAAAAGTTTGCTGGTTAGTAAATTCACTATCTCTTTCAGCACAGACATCGCATTTAAAGTTGTCACTAGTTGATGAGAATCCCAAGCCAGTTTTATCACCACTTACTTTTTGGGACTCAAATATATTCTCCATAGTGACACGAGAATTGGACCACTCATTTGTAATCCTTTTAAGATCAGTAATTTGAGCAACCAATTCATCGTTTTGAACTTTAAGAAGTGAGTTATGTTCTGTTAGAAAAGTGTTTTTAACAGTAAGAGGAGTCATGCTCTTTATCTGCTCCTTAAGGAGGGTGAGTTCAGATTTAAGTAGAGATTTCTCGGTCTTAAGCTGGGAAATTTCATCACATGATAGTGCTAAAGCTTCCTTCATATTATCAAATCTAGTGATTACCTTTTCAGCCTTTTTGAACATTTTTTCTTGTTCAGCAATCACTTCATCATCATTGATTTTGGAGATTGGAGCAGTTGGTTCAACTTGAGGTTTGATGTAAGCTCCTTTTCTCAACTTGTTCCTTTTACTTAGATCACATCGTGAGAATAACAATCCACCATCGCTTTGAGCCGGAGTGAGAAATCCTTGTTCAACGAGCTCGCTGATGGTTGGTCATTTCTTCCTTTACACTTCTTGAAAACCTACAGATTTCTTGATAGGTTTATTCAAGACATTCATATCAGGAACATCCTTGGAGAAGTCATCATCAGAATCATAAGTATCAACTTCATCATCATTTTCCACCAAACAAACGAGTCCATCATCAGAATCTTCATCGCTCTCATCTAAGTCTGTTTCGATCCAAGTGTTCTGCTCATTTGCTGGTGATTCTTCTTCAGCAATCATTCCCTTGTGACGAGTGAATTTGGGAGTGAACTTGGGAGTATGGCTGCTCTTCTTCTGCATATATTCAAATTTTGGAGTTGGGCAGCTTGAAGCAAAGTGTCCTGGTTTCCTGTAATTAAAACAAACAAGGTCTTCTTTTCTTTTTGAATCACTGCTCCTCTTGAACTTTGGAGGAGCTCTGCTGGTAGATCCTTGAAATTTGCTGGTTGAGCCGGGTCTTGAGAATTTTCTGAACTTTTGAAATTTCTTCACAAATAAAGCGAAGTCTTCATCATCCATGTCTAGTAGCTCAGAGGTAGAAATTTTAGGATCGGAACTTTTCTCTTCTTGAACCGGCGTAGGCGCATGGGCTTCTTCTCTATGCGCCACCATTGCTATGGATTTTGACTTTCCTTCAGTTTCAATGATTCGTTGGATTTTGAGCTCATAAACTTTGAGATTTGCATAAAGGTTCCTTAAAGTCCATACATCTAAAGTTACGGCGTCTTCAAGAGCGCTGGATTTATGTAGGTATCTTGATCCAAAAGCTTGGAGAAAATTTACATTCAAATCTTTGTTTGAAAACTTCATGCCAAGTGAAATACATAGATTAATAATTTCACAGTAGCGTTCATAAGTTTGTCTTAAGGTTTCACTGGGGAGTTGAGAGAAATTGTTGAATCTCTTTTGCACTTCATATTTCTTGTTCTCCTTACAAACAGTATCTCCTTCTATATGCTCTTCAATAGCATCCCATAGCTCATTAGCAGTAGCACAATGCATGACTTGTTGTTTCATAGCCGTGCTTAGAGTGCTTAGGAGAATGTTTCTTGCTTTGCCATCATTTGCAACTCTTCTTGTTTCTTCCTCAATCCATTCTTCCCTTGGTTTCTTGATGGTTGGTTGAGCAGCATTAGTGCGCGGATTTGGATTCGCTTTCATAGGAATGTAAGGTGCATAAACCACGGTGTCATGAAGTCTTTCATCGATTGAGGTGAGATGAGTCAATATGCTGAATTTCCACACGTCAAAATGATCTTCATCAAATACCGGAACGTGAGTGTAGTTTGCAGTTGCCATAGGTTTTGAGTTTGTCATTTAGAATCGGCACCCAAGCTATTAAGCTTGAAAAACAAAAGTGTTTTATAAAGGTGTTTGCTCTGATACCACTTGTTGGTCCCAGAGCAACAAGGGTATGAAAAATAGCTAGGGGGTGAATAGTTGTTTTAAAATTCTTGTCGTACCCTTGATAAACTCAATTGCAAATGCGCACATTATCAAATAAGCGTTATGATATGCGCCTAAGTGAGTGAGTGAAATGCACAGCGGAATTTAGTAATGTAAATAGGCGCAAAGTATGATAAAGGGGGCGCACACACACTCTAAGTATTTTGGCTCAAAGTGGGTGAAATAAGAAACTAAGGCAAATGATATAACAAACACAACACAGTTCAATCAATCAATCTATAATGAATAAACAATCAAATAGTTAGATATGATATGACTTGAAAGGAAATAGCAAGAAAGTAAGTACGCACTATTTGGAGAGGTTCGATAGGGAAAATGATCTACGTCCTCTACCAAGATGGTTAGTCGTGGATTTCTAATGGAGATCTTATATTATGAGAGAGTGTTACAAATTACAATCGTTTGAGCTTATACACTAACTCAAGATCTATTTCTATGAATGAACAAATCCTAGACAATAACCGGTGTATCTCTAAAAGAAAGATCTAAGTGATCAAACTTAAAGAGTTGCGTGTGTGATTTTAGATTCAAGGCTCTTTAGATCTTTGAGATTGAGAGCACAAGAAAACTAAAGTGTTTTCGCTTGAGGATCTGGGCTAATGATGAAGTTATGAAGATGTTCTTGAGAATTCTGGAAATAACAAAGGCAATCTTCAAATCTTCAACGAATGCTTGAGAGAGAAATTCTTGAAACTCTTAGCAACTTCAAATGGTTGAAGTTATGGGGTATTTATAGCAGAGCCCCAAAAACTAGCCGTTGGAAATCCTTGGTGAGTCAGAGAAAGGACGGATGTGTTGTCGCTCATTGAGTGGAGCACATATCCTTTTATAGCCGTTAGACACATAACACAAATATGACCGTTATGGACAGGTGTCCTTAGATGCGGGTGCATACGTGTTATTTAACCACCGTTGGATTATTGTCGTAGTTTGAATCTCTTCAAGTCTTTGAATCTTCAATAAATCACTGAGTGAATATATCACTATAAGGCGCGTGAGCTAAGAGAGGCGCATTACACTTTGCGGGCGCATAAGAGGCGCAGGCGCACTGTGAGGCACGTAGCGCGGCGCGGCGCGTGAGTTGAGGCGCTTGGGCGCATGGCGCATGTCTTGGCTCAAACTCGTGATTTTCTTGAATCTTGATATTCTTGCCCTATTCCTAAGACTATTCTATTACAATGGACAACCTAAAAAATGAAGTATAAATACTTCTTACATGTGGGCCTAAAGTCCATGAAATAAAACTTAGGTGATGGATCAATCAAATCTAATCAATCCTATTACATTGAAACTGAGATATAAATGGGCATACCCAACATTAATGTAAGAAGTGCTAACAATTACAATGGAAAGAAAGGGGAAAATTAAAAGGAAATAAAAGAGAATTGTTTTTATTTATTAATTTATGCTAAAAGATTACATGTAACAATTATGCCAAACAATTACATGAAGAAATGAAATGAAAATTAAAGTGGAATTTGGAATGTTGGTGTAGATACCCCGGGGGAGACCACGGCTTTAGGCTAGAGCGCGTGAGTTATCCTAGGATGTCTAATTGATGTTTTAGAGTCGCCACCTATGTTTTTAGAGGAACATAAGAAAAACCTAATGTTTATGAGCCTAAGTTTGATTTACGAAAACAGAGATTCTTTGGGATGAGGGGTTCGGGGGTTAGGTTACGAAATGGGAAGTACTTAAACACCCATTTCGCCCGAGCAAAGTCGGTCTTGTTTGTTCATAATTCACTTTTTAAGATAAATGTGTTCTTCCTACTAGAATGATGATAAAAAGGGGTTTTAGAGTTTGAAATGTAGGGAGATGACTCCTAGGCCAATTCAATGTAATGAAAGGACCGTTGGTGTCATCTCCCAAATGGTTTTGGGTGATTGCACGTTTGATTGAAGAAGAAGAAGAAGAAGAAGAAGAAGAAGAAGAAGAAGAAGAAGAAGAAGAAGAAGAAGAAGAAGAAGAAGAAGAAGAAGAAGAAGAAGAAGAAGAGAAATGTTTAAGATCTTTACCTATAGTATCCTTCAAAAAGAATCTCTTGTGAAGCCTTGAAGAAGAGATTGATTGCTTTGTTGAAGAAGTACCAAGAAGAGTCAAGAAGTGAGTAAAAAGGTTTGAAAGTAATGATGTCCAAGGTCCTCCTCCAATGATGGATTGGAGGGGTTTTTATAGTTGAAAAGTCACTGTTTTTGGAGCCAAACGGAGTCTCCAAGAAATCTTTCCCGGGAAAAATCATGTATAATGAGCAAGGGAGAGATTCTTGGGCAGAATCTGTAACTGACACGCCCCAGAAGCGCGCGCATCCCACCTAGGCGACGGAAGGCGCGCGCGTCTGGCCTCAAGGGGCGGAGGCGCGCGACTCTGAAAGGCAAAATCTGACAGAATGGACTAGAAAGTTAGAACTGTTATTCAGTTTAGTCCCTGGACTTAACGAAGCCCGTCTAGAACTTAACCAAAGTAATAGAAACTAACAGAAAACACTTAAAAGAGGGAGAAACACAAAATTAAGTGTGCAATCGGGGTGAGCGGTCCAAGGCGGGGTGTCTACAGAGCCCCTCGGCGGCGTGGATTGCGAGGCAAACGCGCCGACGAAAAACAGACATCCGCCTAGGTCATCACCAAGAAAAGGAAAAGACTCGATAAAAGCAGGAATTTGAAATTGCGGAGGATAGAGGTGCGCTCCCTGTGTGAGCGGCTTTAAGAGATAAGGGTGCGCTCCCTGTGTAAGCGGCTTTTCCAATAGCGGGATCCGTTTACTGGAAGCGGTATTTGTTTGCCGGAAGGCGGGATCCGTTTGCTGAGAGCGAGATCCGTTTGCTGGAAGTGCGGGACCCGGAGGACCGTTTGCTGAAGTACGGGACCCAGAGGACCGTTTGCTGAAGTGCGGGACCCGGAGGGCCGTTTGCTGAAGTGCGGGACCCGGAGGGCCGTTTGCTGAAGTGCGGGACCCGGAGGACCGTTTGCTGAAGTGCGGGACCCGGACGACCGTTTTCTGAAGTGCGGGACCCGGAGGACCGTTTGCTGAAGTGGATGTATATCTTGCTTGATGATGAAGCAGTGATTCCGTGGCTCATCCCGGACCAAGTTGTTGTCGTGAGCCGTACTTTGACTGTTTGACTTTGACTTTTGACGGGGTGCGGGAATAGTTGACTGTGGAATATTTTCTGCTGGGGATGAAGTGTAAAAACTGATCTTTTGAGAATTAACGGCATCTGTTACGAATCTCATTCATCTTGTAGTGGGGGAGCTGAAAACTCAGATGAACATGGATATGACACCTTGATTTCCCGCGTGGGGAGTTGTGTTTGAATTTCCAGGGAGCAAAGGCGCGTGCATCTGATCTTCGCTATGGGAAGCGCGCGCGTCTGAGTGACATAGCGGGAGGCGCGCGTATCCCGTTCCAGTTCAGCATACATAAACAGACAGTTCACTTTTTCGGCGAGTTTTCAAAATTTCAAAGAACCCTCCAAATTTTGAACCAAATTTTAGCGGAGAAACCACCCTAAAACACTTTCTTGTTGTTTTAGGAGCGATTCTATCATAGAAATGATGTCGGATCGTCAACAATCTCCTTCATTCAAGATTCCACAGGGCGAGGATCCCGAGGTTGGAATTGAGGCGATGGACCCGAGTTTGCTCACGTATCAGCCGCATACCCATATCTCCCACTTTGTCACAGCGGGATTGTTAAGAATCTTTCATTCTCTTTGTGATTTTCGCACTTTGGGGCTGCTCTGCAACTTCTTTTGTTGATTGTCGCTGTTGGTTGTTGTTGTTGTTGATTTATTGCAAGAAACATGTTCGGATACCCATTTTCATACCCACACACTCGCATGCATGTTGAAATTTCTGTTTCGGGTTTGTCCGTTTTCTAGCCGTTATGCTGACGAAATTTTCGTTGTTTCTTGTTTCTTTTCAGGAGTGGAGCCGCCTGTCGGAGATTTGAGGCGGAGCTCTTGGCCCGGTCACCATCTGGAGTAAGCTGCCCGAGAATGTCAGGGCTCGGGTTCAGGCCACCCATTTTGGCCTCTTTATTACCAGTCTGCCGGCGTTGAAGAATGATCCGGATGTTATTCAGGCTCTGAGAGAGAGATGGTGGGACACCACCCATACTTTCCATCTGCCTATGGGAGAGGTCACGATGACGCCCACTGATTTCACGGTATTGACTGGTCTGCCGTTTGGGAGGGAGCCTGTCCCTTGTGTTTTAATAGGGACCCTTCGGACTGCTGACGAGCTGTTGGCCCTGGTTGACTGCAGCTTCCCGGTGAAGAACTACCGAGTCACTTGGGGGAGCATCCGTCGGTATTTTAGTATTCTTGCAGCCGAGCCTTTGGGTGTCACTGCTGAGCGGGTCGATGCTGTGGCCCGTTGTTTTATATGGTACCTGTTGTCCCATACTCTGTTTGCCAGTGGAGGGTCATCAGCTTCCTTGGCTTTGCTTGACTTGTTGGTAGACTTGGACCATGCCGGTTATTATAACTGGGGTGCAGCGGGCTTGGCTGCTTGTTATCACGGTATGGATCTGACCAGCCGCTCGACCACTAGCTCGGTCACGGGTTTCAGCCTGTTGTGGGAAGTATACTGCTTTCCCCTTTCTTTTCGGCCTTGTTGTCATTGCTCTACTGTATCTCTGAACTGTCATTTAATTCTGCTCTTGCCTCTGTTTTGCAGCTATGGGCCTTTGCTGTCTTGGAGCTGAGGGACTTCAAGATTAATAGAGAGGGTCAGCCCCAGTATCCAGACTGTGTGAGGTGGTCGTACAGGGAGAGGAACGTGAGGACTGGTACTGTTCCCATCAGCCTGCTTTCAGCTCGGCGCCACTTGGATTCTTTGAGGCCGGAGGCTGTCGCCTCTTCTTTGTTTCCGTGGAGAGCTATTTATGCCTTTATTGAGCACACTCTGATTCCCACCTGCACGAGGCTTCTGATGAGCTCAGTGGAGTGTATGGCGATGTATCTTAGAGAGAGAGTGTTTTGGCAGCATGGTGGTGTGAATACGTGTGTTTGAATTTGGGATATTCATAGCAACATTAAAATTATGAGAGTCGCCACGCCGTTTTAGTTATAGCCAAAACATTGAGAAAAAGCATGTTTAATGGGTTCGGGGGTCAAGTTACAACAAGAGAAGAATATTGGACGTTATCACTCCTGTTGCCCGAATCGATCGGTCTTTCTATCATGATGAATGTGTTAGTAGTGTGTTAGTGATTTAGACCGGATCCGAAGATTGCCTACGTTCCTCTCAATGTGAGAAGCTCAGGTCAGCGTAGTTCGCGGAGAATTAGAATAGGCAGAAGAATAGGGATCATGCATAATGAGAGGGGAATTACCTAAAGATTAGGGTTTAGAAGTAGTTCCTAGATCATCCTCGGGTTGATGAACCCTAGATCATCATAGGCTATGAAATAACATGTAAACATGAAGATCGCAACCCTAAATATAGCATAAATAAGGTTTTAATCTATGAACACGAAGAACACGCGAAGAACATATTATGAGCATATGAATGAGCATGCAAAGCATATGAAGAAACTATGAATAAACATATACGAACATGAATATAAAAGATCTACATTAAAAATAATACAAAAACACGAAGAAAAAGTTAGAAAACTTACCTATGTTGGCAAGAAATAAACCTTGGATCTTCTTGAGTGTTTGAATGCTAATTAGAGAGCAAAATAATGTTTAAGAACTCCAAAATTCGTACTTAGAGCTCTCCAAAATCGGACCCTAAACCAATAGCATGGGATTGGTTTATATAGTAAGATGATGGGAAGATCTGATGGTCAGGATCATCCAGCGCAAGGTTGGCCGCCTGGCCATGGTTGAAGCCGGTGACAAGAGTGGCCGCGTGGCCAAGATCAACGCGGAGCAAGGTTGGCCGCGTGGCCAATGTTGCAGGCTGACTTGATTCTTAAGCTAGGGTTTCTGCATGGTTTTAAGGAAACCATTTACTACCTAATTTGATAGATTTTGTCATAAATGAGATATTTCGGGAATCCGGGACAAGTCTTTGCAAGGTTTCTAATTCTTATAAAGTCCTTGTATTTTTGGGAAAGTCCTAATAAACTCATTTTCAGGTCGGGTACTAACAGTAGCCCCTCGGCGACGCTTCTTGCAGGGCAATGTGGGGTCGACGATAAAAGAAGGATCCGTCTGAAACATGAGTTTCAAAACAGATGAAAGGTAAGGGAACGGCTGAACCTTGGCAGGCGACCTACGTATCCGCGGGGGAATCAAGCCAAACGTAGTTCAAATCTGATGGGGAAATTGAGGATGATTGTCCTCTGATGGGGAGCAACGCTTTCTGCTGGGGAAAATGCACCTGCTGGGGATGAGAGATGACCGCGTCGGTCGGGTGGCTGAACCTTTTCAGGTTTCCTACGTATCCTCCGAGGAATCAAGCCGGTCGTAGTTCAGAGATATTGGGGAAAGACGAGACATCGAACTTCTGCTGCGGATAATAAACCTACGGATACTATCTTGTATTAATAACGAACATTCATAAGTAATGAAGTTATTTGGGAAAAATAAAGACTACGTTGTCTAAATAATCCCAGGATGGAATGGTAAACAAAATCAGGATCGCCAGGGTTCCTGCCGATTGCACTAAAGTAATAGATGTTGGATCTCTCGCGAACAGAAACGCCGAGGCTTCTGCCAATCGCGATCAATCTAGGATGCGTATGTCATAGAGGCGATGAAGTCTCTACAACCATACGAATCCTAACAATAGATGATAGATCACTCGCAAACAGAAACGCCGAGGCTTCTGCCAACCACGATCGATCAAGGATACGTATGTCATAGAGGCGCCGAAGTCTCTACAACCATACGAATCCTAATAATAGATGCTGGATCTCTCTGTAGACACCCCGCCTTGGACCGCTCACCCCGATTGCACATTTGATTTTGTGTTTCTCCCCATTCTAAGTGTTTCTCGTTAGTTTCTGTCACTTCCGTTAAGTTCCTGACTGACTTCGTTAAGTCCAGGGACTAAACTGAATGACAGGGCTGACTTTCTAGTCCATTCTGTCAAAGTTGCCTTCTCTGAGTCGCGCGCCTCCGACACTAGGAGCCAGGCGTGCGCGCCTCCCGCCCCCAAAGCAGGAAGCGCGCGCCTCTGGGCGTCAGTTACAGATTTCTGGCCAGGATTCCCTCCCTTGCTCAATTTACAGGATTTTGCCCGGGAAGGATTTCTTGGTGACTGAGTTTTGGCACCAAAAACACCCCTCTTTCACCTATAAAAACCTCTCTTTACCTCCATTTTCAAGGACCGAAAATTGAACTTACAAAAACTATACCAAAATCACTTTCTAAAGGTTCTCCAAGGATTTCATCAAGAAATATTTGAAGGTCTTCAAATTGTAGGTAAAAGTCCATCTTTTCCTTCCTTTTCTACTTCATCTCCTCTCTTTTTTTACTTTAATCAAATGTGCAATCACCCAAATCATTTTGCGACATGACTCTAATGATCACCTCATCTCATTGAGGTTGGTTAAGGAGTTATCTCCTACATTCCAAATCTTATTTTAAACCCCCTTTTTATGACTTAAAGAAGAAGAAGAAGAACATTTTCATTCATGTAGATTTTGATCAAGCAAGACCAACTTAAGTTGGGCGAGATGGGTGTTTCGGTACTTCCCATCTCGTAATCTAACCCCCGGACCTCAAAACAAAGAATCTCTGTTTTCGTAATCAAACTTAGGCTACAATCAATAGGTTTTTCTTATGTTCCTCAAAACATAGGTGGCGACTCTAAAAACAAGTTAGACATCCTAGGATAACACCGCGCGCTCCAGCCTAAGGCCGTGGTCACCCCCAGGGTATCTACAGTGGCGACTCCGCTGGGGATATTTGAGGGTTAAACTTGCATTCTGATCAAAATCTACATCTTTTCTGGGCATTCTGTTTCCTGATGGGGGAGGCGCGCGCGTCCGGCCTTTTAAGCCTAAGGCGCGCGCATCCCGCATCAAGAACCAGAATCGCCCACTTCTTCATATTCTTCATCTTCTTCTTCTGTTATTCTGCACTAATCACTTCTGCAGGGGTTACAATATGAACATGGGACCAGGGCAATCCCCTGAGTCCAAAGTCTGACATTCTGACAGGTTCGTACCAGAAGCGCGCGCCTCCCATACGCATTGCGCCATGCGCGCGCGTCCCACATCAGAACTCAGAGGCGCACGCTTCTGGGTTGGTTTCCAGAACAGAAACAGGTTTCAGTGACTGAGCAGAACAGTGGGGTGTGGGCACAGTTGCCTGCTTCAGAACAGAATTGAACCCTCGGACTGTTTTAATTTTGTGTTTTATTTACCGGTCACACGGGTGATTCGGGAGTTGTAATTTTATGTGCTTATGTGTTTTGTGTGTTTTTCTTTCTTTTCAAAAATAAAAAATAAAAAAAAAAGAGAAAATTTTGTCACTTGTTAGACCTCACACTACATGCACATATTCCTATGAACTGCTCACTATCGAGTCGCACAAGTCCAACCCCAAACCCGTCGAGGCCCGTCCTAGAAAGTTTCAAGCTCCACCAGACCTTGGCTCTTTCGAAGCGGTAAACCTCAGCCCGTGGCGTAGTTCAAGACTACATGCCGGGGGTGACCTTTGAGCCTCATATTCAAGCCGAGCACAAACCACACAATTCTAGTTAGGGTCTAACACTCCGTGACTCAAGTCGGTTTCCATGTACCGAGATTTCCCTAAACTAATGTCTTCAAATCATACATGCCAACTTGTTGAAATGGACGCAATAAAAATCCGTCCCCAAAAGTGGTTATTTTGGACGAAAATAAAAATCCGTCCCCGCATGTATGCTTTACTACATTAATTTAGTTTAATCCCGATACATGTAGGATCCACAAGCGCGATGGAATCCGATGAGTATATGGGACCGCGAGATGGTCTATATACTAGTGTGACGATTCCATTATTTTCTTAGAAACCCCAAAAGGGATTCATGCCCTCCGACTTATAAAAAAAAAAAAAAAAAAGAGTCTTTTCTTATGTGGTTCGAGTCGTGTGCCCAACTGTGTGTTCTAAGCCTCTTCATGGACCGCAAGTGTTACTCAAGACTGACAAGGGCCTCTTCTGCAATATAGGTTCAATTGGTACTTACAAAGTCTACCGGGATTCAGCAAATCGGTTAGTCCGTGAAGAGATCACTCCAACAGCTCCAACATCAACCATGACCGGCAGCAGCAACACCATGTCTCTCGAACAGCTCTCAACCATGGTCCAACTCCTCCAAGAGCAAGTCTCCACCCTTAACAAGGAGGCACAAAGCAAAGACGACATTTGGCAATCCCACCTCGACAGCCAAAGGGAGGCCCACGAGGCCGAAATGGAGCTAATGAAAGAAAAGCTCACCAACCTTGCCAAGGGAAAGAACAAGAACAATGATGATGAATCCGAATGGACCGAGGGTTTGTTCAAGAGTCCTTATGTCAACACCCGCACCAAGAAAATGGGGGAACCAAGTTCCGAGAACAATGAGCCCACAATGGTGGATTCTATCATGGCCTACATCGACCAAAAGTTCAATGGGCTCAACATGGGGAAAGGCTCCGACACAAGCCTTTATCAATCATCCATCCTCATGAGTACTATGGCCGCCCTTCCCGATAAGTTCAAGATGCCCGACATAAGCAAATTCAAGGGCAACTCTTGTCCTATGGCTCACATTGAGACTTATATTTGGGCAATGGTTCCAAAGAAGGTCTCCCCCAAGGTGATGGCTCAATGCTTTCCTCTCACTCTCGAGGGGGCAGCAAAAGATTGGTATGCTACTCTCCCGCTCACTGTCCGTCTTGATTGGGACTCCGCCATGCTTGCCTTCAAGAACCAATACCAAGGCAACACCACTCACCGGCCCACAAGGAAAGAGCTAGAGAACACTACTCAACGAGACAATGAGTCCTTCATCGACTTCACAAGGAGATGGAATGACAAACTCTCTGAAATTGTTGAGAGGCCGAACACAAAAGAGCAAATGGACATATTTCTCAAGTGTCTCAAGATTGATCTCCGCACTCACCTAAGTGGGGCTTGCTACTCCGACTTCTCCCAAATGTATGAGGCGGGGGTACGCATGGATGACTTGCTCAAGGAGATTAAGAAGACCACTCCTACTTACCGCTACAAGGCCGCTTCCAACTCCACAAAAGAGGCCTCGGTCAACGCCGTCACTATTGACAAGGGGAATTACAAAAAGGTTCCTCCACCTCAAGGGAAAAGGCCCCGAAGTGACCGTGTCTACACGCCTCTCCAAGGCATGACTCAAACCGAAGTGTTCGAGGTCCTCAAGGCAAAGGGTAAAGTCACACCCGTGCAAGGGTACCAACCCAAGACGATCAACCCCAATCATGCTCACCACAAATATTGTGGCTACCACCAATATAGTGGCCACACCACCAAGGAATGCTTCATTCTCCGCAATGTCATTCAAGATCTCATAGATAAGAAAGAATTTGTAGTGACTAATGACGAGCATGTCAATGTAATAGAGATAGGAGAATTTGAGGGGACCACCCATTCAATCCCAATTGTGAATGGGGGCCCCAATGTTATGAATAAACTTGACAATTCTTGTTATGTAGTGACTTACGATGAGGTAATGAGGGAAGTACTAGAGAATAGGAAAAAGAAGCAAGATGGGAACGTCAACATGCTAACTCGATCCGGTCGAGTCATAGCAAGCAACCCTTCCACTTCCGCACCGAGCTCCTCTTCTCAAAAGCCGCAAGCTCACAACGCTCCCGAAGATCCTCTACTTGTCCAACTCAAGAAAACTCAAGCCAACATCTCTATTTGGGACCTCATTGCATCCTCAAAGAAACACCGAGATCTCGTCATCCGCAATCTCGATGATACCTCAGTTTCTCCCGATACTTCTCCCGAGGACCTCACGGCAATGATTGGTCACATTCACTTTGGCAACGTCATCACCTTTGCCGATATGGACCTTCCACCGTTTGGTTCCGACCACAACGAAGCTATTTACCTCAAGGTACGAGCAAGGGGGAGGCCCGTCTCAAGAGTCTTAGTGGACGGTGGTTCCGCACTCAATCTCATGCCTGGTAGAATCATGGGCATACTGGGACTTAAGGATTCTGATTTGAAGCCTTCTACTCAAGTAATCCGAGGTTATGACAGCACCGCACGTACAGTCATGGGTATGATCGATATAGACATTGAGTTTGGGAGCATGGTCATGTCCGTTCCATTCCAAGTGCTTGATATCCCGGCCTCGTTCAACTTACTGTTGGGTCGACCATGGATTCACAGTGCTAATGCCGTACCGTCAACTCTCCACCAATGTGTCAAGATCCGAAATGGTGATGAAATAGTGACCGTAATGGCTGAAAACATTACTATCCACAGAAAAGGTGAGCCCGTCCACCAAGTTCAGCATGGTCTACCAGACTCCACTCTCTCCGGCGTCTCAATCAACGCCATTGACGAAGAAAGGAGAAACGGATCATGGACGCCCAGCAATCATAAAGTCCTCCGCATGATGAGGAATATGAACTACTTCCCTGGTTTAGGCTTAGGGAGATATCAACAAGGAATCCTACATCCCGTGCAAGTCCCATTTGTCAAAAACACATTCGGTTTGGGGTACGAGCCTTCCGAAGAAGACTTGAAGCAAGAACAAGCGATCAAGAACGAAAAGGCCCGAGCTCGTAAAGAAGGCCGTCGGTATGAAGTCCCTAACCAAAGCCCTTACCGCAAGACGTTGAATGGCTATTTTGTCCGCCAAGGGGAAAACGTTCCATACATGATCTTTCCCGAGCCGTGGGTTAACAATAAAGGTGTCAAAAAGCCTGGCCTCGAAATCTTCTCCGATTGTGAGATCCAGATATCCGAAAGGGAACCAACTCCCATGTCGCCCCGTGAATGGTGGGGAAGGAAGGTGACTATAGAGTCCGAGACAGAAATCACCGTGGGGGAAGAACTGACAGATTTAGCCTCCATGTTCGAAGAGCTTGCCATGATGAATGAATGCCAAGTTAATGGCATCCATGACACCGTCATCATGAACGAGACTATCGGCGAGATCCCACCAAGCTCCGAGCCGATCAACAATTGGTATTCAACAAAAGGGCCCGTGGTATCCGAGGAATTCTAAGTCCAAGAAATGGGTTGCATACCCCGCACACCAACAAAGGAAGAGCAGCTCACACTTACTTTCGAGTCCGAGAGTGTCTCTAATACCCTCACCCAAGAGGATTTGGAGGCCATAGCCGAGCGTGTGTTTCCTTTCTTTGCTAATGAAAAATTTGATATTTCTGAGTACCCTGAGATTGCAAACATCATAAATGATGAATTAACTAATAATAAACTTAACGAACAAGTTAATAACGATTCAAATTATGATGAAATATACCACGAAAACACAACATACTTAAATGAACTTGCTCAACAAGTCCGTAGTCGTGGCGAGAATGGTCCAAAGGCTGACGAAGAATTGCAGGTTGTTAATCTGGGTACCGAAGAAGAGCCAAAAGAAACTAAGATTGGAAGCTTCTTCAAGGGGGACGACAAAGACAGGTTGACTGCATTACTACAGGAGTTCGTGGATGTATTCGCATGGTCATACAAAGACATGCCGGGTTTAGACAGAAAGGTAGCGGAGCACAGGATTCCGATCAAAGAAGATGCCAGGCCAGTAAAGCAGAAGCTCCGAAAGATCAAGCCAGAATGGTCTCTGCAGGTCAAATAAGATATTGAGAAGCTCCTCAGTGTGGGTTTCATCAAGGTTATCGAGTATCCGACATGGTTAGCCAACATTGTGACAGTCAGGAAGGCGAACGGCAAGGTTCGAGTTTGTGTAGACTTCCGGGATTTAAACAAAGCTTCCCCAAAGGATGATTTTCCACTCCCTAATATCGACATGCTAGTCGACTCCACTGCTGCCTACGAGGTTCGCTCATTCGTGGATGGGTTCGCTGGGTACAATCAGATTCTCATGGCCGAGGAAGATCAACATAAGACAGCCTTCACAACACCGTGGGGTACCTTTTGCTACACAGTCATGCCGTTTGGGTTAAGAAATGCTGGGGCTTCCTACCAAAGAGCCGTGACAGACTTGTTCCACGATATGATTCACAAAGAAATCGAGGTCTATGTGGACGACATGATCATTCACTCCAAAGGAACCGATGGTCAACACCTAATCGATCTCCGCAAGTTCTTCGAAAGGCTTCGTCAACACAAGATGAGGCTCAACCCTGCAAAGTGCACATTCGGGGTTATCCGAGGCAAAGTTCTTGGTTATATGGTCACTGAAAGGGGAATCGAAGTAGACCCCTCCAAAATCAAGGCAATCATCGACATGCCTCCTCCAAAGACGCAGAAAGAGATTAAAGGTTTCATGGGAAGACTACAATACATCAGTCGGTTTGTGCACCAACTCACTTCCATGTGCGAGCCAATCTTCAAGTTACTCAAGAAGAATGTGGCTCTAGAATGGACCGACGCGTGCCAAGAAGCCTTCGATCAAGTAAAGCATTACTTGACGTGCCCTCCTGTTCTAGTTCCGCCGCACAAGGAGAAACCTCTGTTGCTTTATCTCACTGTCAATGATGAAGCCCTAGGGGCTATGTAAGCACAAGAGCAACGAGAGTCCACAAAGGAGAACGCCATTTATTTTGTCAGTCGCCAATTCTAAGGGGGCGAAAAGAACTACTCTGTCTTAGAGAAGTCATGTGCAGCATTGGTTTGGGTCACTCAAAAGCTCAAACACTATATGGAAGCTTTTCCGATCAAGCTAGTAGCAAAGGTGGACCCGCTCCGCTACATCTTCGAGAAGCCTTTCATGTCAACAAGAATAGCCAAATGGTACTTCATGCTCGCCGGCTATGATATCACTTACGTCACACTAAAATCCGTCAGGGGGAAAGTGTTCAGTGACCAGCTTGCCGAATTCCCATGTGACGAAGTGAAGGGGGAAGATGTACAGTTCCCTGACGAGCATTTAATTTGTACCACAACCGAGGAATTTGTACCACAACCGAGGAAGACAAGTGGCAACTTTTTTTCGATGGCGCCGCCAATAAACACGGTTTTGGTATAGGGGTATTACTTGTCGATCCAAAAGACATCTACACTCCCATTGCTATACGCCTAGAATTCGAAGCTACCAACAACATTGCCGAGTACGAAGCATGCATAGCAGGGCTCGAAGCAGCTCTCGAAAGAAACGTCACGGAACTAGAAGTGTTCGGCGACTCTTTGCTCCTTATCAATCAGCAATCGGGTAAATGGCGAACCCAAGACCCGACTCTCCAACAGTATGGTCAGCACCTTGAAGAACTGGTTGAACAATTCCAAGAGATCACTTTCAACTACCTGCCAAGGGATAAGAATCGCTTCGCCGATGCACTGGCCACTATAGCTTCATTAGTTGAAATGCCTAAAGGGAAAATGGTGAAGCCTTTCAAAACTGCTCGAAGGAGCAGTCCGGCATATTGCATGAGTATCGAGATGAACGAGGTTCAAACAAACTCTCCGTGGTATTCGGACATCATGAACTTCCTCAAGTACGGCACCTATCCCGAGAACATCAATAAGAAGTCTCAAGCAGCTCTGCAAAGGTTAGCCTCTCGGTACGTACTGATTGGGGACCGAGTCTAT
Source organism: Campanula takesimana (assembly GCA_026119855.1). Lineage (NCBI taxonomy): Eukaryota > Viridiplantae > Streptophyta > Magnoliopsida > Asterales > Campanulaceae > Campanula > Campanula takesimana. Next base: position 1,800,563 of record JAOWBW010000087.1, read on the forward strand.
AAAAGGCACCACGACGGGATCAATCTCTTATGCGCCAATGAGACCGAAGCTCAAGAGATAATGTGTGAAGTGCACGAAGGAGAATGTGGACCCCATATGAATGGGTTTATGCTAGTCAAGAAGATACTTCGCATTGGTTACTATTGGAGCACTATGGAACGAGACTGTATCGAGAAAGTCAAAAGGTGTGCCAAGTGCCAATTCCACGCTAATCTGCAACATGCTCCACCCTCACAACTTTACAACATGGTCACACCTTGGCCTTTCTCTTGTTGGGGGATAGACATCATCGGTAAAGTTCATCCTGCCGGAAGCAATGGGCAGTCATTCGTCCTAGTGGCAGTCGACTACTTCACAAAGTGGGTCGAAGCACAAGCCTATCGGACCCTCAACGCCAAGAAAGTGGCCGAATTTGTAAAGATTAATATCATGTGCCGATACGGCGTGCCTCATGAAATCATTTCCGACAACGGCTCTCACTTTGAGAAGGAAATGGATGCACTTTTGGTAGAATACAAGATCACCAAGCACAAGTCATCTCCTTACCGGCCCCAAGCAAATGGCGCAGTCGAAGCAGCAAATAAGACCATCGAGACCATCGTCAAGAAAATGGCCTCAACAGGAAGGGATTGGCCCGAAAAGCTACCATTAGCATTGTGGGGCTACCGCACATCAATACGATCCGCAACAGGAGAAACTCCTTATGCATTGGTCTATGGTTCTGAAGCCGTACTCCCTATCGAACTTGAAGTCCCATCTCTACGAGTCCTCCTCGAGAATCAAGTCAACGAGGTCAACTGGATGCAAAGTCGATACGAACAGCTAGCCTTACTCGATGAGAAAAGGTTAAGAGCACTCGAACGCACGAGGGCATATCAGCAAAGGATGGCAAGAGCTTTCAACAAAAAAGTGAGGCCTCGAAACATCAATGTGGGAGATTTGGTCTTAAGACAACATCCTCCTAATGCCATGAATCCCCTGGGGAAATGGGGACCCCGATGGATCGGTCCGTACGTGGTCAAAAAGATACTAAGCGGTGGTGCAGTCCGGCTCGTGGATTTAGATGGTGACCAGCTGCCAAAGGAGGTCAACCTCGACAAGCTCAAGAGGTTCTACGCTTAATAAACAAAGACCATTAAAAAAAAAAAAAAAAAAAAAAAAAAATCGCTCGCTAGGTTGAAAACCCGCAAGGGCGGCCTAGGCAAAAATTAGAGCACGTGCAAAAAAGAAGCCCGCTAGATTGAAAACCCGCAAGGGCGGTCTAGGCAAAAAACAGGGTGCACAAAAAAAAAAAATGGTCTTTGTTTGTTTGAACTACGAAGACCTGAGTCTCCCAACTGGAGGAACGTAGGCAACCTTCGGGTGCGGTCTAAAACATATCAAAAATACCCAATTCACTTCAAATAACAAAATGCAATTTTTATTCATTCAAAGAATTATTCAAACCATTACAACGGATTTATTGAGCAACAAAAGACATCAAAATGTTAAATCCTAAAACAAAGTGGTCTAATTGCAATCTCTTAGGGTACTAAGAAAAATCCAATTTTCTCTTAGCTTTCGAAGGACCACCCGATCGTCTCTCAATCCTTTTCTTCTTGGGTAACAAAGGAGCACTAATACGCACCGAAACCTTCTGTGATGCAACACGTCTCCTAGAATAAAAGTCATCCAAAGGAGTACCGAAAGGGTCAGCGAGAATGTTACTCGAATCAGCAGCAGCCTCCCTATATCTCAAAGTGCTGCTAGGCTCAAAACCCTGTCCCAACAACTCGGCACGAAGCACATCAACCCAAGTGATGCCACGGTAAAGGGTGCCAAATAAATAGTCCAAGTAGCTCTCGGGAAGGAAGACACTCCCCCGATGCAGAGGAGCGAAAGCCCAACGATTGCGGTCATCTCCCCAAGCCGACTGAAGCTCACTCGAGAAGTCAGGACCCATGTAAGCAACTGGACGAAGCATTCCATCCCTCGGAAAAGGAATTGTCTGTTGGCGACCGAACTGCCGCAGAACCCGCTCTGGCTGGTAAAATGAAGAATCTCTCAAACCGGGTACCACCACGTGCTGAAAACCAAGAGTCCATTCCACAAAAGGATGAAGACCCCAAGAAGGAGGACACCACTCAATATCGGCAGTCACCCGAGAGGCAAAGAATTTCTTCCAATCATCTTCAGATAAAACCCGGATCAACAACTTCCTCCTATGAACAGCAAAAGGAGACAAATCACCATCCGGAGAATAAATTCTGAAGTGTTCTCGGAGCCATATGGTCAAGAGCAAAGGGCTTCCCCGACACATCTTGCCCATCCTATGTAACTCATCAAGGCCGTGCAACGTCTCCCCTACAATAAGAGGGATTACACTAAATCGTTGCTCCTTAGCTTGCAAAATAATCTCAACCAACTGCGCGTCCGCAGTCCCGAAGGGTGTAACAAACAGTACTTCGCTGAAGAGACAAACGGCCATGGCATTTCTTTTGAAAGATTGAACCACCGGGTCCTCCGAGTGTAAACTGAAGAACATCGGCAACTCAGTTATGTCAATCACGGTACCGTGCAACATCTTCCTCACGTCCTCAACAGGGAGATTCAGTAACTCAACCCAAGAGTCGACAGCACCACGGTGATATTTAGGGACGGCAATCCGACCGACCAAAGGTATGCCAAGGATGGCCCCGAAATCGTCAACAGTCGGCACCATTTCATTAGATGAAAGGTTGAAGGTATGGCTGTCGCAATCCCAGAAAGCTGCGGCAGCTCTCAACAAATCCCAATCCAGCTTCAACGTCCGCAAAGTGAAAAGAATTCGGAACCCGAAGTCTTTAATGAAGGCCTTCTTGGGATGGGTCTTAAAAGAATACACAAAAGTACCCAAGTCCTTTTCATACTCACTAACAACCTTGGCATCAAGGGCAAAAGAATTGGAAGCCATGGAAAATGTTGATCACAAGCGAAGTTAAGCAATAATATGATGTTCAAAAATGGCAGAAAGGAGCTGTGAGAATCAAGTGGTCGAACAGAAGATGATATTATAGCTGTTGGGGGCTCTCTTGGTCAGCAAATGTCAAGCCCGGAATTCCGCCTCCCAGACGCGCGCGCCACCCGCCAGCGGTCTGAAGTGCGCGCGCGTCCCAAGCCTACATATAAAGGCGCGCGCCTCCCAGGTCTAAATCGCTTCAAGAAAAGGGCCTTGTCAGAGATCTCCAGCCTATATCAAGACACTGTCCCGATCCTCAGACACCCAGTTGGGCACACCTTTTTCTGGTCCGCCCTTAAGGCATGTCAAAAATCGAAAGTAGGATAGAAACTCCCACTCAAAAGTAGGCTGTCCTCTTCAAAATTCCGAACTCCCTAAGTTCTGTCACGGGTGCCACACCCCCCTCAAGAGTTAATCTCAACATTTCATCCCCAGCAGGAACATTTTTCTGGTCGCGGTCAACTGTGCCCGTACCCCACAATTCAAAAAAATCAAGTGTGACTACAAATGGCACGAGGCTTCAAAGCAATATTTCATCGAACGGATTCACTAACGGATTCGTCAACAAGGGTTCGCTAATGACCTCATTCAAAACATTCAACCGTGCCCGCACCCCACAAAGTCAACAACTCGGTCCATATCGAGACAAGCTCCCATGAGCTCCAGGTCGGCAACTCGGCCCATATCGAGACAAGCTCCCATGAGCTCCAAGTCGGCAACTCGGTCCATATCGAGACAAGCTCCCATGAGCTCCAAGTCGGCAACTCGGTCCATATCGAGACAAGCTCCCATGAGCTCCAGGTCGGCAACTCGGTCCACATCGAGACAAGCTCCCATGAGCCCCAAGTCGACAACTCGGTCCATATCGAGACAAGCTCCCATGAGCTCCAAGTCGGCAACTCGGTCCATATCGAGACAAGCTCCCATGAGCTCCAAGTCGGCAACTCGGTCCATATCGAGACAAGCTCCCATGAGCTCCAAGTCAACCAACTCGGTCTATATCGAGACAAGCTCCCATGAGCCCCAGGTCAGCAACTCGGTCCACATCGAGACAAGCTCCCATGAGCCCCAAGTCGACAACTCGGTCCATATCGAGACAAGCTCCCATGAGCTCCAAGTCAGCAACTCGGTCCATATCGAGACAAGCTCCCATGAGCTCCAAGTCGACAACTCGGTCCATATCGAGACAAGCTCCCATGAGCCCCAACTCAACAAACTCGGTCCATATCGAGACAAGCTCCCATGTGCTCCAATACAACACTCCAGCAAAAGCCGCTCACACAGGGAGCGCACCACTACCTCTCGCAATTTCAAATTCCTGCTTTCATCGAGTCTTTGCCTTTTCTTGGTGATGTCCTCGGCGGGTGTTTTTAACTTTTGTCGACGCATTCTGCTTTGCAGTCCACGTCGCCGAGGGGCTCTGTAGACACCGCGCCTTGGACCGCTCACCCCGATTGCACATTTGATTTTGTGTTTCTCCCCATTCTAAGTGTTTCTCGTTAGTTTCTGTCACTTCCGTTAAGTTCCTGACTGACTTCGTTAAGTTCAGGGACTAAACTGAATGACAGGGCTGACTTTCTAGTCCATTCTGTCAAAATTGCCTTCTCTGAGTCGCGCGCCTCCGACACTAGGAGCCAGGCGCGCGCGCCTCCCGCCCCCAAAGCAGGAAGCGCGCGCCTCTGGGCGTCAGTTACAGATTTCTGGCCAGGATTCCCTCCCTTGCTCAATTTACAGGATTTTTCCCGGGAAGGATTTCTTGGTGACTGAGTTTTGGCACCAAAAACACCCCTCTTTCACCTATAAAAACCTCTCTTTACCTCCATTTTCAAGGACCGAAAATTGAACTTACAAAAACTATACCAAAATCACTTTCTAAAGGTTCTCCAAGGATTTCATCAAGAAATATTTGAAGGTCTTCAAATTGTAGGTAAAAGTCCATCTTTTCCTTCCTTTTCTACTTCATCTCCTCTCTTTTTTACTTTAATCAAATGTGCAATCACCCAAATCATTTTGGGACATGACTCTAATGATCACCTCATCTCATTGAGGTTGGTTAAGGAGTTATCTCCTACATTCCAAATCTTATTTTAAACCCCCTTTTTATGACTTAAAGAAGAAGAAGAAGAACATTTTCATTCATGTAGATTTTGATCAAGCAAGACCAACTTAAGTTGGGCGAGATGGGTGTTTCGCTACTTCCCATCTCGTAATCTAACCCCCGGACCTCAAAACAAAGAATCTCTGTTTTCGTAATCAAACTTAGGCTACAATCAATAGGTTTTTCTTATGTTCCTCAAAACATAGGTGGCGACTCTAAAAACAAGTTAGACATCCTAGGATAACACCGCGCGCTCCAGCCTAAGGCCGTGGTCACCCCCGGGGTATCTACACTCTCGCAAACAGAAACGCCGAGGCTTCTGCCAATCTCGATCGATCTAGGATGCGTATGTCATAGAGGCGCCGAAGTCTCTACAACCATACGAATCCTAAGCAAATATTAGGAAATGCTAAAATAATAGATGCTGGATCTCTCGCAAAATGCCGAGGCTTCTGCCAATCGCGATCGATATAGGATGCGTATGTCATAGAGGCGCCGAAGTCTCTACAACCATACGAATCCTAAGCAAATGTTAGAAAATGCTAAAATAATAGATGCTGGATCTCTCGCAAACAGAAACGCCGAGGCTTCTGCCAGTCGCGATCGATCTAGGATGCGTATGTTATAGAGGCGCCGAAGTCTCTACAACCATACGAATCCTAAGCAAATATTAGGAAATGCTAAAATAATAGATGCTGGATCTCTCGCAAACAGAAACGCCGAGGCTTCTGCCAGTCGCGATCGATCTAGGATGCGTATGTCATAGAGGCGCCGAAGTCTCTACAATCATACGGATCCTAAGCAAATATTCGGTGAAGAATGGAAATTTTAAGGGGCTTTCCGTTCCCAAAGGTAACGAATACCAGTCACAATAGTGCTAAGGGCACCTGAAATGAACAAAGGGGAATGTACTAGGGGTAAAACTTAAATTTTGCATGTGGAGGCAAAGATGATGGATTGTTATGAAGTCGCAAACGGGATGAACTCTCGGGGAGTCACAAATGTGATAGACTCTCGGGGAGTCACAAAGGACTCTTTGGTGAGTCACAAGGGCAAAGGACCTTTAGGGAGACGCGAAGGAGATGGACTCTCGGGGAGTTGATAATATGGGAAACATGATCTGGGTTCTGCTTATCCTAATTTAGGAGGGAATGAGGCTACGAGCCATTGAGACCAAGGTGTTAGGTAAGGGACATTTTTCTTGGTTGCCTAGAGGTAGGACCTAAGGCTTTTTAAGGAAGGGGAATAAGGAAGATGGTGATCTCCTAATCTTGAGATAGGGATGCCAAAGATGTCACGTCTTCTTGGGCTTTAGATTATGTCTTGGAGATAGGGTTACCTAGGCTTACAGGCTAGGGATTGGAGTTCATTTAAGCATGAGGAGAGTATTCTATCCTAGGCTTTGTGCTAGGGCTTGGAAAGGTTGAGGTTTTGGGAACTTCCTAGATGTTAGGGTTTTGAACAAGGGTTTGGAAACTGGTGTTTAAGGACCATGACTCTCCTAGGTTTGGGAATAGGGTTTAGGAATATCCTAGGCTTCGAGGCTAGGGCTTGGAGTTGTGGTAGGTTCAGAGGTTGCAAAGGCGTTGGCTTTAGACCTAAGGCTGGGAGTTGAAAGGGTTGTGACTTCCTAGGCTTGAGACCATGGACCGTTGGGAAGATGGATTACTTTTGTGACAGGTCCACTAAGCTTGATGTTAGGGTTCACCATTTTTCGGGATTGGTGACTATGGCTTGGAAATGTTCGTGGTAACCTAGGCTTTAGGCTAGGTTTTAAGGCTAAGGACTGTAAACTTCCTATATTTTGAGACTAAGGTAAGGAATTTCCTAAGTCTAGTACTAGGGTTTAATGAGGATATAGTCTCCTAGGCCCGGCGGCTAAGGTTTAGAAAGAGTCGGACTACCTAAGCTTGAGGCTAAGGTTTGGAGCGAATGCGACTACCTAGGCTTGAGGCTAGGGTTTAGAGCGAATGAGGCTTCCTAGGCTTGAGGCTAGGGTTTAGAGCGAATGAGGCTTCCTAGGCTTGAGGCTAGGGTTTAGAGCGAATGCGGCTTCCTAGGCTTGAGGCTAGGGTTTAGAGCGAATGCGGCTTCCTAGGCTTTGAGGCTAAGGTTTAGAGCGAATGCGGCTTCCTAGGCCTGAGGCTAGGGTTGATTAAGTTTTGGACAGGGCATTGTATCCTAGGTTTAGGACTAGGGTTCAATAAGACGGGGAATTGAGATTGTAAATTTCCTAGGTTTCGAGACTAGGGTTTCGGGAATTTGGAAATGATGTTGCATACGGGGCTTTGGAAATTCCCTAGAATTTGGGCTAGGGTTAAAGGGAATGTTGTGGTTTCCTAGGCTTAAGGCTAGGGTTTAGAGAGGATATGTGACTACCTAGGATCAAGGCTAGGGTTTAGGAAGGGTGTAGCTACCTAGGATCAAGGCTAGGGTTTAAGAAGGATGTAACTTCCTAGGCTTTAGGCTAGGGTTTGAAAGGATGTAATTACCTAGGCTTGAGGCTAGGGTTCAGAGAGAATGATATGACTACCTAGGCTCGAGGCTAGGGTTTAGAGAATGTGTTTACCTAGGTTTAAGGCTAGGGTTTGGAGACCGAAAGCATTTAAAGGTTTGTCTTGGTTTAGACCGAGCAAGTTTGAGGTCTAAGAGTGTTGCGGTTTGGGGCAAATGAGCTTGATACCTCATGGCTGGATAGGCTCGAAAGATTAGACCTAGGCTAGAGTGCTAGGGTTTAGCTAGGGTAAGACTCAGACATGTGTTTAGGAGACCGGGGCCTAATGGAATGGTAGGCATGAGATCTAGGAGATCGAAGGCTAGGCAGGGTAGCGTTGGGACATAAGGCTTTCAAGCGGGTAAGCCTTTGTCCTAGAGAAACCGCGTTATGGGTTAGGATCAAGCAGGCTTGAGGTCGGCCAAGGAGCAACGGATTGGGACCAGTTAAGGGTGTAAGGCGGACATGGCGGGTTTGGGTCCAAAGGTGTGCTAGGTGCGAACCATGTGCGGGAGATGGTCTGGATATGTGACCACGTTGGCGCTTTAGGTAAAGGGATTGAGTGTCCAAGACTTTGCTCGAGTACAATAGGTGCCTAAGTTGGATTGGGTATGCTTAGGACCGAAGTTTGTCTTAGAGGTCATTGCGCGTGACCAAACTCGTTCGGCGATTGTGAAGGTAGGCTAGGGATGGGACCCAAAGGTGTTAAGCGCATGAGTTTTGACCGGACGGGTTTTGATATCTTTATGGCATGTCATGGTATGCGGAAGATCCTATGCATTCGGGCATGTTTGAGGTTTGGACTCGTGGGGAAGAAAGGTTTGAGATCCATGGAGTTCAAGGGTGGACCTCGTAGGTGGCGAGGTTTGGACTCGGCTCGGATTAAGTAGGTTAGAGACCTAAGGGGTTGAAGGTCAGACTAGGAAGTCTTTTGAAGCTAAGGAGTGACACTAGGTTGGTTCTTGGTAGGTTTAAGAGTGGTAGGGCCATGGCTTGGATATGACGGGAGTCGGGAGACGTAGATGCATCGCTTTTAATTGGACCAAGTAGGCTTGGGAATTAAAGAGTTCCAAGGGTGGAGAGGTAAGGTGAGAGACCTAGAGGGTAGAAAGTCTTGTGACCTAAAGGTTTAGGGGTTGAGGCCTAAGGTATGGACCAGACATATCATGGACTTCAAGGATAAGTTTGGTAGACTCGAATGGTCTTGGGATCTAAGGGATCGCTCAACAGGTTAGACTGAGTAGACCTAAAAGGTTGGAAAGAGGAGGATAAGAGAGCTATTCCTTAGACAAGGTAAGGATGATTATGTGTTGGTAGGTTTGAGATCTAGGAGATCGGGTAGGCTCGGGACCGGTAGGTTCGGGACCTAATGGGTCACCCTAAGGATTTGGCTTTGGTTAACTGGTTTAAGGTCTGAATTTTTGGGTAAAACCGGTTTGAGACCGAAGGGGTCATGCTACAAACTTGCGGAAGGTCGAGCTAAGAGGTTATGATGTACCATAGGTAAGACTCACCGGGTAGGTTTGGGACCTAGGTAAGACTGATCAGGTAGGCTCGGGACCTAGAGAGTTTATGGTGTAACTTAGGCAAGACTGACCGGGTAGGCTTGGGACCTAAGGTTTTGAACCAGGTAGGTTGGGACCTAAGGGTATCCTATTGTGTAGGAAATAGGGTGAAGGACCGAGTCAACTCAAGAATCACGGAGATGGGTCTCAGATGGATCGAGGATGTTTTTACAATTTTGTGGAGACCGAGCGTGCGGGTTTATAAACAAAGTGTCGGGGAGGAGAAAACTTTATGAAAGTGTTATGATCTTATACAGATGCCTTATAATTAATTATGATTCTAATCAATCCAAATAGGTCGTCGCGTGCCGAGTTTGACGATGAGGGGTGCCCTTCTTCTATGTGTATCCTTGTTGACGCCTTGGTATTCTCTTGGAAACCACATAGTCGACCCATTCCGTTGGGGATTATCTAATTTGGTTAGCGGGTACCCTCCCTCCTTTGAGAAACTCTACGTCAAGCTTGATGATGAGGGATGCCCTTCTTCTAATTATGTGCTTGATGAAGCCCCGGCATTCTTTGAGAAACCTTATGGTCGGTCCTTTATTGTTAGGGAAGCCCCAGTTGCGTAGACCGGGGTATCCTCCCTCCTTTGAGAAATCCTTCGTCGAGCTTGATGATGAGGAGTCCTCTTCTTCTAAGTATGTGCTTGATGAAGCCCCGGCATTCTTTGAGAAACCTTATGGTCGGTCCTTTATTGTTAGGGAAGCCCCAGTTGCGTAGAATGGGGTATCCTACCTCTTTTAAGACGCACCATTTTTTCTGCCTAAACCGCCCTTGCGGGTTTTCAATCTAGCGGGCATCTCTTTTGCGTCAATTTTTTTTTTTTTTTTTTTTTTTGAAATCATTCAGTCGACTCAAAAAAGGAAAAAAGAATTGTTTGAAAACATGCGGGGGCATTTTGGGGAGAGTAAGAGAGAGAGAGAGAGAGAGAGAGAGATAGTACTCACATTTTGACTCTTTGAGCAACTGAGGGTATATATGTACAAAAGGGAGGAAGCCCCTGCTTTGACAGAAAGTAAGTGTTTAGCTCTTTCCTAGATTGTAGAACGGAAGACTTGTCGAGACATTTGAAAATTGTTTTATTCAAGATTCTCATTTGATTGCTCGAGAATGGACCTCGTTGATTAGTTAATGAGTTATGGTTAATTGGTAAACAAGTAGCCTCAAATTAATAAATGTTTTGATCAATTGTGAGTGAAGAAGTCAGGAGTAGAAATATGGGGGAAGAGAGAAGAGAAGGAAAATTGGCTACGAGGTGGGTTGTGTATATTTTGGACCAGACCCTAAGGTTGCCTACGTTCTCCTCAATGTGAGAAGCTCAGGTCCGCGTAGTTCGGGGGAGGCCCGGATGATGATGAAGTTGGGGTTTGAGTATGAGGTTCATTTGTCACGATAGGTTACTCCGTTGTAGCTTGTTGCGTTGGATTGCTTCATTGCAGCTCATTGCGGTGGATTGCTCCATTGTAGTTGTCATGGCTGCTGCTACCGCGTTAATCTTCTTTGTAGGGAAAGAAAGAAAAATAGAAAATTTGAAGTGAAAATAAAATGGGACTTTTACTTTTCTATGGTGATAGCCCCTTCTATTTTTCTTTATTTTTTTTATTTTATCTCTTTGTGCACACCCTTTTTTTGCCTAGGCCGCCCTTTCGGGTTTTCAACCTAGCGGGCTTCTTTTTGTGCAATGCTCTAACTTTTGCCTAGGTCGCCCTTTTGGGTTTCAACCTAGCGAGCCATATTTTTTTTTTTTTATATATATTTGTACATGAAACATTGGGCAAGACAAGCCCCTAGTTTGCTTTCGCCTCTCTCGATTGCGAGGTAGATTCCTTATAGTTCAAGCGGCCTTTTGCTGGCGGCGGGCATCCTAGCCCCTTGATTTTCACCGGTAGAGCTCCATTGGATTATCACGTGCACCAATTAATGGCATGAATGACTTCGTGCACTTGTCTTACATTTGCGATGGAATACGGACAGCCCTAGTGTAACGGCATGTAGTACTCATGAAGGGAACAAACCAACCCTTTAAATTGTGGCAGCATGGATGTCTATTTGATGATGAGCAACCGCAATCCATTTCTTTGTCACGACCTTATAAAAAGGGGTCTAATGGTGGGATGAGAGGCGTATGAGGATAGTGTATGGGAGAAGGTGTATATAGAGAGTGTACATGAAGTGTGTACAAGGGGTGAGTGTATAGAGAGAGTGTATGGGGTAGAATGTAGAGAGAAGAGAAAGTGATTCGTTCATCCTAATTGGTCAAAGCATTTGTTATCTTGAGACTAATTGTTTACTTAGTTGTGCGAATGGTTTGTGGGTCCATTTACCTTTTAATGAGTCGTCATTAATGATTAAGATTAAGATTAATTCATCATATAAAGATATAGCAATCAAGTTAAAATGGTGAATAAGACAATTTTCATGGAATTGAGTTATGCAAGATTATGTCTCAAGTCTAGAGAGAAAATAAATAAAGACTCTTTTATTGGAACTAAAAGATTTAAACTGACTAGTCCGGGGTGGACTTTTACTAAAGAAACAAAAATCGTCCAAGGTGGACTTTTGACTAAGGACACTCTAGAACCTACGAAGACTGAATGATCCTTTTTTTTTTTTTTTTTTTTTTTTAAAGGAGGTAGCCCCAATTTTCTCATTCTGATATCCAACCACATTCCTTAGGCGCGTGGCGGCATTGGCTTGAGTTGTCAGGACGTGGTCTCTTTGCATTGCTTCCTTTGTTGACACTGTGGGAGTCCTCCTCAATTACGGCTATATCGTCTTTGGTGCGTTGAGGTGATCTAAAGTGAATTGATGAGAGATTTCTGCTAGCATGATCGGAGATCTCTTGTCGTTGATCCCAAATTCCACCTTGGATTATCGTGGCTAGTCCTTTGAGCTTCTCGGAGATGCTTTGTCTCTCCTTTGAATGAAGAGTCTCTTGTTCCTCAAGTGCTTTGGCCAACTCCGTCCTATGGCGCTTCTCTTGGGCTTCTAACGCCAAGTGCAATTCTTCGGCATGACGTCTATTTCTCATGTCAATGATCATCTTCAAATCTTCTATGTGCCTCTTCTCTTGGGCGTTGAGTCGTTCGGCCACGCAGGCGAGGGCCATCTCGAAGTACTTTGACGACATGCAGGCGACCTATGGCAGCGACAATATTGGCACATTAACCATCTTCAATGAGGTTAGGCTCATAATTAATGACAAGGCATCGTTATAAAATCACATTTGGAAAAGAGTCGGTCTCCACATTTTTGAAATGCATTTTGGTAAAAAATTGAAAGTTTGACCGGGCCGAAGTTGCCTACGTTCCCCTTATCATGAGGGAGAGGTCCCACACAATAAGAGGCTCAGGTCGCCGTAGTTCGAATCAAGTTAGACTTTTAAAAAGAGGCGAGAGATGACTATAGGGGTCAAAAAGAGGGAGATGACTCGGTCTTTAGTCAAGCATGGGTGAGGAAGACCTATAGGAATCGGGTAAGGTTTGACTTAAGGTTTGACCTAAATTTGACCTAAGGTTTGAGACAAGAAATGGTTCAAGCTAGGATGCGACGATAATGGTGGGTTGACCTAGATGGGTAAAGGATAGGTCGACCTAAATGAGAAGGGTTGGATTGACCTATATGGTGAATGAATCAAGATAGCGGGTTGTAGCGGTTTGCCTATGGGATGATCTAAGCGGGATAGACATGGTTTGACCTAAGCGGGTCTAAGGTTGACCTATTCGGGTTGGTGGACTAAAGAAGGTTGGAGATTGACCTAGATGGATCCAAGATAGGTACGTCGACCTAAGTGGGTCACGGGGTGACCTTGACGGGTCAAAGGTGAAGGGGTAGTTTTAACCTAAGATGGACAAGTTGACCAAAATGGGTCAAGGATGGTGTGTGGACCTAAACGGGTTGACCTAGGTTTATCTGGACGACGGTGGGTCAAATAATGACCTAGGTGGGTCAAGATGACGGTTTGACCAAAGCGGGTTAGGACCAAAGGTAATTGGGTTCACCTATGGGATCAAAGATTGACCTAAGAGGTTGAAAACGGATAAGGTTGACCTAGGAGTCCAAGTTTGACCTAAGAGGTCGAAGGTGATTGGGTTGACCTAGGAGGTCAAAGGTTGACCTAAGAGGTCAACGGGTGATAATGTTGACCGAGGGGGTCAAAGGTTGACCTAGGAGGATGAAGTTGACCTAGGAGGTCAAAGGTTGACCTAAGAGGTCAAAGATGATTAAGTTGACCTAAGGGGTCAAAGGTTGACCTAAGAGGTCAAAGGCGGATGAGGTTGACCTATGGGGTCAAAGGTTGGCCTAAGAGGTCGAAGGTGATAAGGTTGACCTAGGAGGTCAAGGGTAGACCTAAGGGGTCGGAGGCGGATAAAGTTGACCTAGGAGGTCAAAAGTTGGTAAGGGTTGACCTAGGGGGTCAAAGGTTGACCTAGGGGGTAGATAAAGTTGACCTAGGCGGTCAAAGGTTGATAAGGTTGACCTAAGGGGTCAAAGGTTGACCTAGGAGGTCAAAGGTTCAGAGGGTTGACCTAGGCAGTCAAAGGTTGACCTAGGGGGTCAAAGGTTGAGAAGGTTGACTTAGGCGGTCAAAGGTTGACCTAGGAGGTCAAAGGTTGACCTAAGGGGTCACAGGCAGATAAGGTTGACCTAGGAGGTCAAAAGTTGGTAAGGGTTGACCTAGGGGGTCAAAGGTTGAGAAGGTTGACCTAGGCGGTCGAAGGTGAAGGGTAGACCCAAATGGATCGCAATGATGGCCCAACGGATGAGCGATGGACCTTAGAGGTCGCCTAGATGCAATGCACATTTTATTTTGCGAAAAGTTTTGCATTTATTTACATCCTAAATGGGTGGTCCGAGGAGTGTCCTAATCTCTATGTGTGGGTTGACACGGGTTAGGTTAAAGGTTCCCACCGCTCGCGGAACGTACACGGTGAGTGGAGTAGACGAGTGACTCGAAAAATGTGAGGCAGTAGCGCACAAATTCCTGCACATCGAATACTCCGGGTAGTAGGGACCTGTGCAGTGCTGACACGGACTAGTGGTAGTGTGTGGCAAGAAACTAATTCTTTTTTTAGGGAGAAAAGAGAGAAGTTTTTAATGTTAGGATGATGCAATGCAATGCATGAGAGAGAGAGAGAGAGAATAATGTACAAGGGAGCATAGCAGAGTTTTGTTTGACCCTAATACTAAAGCGAAGATGACAAGGGTACATGGTACAAGGTACAAGTATTAACATGGCGAAGTGCGCGGGTGCATGTGTAAACATGGCTTAACTGTAGGGGGCACGTGAAAACATGGCAAGTGTGCATGTATAAATATGGCAGGTGTGTGCATGTGTAAACATGGCAGGTGTGTGCATGTGTAAACATGGCAGGTGTGTGCATGTGTAAACATGGCAGGTGTGTGCATGTGTAAACATGGCAAGCATCATGATGTGACGAAAGTTAGACCCACTAAGTTTGAAAAAGTTTCAAAGCAGTCCCCAGCGGAGTCGCCACTGTGAATACGTGTGTTTGAATTTGGGATATTCATAGCAACATTAAAATTATGAGAGTCGCCACGCCGTTTTAGTTATAGCCAAAACATTGAGAAAAAGCATGTTTAATGGGTTCGGGGGTCAAGTTACAACAAGAGAAGAATATTGGACGTTATCACTCCTATTGCCCGAATCGATCGGTCTTTCTATCATGATGAATGTGTTAGTAGTGTGTTAGTGATTTAGACCGGATCCGAAGATTTCCTACGTTCCTCTCAATGTGAGAAGCTCAGGTCAGCGTAGTTCGCGGAGAATTAGAATAGGCAGAAGAATCGGGATCATGCATAATGAGAGGGGAATTACCTAAAGATTAGGGTTTAGAAGTAGTTCCTAGATCATCCTCGGGTTGATGAACCCTAGATCATCATCGGCTATGAAATAACATGTAAACATGAAGATCGCAACCCTAAATATAGCATAAATAAGGTTTTAATCTATGAACACGAAGAACACGCGAAGAACATATTATGAGCATATGAATGAGCATGCAAAGCATATGAAGAAACTATGAATAAACATATACGAACATGAATATAAAAGATCTACATTAAAAATAATGCAAGAACACGAAGAAAAAGTTAGAAAACTTACCTATGTTGGCAAGAAATAAACCTTGGATCTTCTTGAGTGTTTGAATGCTAATTAGAGAGCAAAATAGTGTTTAAGAACTCCAAAATTCGTACTTAGAGCTCTCCAAAATCGGACCCTAAACCAATAGCATGGGATTGGTTTATATAGTAAGCTGATAGGAAGATCTGATGGTCAGGATCATCCAGCGCAAGGTTGGCCGCCTGGCCATGGTTGAAGCCGGTGACAAGAGTGGCCGCGTGGCCAAGATCAACGCGGAGCAAGGTTGGCCGCGTGGCCAATGTTGCAGGCTGACTTGATTCTTAAGCTAGGGTTTCTGCATGGTTTTAAGGAAACCATTTACTACCTAATTTGATAGATTTTGTCATAAATGAGATATTTCGGGAATCCGGGACAAGTCTTTGCAAGGTTTCTAATTCCTATAAAGTCCTTGTATTTTTGGGAAAGTCCTAATAAACTCATTTTCAGGTCGGGTACTAACAGGTGGTCAGGTGACGGACTTCCACCACCCTCCTAGGCCAGCGGTTCCTGATGTTCCTCCTTTCTGTCCTCGTAATTGGAGGGCTCTTTCAGAGGCAGACCGGGCAGTCTACCTTGCGGGGGTTGATGCTATCCCTTTCATCCATCTGGAGAAGGATTACGGTTTATTTTGGGAGTATAACCTCCAGCAGGGTTTCATATTTACTGATCCGAGGGAGACACATGCTGCTCCGCAGACTTCGGCTCGGTTTTATCCCACTGGTGCTGGATATTATTTTGATCCCCCTTTGCCTCCTTCATATTATACTTACTCGAACTTTGGGGTGTATGAGGAGCAGAGGGAGATTGTTCCCGAGGACATGTCGCCGGAGAGAGAGCCTCCTGTTTAGGCTGCTGTGGTATGTTTTCCTGTCTGTCTTTGCATTTCTCAGTTCCAGTCTCGTTTCTCTGTTCTTTGTATTGATGCAACTTCCTTTTTCTGTTCTTTGTTGCAACAGGTACCTGTAGATGCTTATAGGTGCTAGGGCTGTGCAGGGATATTGCTGCCATGACTAGAGATGCTGCTGGTGCTGTCTCTGGTGCTGCGAGAGGAGCTGATCGAGGTGCTCGGGGCATGGGACGAGGCTGCAGGGATGATGCAATAGATATTGATGAGGCTGTCTCTTCGGCGAGGCAGTCACTGAGCAGGAGTCTGAGCCGAGGAGGTAGCCATAGTAGGAGTCTGAGCCGAGGAGGTAGCCAGAGCCGGGGTGGTGCTAGTTCATCAGGGAGAGCTGTCAAGAGGACCCGGCATGATGTTGTGGTGGAGACATATGAGGAGGAAGAATCCGTTGATGATGATGATGATGATGATGAGGAGACTGAGAGTGGCAGTGGGGGTGGACACGGTGCTGCCGATGATGATGATTCTGAGTAGCCTTTTGGGGAGGACGAGAGACTGAAAACATTTTTATTTACCTGTAATAAACATTTAGCATGTATTTACAATCCTAGCTATTTACTACGCCTTTTAGTTATCTGTCTAGACTCGTTCTTAAGTGTCGACTCTTTACAAACCAATGTGTGCCCAAATGTGTTCGTCATGGTTGCTTGAACTCCTTTTCTGTGCTGGGATCTGATTTCTTGCAGGTTGAAGGCGTTTGAACGTGCATGGGCTTCTTTCTTGAACTGACAAGGGAATGTTCTGTTTCTGTCTGCTGTCAAACGCGCGCGCGCCTGGCTTTGGTAGCGGGAGGCGCGCGCATCTGGGATCGCTTGTCGGAGGCGCGCGCTTCTGGCTTGCTGAATTCCAGCCCCTTTCTTTTCTGAGCAGGGCACTCCAACAGCTATAAATTCAAATCATTTTCGATCAGGATGATCACACAGCAATACTCTGCATCCTTTCTTTACCATATACCTCAAAATTCTTGTAGCGATGGCCCCGATGACCTTTACTTTTGAAGTCAAGGTTTCCGTCCCCGAAGGTGATAAGTCCGTCCCTATTGCTCCAATTGTGAAGACGCGTCCTAGCGTTTTTTTGATCGTTTGGGAAGACCAAATGAGGATGTTGTTGTCGTGGATTCCGTGAAGCCGGTGGTCCATGTGAGGGATTATAGGCCTCGTTATTTGCCTAAGAAGAAGAAAGGCAAGGGGAATTCTTCTCATGTGTGGAAGC
Source organism: Campanula takesimana (assembly GCA_026119855.1). Classification (NCBI taxonomy): domain Eukaryota; kingdom Viridiplantae; phylum Streptophyta; class Magnoliopsida; order Asterales; family Campanulaceae; genus Campanula; species Campanula takesimana. Next base: position 1,817,958 of record JAOWBW010000087.1, read on the forward strand.
GTCCCGTGGTTGTCCCGGTCAAAGCTCCTTCTAGCAAGGGCAAGGAGAAGGTTGTTGATGAAGCTCCATCTCGCCCGAGCGTCTTTTCTCATCTTGGTGGTCTCGAGAATGCTCCACCTCCATCCAAGAAGACTAAGGGCCGTCCCCAAAAGCGATGGGTCCCCAAACCGAAGAAAGATTAAATATTTCTTTGTACCCCATGAGATTGCAATTAGAATAGACCACTTGTTTAGGATTTAATGTTTTAATGTCTTTTATTAGCTCAACATTTTCATTGTAATGATAATAATGATTTAGTGGATGAATAAAAATTGCATCTCGTTAATTTGAGAATGATTTGGGTATTTGTTTATGTTTTAGACCGCACCCGAGGGTTGCCTACGTTCCTCCAGTGTAGAGGCTCAGGTTTCCGTAGTTCAAATAAACGAAGACCATTTTTTTTTTTTTGTGCACCCTGTTTTTTGCCTAGACCGCCCTTGCGGGTTTTCAATCTAGCGGGCTTCTTTTTTGCACGTGCTCTAATTTTTGCCTAGGCCGCCCTTGCGGGTTTTCAACCTAGCGAGCTTTTTTTTTTTTTTATGGTATTCGTTTATTAGACGTAAAACCTCTTCAATTTGTCGAGGTTGACTTCCTTTGGCAGCTGATCTCCGTCTAAGTCCACAAGTCGGACTGCATCGCCGCTTAGTATCTTCTTGACTACGTACGGACCGATCCATCGGGGTCCCCATTTTCCAAGGGGGTTCATGGCATTAGGAGGGTGTTGTCTTAGGACCAAATCTCCCACACTGATGTTTCGGGGCTTCACCTTTTTGTTGAAAGCCCTAGACATTCTTTGTTGATAGGCCCTCGTACGCTCGATCGGTCTTAACCTCCTCTCGTCGAGTAGGGCTAGCTGTTCATATTGACTTTGCATCCAATCGACTTCATTGACTTGGTTCTCGAGGAGGACCCGCAGGGACGGAACTTCGAGCTCTATTGGTAGTACAGCTTCGGAACCATATACCAGTGCATAAGGAGTTTCTCCAGTCGCTGTCCGTATTGACGTGCAGTATCCCCATAATGCTAGAGGTAACTTTTCGGGCCAATCCCTTCCAGTAGAGACCATTTTCTTCACAATGGTCTCGATTGTCTTATTAGCTGCCTCGACCGCGCCGTTTGCTTGCGGGCGGTATGGAGATGACTTGTGCTTGGTAATCTTGTATTCTACCAGGAGTGCGTCCATCTCTTTCTCGAAGTGAGAGCCATTGTCTGAGATGATCTCATGAGGAACACCGTACCGGCACATGATGTGGGTTTTCACGAATTCGGCCACTTTCTTGGCGTTGAGAACTCGGTAAGCCTGTGCTTCGACCCATTTTGTAAAGTAGTCCACGGCTACTAGGACGAAAGATTGCCCATTGCTTCCAGTAGGGTGAACTTTGCCGATGATGTCTATGCCCCAACAAGAGAAAGGCCAAGGCGTGGTCATATTGTAAAGCTGTGAGGGTTGAGCGTGCTGTAGATTGGCATGGAATTGGCATTTGGCGCACCTCTTGACTTTCTCGATGCAGTCCCTTTCCATGGTACTCCAATAATAACCCATGCGGAGTATCTTCTTGGTCAACATAAACCCGTTCATGTGAGGCCCACATTCACCTTCGTGAATCTCATGCATTATTTCTTGAGCTTCGGTCTCATTTGCACATAGGAGATTGATCCCTTCGTGATGCCTTTTGTAGACTCTGTCCCCAATCAGTGCATATCGGGAGGCTAGTCTTTGCAATGCCATTTGAGACTTCTTATTGCTGTTCTTGGGATAAGTACCATCCTTGAGGAAATTCATGATATCTGCGTACCACGGGGAGTTTGCTTGGACTTCGTTGATCTCAATACTCATGCAGTATGCCGGACTGTTTCGTCGGGAAATTTTGAAGGGCTTCACCATTTTACCTTCAGGCATTTCGACCAGTGAAGCGATGGTGGCTAGTGCATCAGCAAAACGGTTCTTATCCCTTGGCAGGTAATTGAAGGTGATTTCTTGAAATTGCTCAACCAACTCCTCGAGATGTTGACCATACCGTTGCAGGGTTGAGTCCTGAATCTTCCATTTTCTGGATGTCTGGTTGATGATGAGCAAGGAATCACCGAATACTTCTAAACTTGTGACATTTCTTTCGAGGGCTGCTTCGAGCCCCGCAATGCAAGCTTCGTACTCAGCGGTGTTGTTAGTGGCTTCAAATTCGAGGCGGATGGCAATTGGAGTATACATGTCCTTTGGATCGACAAGTAACATCCCTATGCCATACCCATGCTTATTGGTTGCGCCATCAAAAAAAAGTTGCCACTTGTTTTCTTCTGTTGTAGCACAAATTAAATGCTCGTCGGGGAACTGTACATCTTCCCCCTTCACTTCGTCACACGGAAATTCAGCAACCTGATCACTGAACACTTTCCCCCTGATGGATTTGATTGTGACGTAAGTGATATCGTAGCCGGCGAGCATGAATTAAAAAGTTGCCACTTGTTTTCTTCTGTTGTAGCACAAATTAAATGCTCGTCGGGGAACTGTACATCTTCCCCCTTCACTTCGTCACACGGAAATTTAGCAAGCTGATCACTGAACACTTTCCCCCTGATGGATTTGAGTGTGACGTAAGTGATATCATAGCCGGCGAGCATGAAATACCATTTGGCTATTCTTGTTGACATGAAAGGCTTCTCGAAGATGTAGCGGAGCGGGTCCACTTTTGCTACTAACTGTAGATACCCCGGGAGAGCCCACGGCTTGGCTAGAGCGGTGGAAGGATCCTAGGATGTCTAATTGATTTTATTTTGTAGAGTCGCCACCTATGTTTTTAAAGGAACATAAGAAAAACCTAGAAATAGCCTATTTTTAATGTTACGAAACCAAAGATTCGGGAAGAGAAGGGTTCGGGGGTTAGGTGACGGAGTGGGAAGTACTTAAACACCCACTCCGCCCCGCTTACGCGGGTCTTGCTACAATTGGTGTTCTAATGCTAAAAAGTCATTCTATTTATTAATATGAAAATGTGCTAACGATTACAAGGGAAAGAAAAGGGAAATAAAAAGAGAATTGTTTTATTTATTTATTTATGCTAAGAATTACATGTTGAATTATTGCTAAATCATTACATTAAGAAATGATCAATGATTGAAATAGAGATTGGAATGTTGGGATGTAACCTTGGCCAAACTTCAATAGTGAAATGGCCTTTTAGTTGTATCCCTTTTTATGGAGATTGCATACTCATTAGAGAAGTGAGAGATGAAGAAAACAAGTAAAGAGTTTTGACAAAGAGAATTAAAAGAGTTTAGAAGAAGAAAATGAGAGTTGTACCTTGTGCTTGAATGGGGAAGAACCAAATTGTCTATAGTGACCACCCTTTGAAAATGGATTTTATGTGTTTTAAAGTGTTTTTGATTCAATAATTCCTCCCCATTTTCCATGGTGGAATGAATAGGTATTTATAGGTGTTAGGGAAGTGTTTGTGGTCACAAAGATGGCCCTTCCCCGGATCAAGCCAAGACATAATGGCTTTGGGGGTTACAAATCAGAAGAGGAGGGAAATTTGGCAAAATCTGGGATCCTGGAGGTGGGAAGCGCGCACGTCCCACCCCCCTATGGGAGGCGCGCTCGTCCCACTAAGAAGGCCAAAGGCGCGCTCGTCCCACCTTCAGGAAATCCATATTTTAGCCCAAAAGTTAACCCCGTTATGCAGTTAAGTCCCAAAACTAACGAGATCAGTTAGAATCTTAACGAACACCACGAAAGTCAACAAAAAACAAAGTAGACAAAGACTCAAGTTGACTTTGTCACTTAGTCAAATCCAAGACTAACGGAGTAAGTCAAGAACTTAACGGAAAGTAACAAAAGTTAACGGAAAGTATCAAAACATAACAGAAGAGAGGAAGATAGAGAATGTCTATGCAATCGGGACATGAGAGGTCCAAGGCGGGGTGTCTACAGAGCCCCTCGGCGACGTGGATTGCAAAGCAAAACGCGTCGACGAATGTAAAAAACACCCGTCGAGGACGTCGACAAAGAAAAAGGAAGAAAAGAAAACAAAGACTCGATAAAAGTAGGAATTTAAAAATGCGATAGATAGAGGTGCGCTCCCTGCATGAGAGACTTTTGCTGGAGTGTTGTATTGGAGCTCATGGGATCTTGTCTCGATATGGACCGAGTTTTTGAGTTGGGGCTCATGGGAGTTTGTCTCGATATGGACCGAGTTGCCGACTTGGAGCTCATGGGAGCTTGTCTCGATATGGACCGAGTTGCCGACTTGGAGCTCATGGGAGCTTGTTTCGATATGGACCGAGTAGCCGACTTGGAGCTCATGGGAGCTTGTCTTGATATGTACCGAGATGCCGACTTGGAGCTCATGGGAGTTATCTCGATATGGACCGATCTGCCGACTTGGAGCTCATGGGAGCTTGTCTCGATATGGACCGAGTTGCCGATTTGGAGCTCATGGGAGCTTGTCTCGATATGGACCGAGTTGCCGACTTGGAGCTCATGGGAGCTTGTCTCGATATGGACCGAGTTGCCGACTTGGAGCTCATGGGAGCTTGTCTCGATATGGACCGAGTTGCCGACTTGGAGCTCATGGGAGCTTGTCTCGATATGGACCGAGTTGCCGACTTGGAGCTCATGGGAGCTTGTCTCGATATGGACCGAGTTGCCGACTTGGAGCTCATGGGAGCTTGTCTCGATATGGACCGAGTTGCCGACTTAGAGCTCATGGGAGCTTGTCTCGATATGGACCGAGTTGCCGACTTGGAGCCGCATCTGCTTATGTTGTTGACTTTGTGGGGTGTGGGCACGGTTGACCACTTTTTGGTGGGGATGAAGTGCCTTGAGTAGCGGATGCTGTTGACTTCGTGGTGGTACCTGTTATGTGTGTGCTTGATAGGTATATGTGTTCTTGCAAGAAGAGCATGAAGTGTGAAATGAAGAGAGAGAAATTGTGCTCGTGGTGTGATGGGATTTTGGAACACCCTTGCAATGAGAGAGAAGTAAGAATGTAAAGAGTGATCTTGTGTGTGGTGTGATTTTGAGGAAAGCATTGGATGTATTCATACCTTCACTTACCGTTGCCGCTTGAGAGGAGATGGATTTCTGATGTCCGCGGAGGATGCTTTGATGGAGAATGTCCATTCTTTGGATGTTGATGAGAGAACGCTCTTGATGATGGGTTGGCGAGATGGTACTCTGGATGATGGGTTGGTCGTGCCAAAGGCTGCCTACGTATCCCTTGAAGGGAATCAGACCAGCGTAGTTCAAGGATGATGGAGAACTCTGAGGAAGAAGCTATGGAGCAAGGCAAAGTAAAGCACATACTTTTGCACATAGAAGGAGAAAAGATTTTTTTTTTTTTTTTTTTTTAGATTAGAAGGGAAAGAATATGCACACATGTGAGGAAAAGATTTTTTTTTTTTTTTTTAGTTCGTGGGTGAACCATTTTAACCATTGTGTGCTTGTGAAGCCAAACCAAGATCAAGTCGTGTTCAATCGAAGTCCGGATTTGTTGAATTCTGTCGTTGTTGCTGTGGTGTCCAACGAAATTGATGTCTAGCCCCAAGAGATTTGTCGATTATGGGGCTCCAAAAGGCATTTGACGCCGAGAAAAGGGGTTGCTGATTGTAAATCTCCTAGAATGCCTTTGATGCCAAACTTTGAGTGGCTTGCATAACCCCAAGATAAATCAGTTCTTGGCCCATTCAAATAAATCGCCTTTTGTTGTTGGCATGAGCAAATCCCATGAGTAGATTATTGATACCAAGCCTCGAGAGATTGCAAATCCCCAAATGTCATGGACTTCTTGTTTGCGAGCTTCAAGACGGTGGAGTGTGAAGACCTTTCGATGTAAAGCCCCAAATTATCTTGTGATCGGTTCGGCATTGAGAGCGGATGTACCGTTTGGTAGAATTTTTGATAGAGATCTCCTTCTTGCTCTTACTGGGGAGATGAATGGCCTCATTGTGGTCGATACCCAAATGGCTGAGGGCTTATGTCAAAAGATGCAGTAATGTCTTGCGGTGCCGTCGAAGTCGCGGAGGATAAGGTCTTGGTGTGATAAAGTCCCAAATGAGTATTCTTGCTTGACTCTTCTTGAGTTGAACTAATGATGGATCTTCGGATCCAACTAGTGCTGTGGCCCAACTTTATCTGAGCTGCACCTTGTGCTTTTGATCTTGGAGAAGGGGGTGCTGAATTGCAGAAACATTGGGATTGGCCGTGGCATTTCCCTCTATAACCCTGTTTTGATTAGAGTTTAGCATATTGAATCTTTTTCCTTTTCTCTAAGACTTCCTTCAAAATCTCGCTGTGAGTTCTAACAAAAATCATCAACTTCATTCATAACATCGGAGTCTTCATTTAAAACCAAGAGGCCTTTGACTTGAAGTGTTAAGAGACCCTTTGAAGCTTGATCCCTTTCATGGAGACTACTCCCAAATTGCGTTGCTCGAGTATTGTTGCCCAAAAGACTGTCGGTCGTGAAGCTCCAATATTGCCCTTTGCTCGGATTACTGTAATGCCGTAGCCCAAAAGATTGTAGATTGCGAAGCCCCTTGAGACCTTCGGTGCCGAATTGAGGAAGCTTCCAATGTTGCACATGACTCGGCTGGGGATACTGCTGGGGAGTTAATTGTTCTTTGCCGAGGGAGCCTTTAAGACTTGACCGTAACCCTTAGAGTGCCATCATTGATTGCGAGAAAGGTCCATCCTTGATTGGGGGAACGAGTACGGGCACACGCGACAAGAGGGCTTTTTGACATCCCTTTTGGGAGACTTTGAGGATAGTCTCACACATCTTTCTCGAACATAGCCTCTAGGGCGTATTGATTGTCAAGTAAAGCAAAAGAAGTCCTTGTCCTTGAGTCACATAGCCCCTAGGGCATCACCATTTGTTGAGCAAAGTAAGAGTGACTCATCCTCGTGCGAGGGAAAAAACATGAGAGGACATGGCAAGAGCTACTCCATTTCTCGGGAGCCTTTCGGCGTACTTTAGAAGCACATACTTGAAGAAGCTTTGAAAACTGAGACACATGTTGTTGCTATTTTTTGCCCAAGACAATTGACTAGCTAGGGATTATTTGTGCAACCTCGTGCCTTTTTATGATTGGCTCGTTCTCGGATGGGTCTTGGCTACCACGGGCCTTCTTTTCATGAACCCAAAAATGCACACTACTGGAGAATGATGCCAATAACCCAAAACAACCTTTGATGGTGCCATATCTTGTCGAGACTTTTGCAATCCCAAAGTTGACTCGGTGGGGAATTGACTTGCTGAGGAGATCCAATGTAGAGCTCGTGCAGTTGTCTTCTTTAGAGGCCGTAGATCTCTACTTCTCTTTCCCTTCTCTCTCTCACTCTCTCATTTTTTTTTATGACGCACCCTGTTTTTTGCCTAGACCGCCCTTTCGGGTTTTCAATCTAGCGGGCATCTCTTTTGCGTCTTCATTTTGACTCGATTAATGAGGGAGTGTGCATTGACTCTAGCTGAGGAGATAAGACATGTGATTTTGCGGTGGAGACCTCTTGTCACTAAAGGTGAGTGATATTGACTTGATTAGGGAAGTGTCCCTAGTATTGACTTCATGTATTTGACCGTTTTTTGAATGACTCATGAAGGCAAGTAAGTCATTAAGAGAGAAGAGAAGGAAAGCCCCAATTTGATTGCAAGAAATTAGGAGTATGCAGAAAGAATAGAAGTCCCTAGACTCGACAAGGAACGCGAAATGATTCCAAATCTAAGAAAGTTGTTCAATCTTTTTGGTGATTAATTCATTGGCAAATGAATCATACAAAGATGTCTTGACAAGTTCGAGATGAAGGCTGATCACCATAACGCGCTAGGGCTAAACATATCTTCTTTCTTGCATGAGACCAGACCCGCAGGTTTCCTACGTTCCTCCAGTGTAGAGGCTCAGGTCACCGTAGTTCTTGTGGATTCTCCATTCTTCGTGATGGAATTGTTGCTTCGTAGCTTCGTCCTTTGTTGGTGGATGATGATGTTGATCTTCTTTGATTGAGGGGGATTTTTTTTTGTGCTCTAACTTTTGCCTAGGTTGATTTGATGATTTCAACCTAGCGAGCTCTTCTTTTTTTTTTTTTTTGATCCCTCTTTGAAAACTTTGCTTGATTTTTCTCCATGCTTGATGTCTTGGATTCGCCGTTGTTGTTGATGTCGTTGCCTTCGTCACGATGTTTAGCCCCTAGGCGTTCAAGCGATGGCCTTCGTTCTAAAACTTGTTTAGACATCTTTTCATCATTTTGCCAAGAATTAAATTGAACAACTTGGAATTGTGTATGAGGACAAGAACGACTTTTATTTGATAAGATCGACTCAAACATTGACATGAGAAGGAAGAAAACTTAATGCACACAAAAGAGGACTTTGACTCTTTTTTTTTATTCCTATTAATAGGTAGAGAAAGAGAAACGGAGATTGCAGTCGTCGTCTTTGCCGTTGTAGTCTCCTTGCGGCATGATCTCTTGTTGAAGGCCCATTTCAAAACCAAGCTTTTTCCTTGATGGGTTATTGCATGTTGCCATTCTCTAGCGGTTGCTTTTCACCCACAGTAAATTCGCCGTTGTCGATCAAATCTTGGATGATGTTTCGGAGAAGGAAGCACCCTTCGGTAGTATGGCCACTATGCTTGTGGTAGCCGCACCATTCACTATGTGCATGATTCTTCAGTATCGCCTTCGGCTTGTACCCTTCCAAAGGTTTGACCTTCCCACTTGCCACCAAAGTTTCAAATGCCTCGGCTTGGGTTATTCCTAGGAGAGGAGTGAAAACTCGGTTGTTGGTGGTACCCTTGTAGCTTTTGAGGGTCGGGCCACTTGAGCATGCTTTACCATTGAACTTTGCTTTGCCGTCGGTGAGCTCTTGCAAACGGGCTTTGAGTTCGGAAAACTCTTCCTCGTGAATTCTTCTTTCATAATCAAGACGGGCCTTGAGTTCGGAAACCTCTTCTTTGTGAATCCTCTTGTCGATATCGAAACGGGCTTGCCACAAATTGTCTTTACGGCGGGCATCCTCGACGATCCTATCCATTTGTTCCCCCATTGATTTCATTATGTTGAGTAACCCTTTGTTGGACACGAAATCATTTCCACCGTTGTTGTTGTTGCCGTTGGAAGCCATTGGACCTATTGGAAGAACACGGTTGATCTTAGGTTGGCCCCACAAACACCTTTTGAGTAAAATGATTTCACCCACAAACAAGAAAAGACTCAACCACATAAAGAAAAATGACTCTTTTTTTTTATTTACAAAAGTCGGAAGGACGCGGTCCTTTTTGGGGTTTCTAGAAAAATAGTGGAATCGTCACACTAGTATATAGACCTTCTCGCGGTCCCATATACTCCTCGGATTCCACCACGCTTGTGATACCTACATGTGATAGGATTAAACTAAATTAATGTAGTAAATCATACATGCGGGGACGGATTTTTTATTTTCGTCCAAGATAGCCACTTTTGGGGACGGAGTTTTATTTCGTCCATTGCAACAAATTCGCATGTATGATTTGAAGACATTAGTTTAGGGAAATCTCGGTACATGAAAACCGACTTGAGTCACAGAGTGTTAGACCCTAGACTAGAATTGTGTGGCTTGTGCTCGGCTAAAGAGAGGCTTAAAGGTCACCCCCGGCATGTAGTCTTGAACTACGCCACGGGCTGAGGTTGACCGCTTCGAAAGAGTCAAGGTCGGATGGAGCTTGAAACTTTCTAGGACGGGCCTCGACGGGTTTGGGGTTGAACATTGTGCGACTCGATAGTGAGCAATTGATAAGAATATGTGCATGTAGTGTGAGGTCTAACATGTGACAAAACATTTTTTTTTTCAAAAGAAATAAAAAAAAAAAAATAAGCACATAATTACAACTTTCGAATCACCCGTGTGACCGATAAAACAAACAGAAAATAAAAGAAGTTCTGTGCAGGCCCGGTGCCCACACATTGTCATTCTGCTCTGTTCTATTTTCTGTGCACTGTTCTGTTATGGGAATGCGCCCAGAAGCGCGCGCATTGGGTGGCCTATGCGGAAGTCGCGCGCGGTAGACAAAGAGGGGAAGAGGCGCCCGATTCTGAGCAGTACCTGCGAATCAGTGGGTTCAAGGGATTGCCTTGACCCTAAATAAAAAATTCTTTCCCCTGCAGTAATTGTTAGCACAGAAACATGGAATTGAAGGACAAGAAAGGAGGCGGGCGATTCTGGTAATTGGGGTCGGACGCGCGCGCTTTAGGCCAAGAAGGCCAGAGTCGCGCGCTTCCCACCCTTTTTACCAGAATGCCCAGAAAACAGTAATAAGAACACCAAAAGTTAAGAACGCAAGTTTAACCCTCTAATAACCTCCCCAGCGGAGTCGCCACTGTAGATACCCCGGGAGAGCCCACGGCTTGGCTAGAGCGGTGGAAGGATCCTAGGATGTATAATTGATTTTATTTTGTAGAGTCGCCACCTATGTTTTTAAAGGAACATAAGAAAAACCTAGAAATAGCCTATTTTTTAATGTTACGAAACCAAAGATTCGGGAAGAGAAGGGTTCGGGGGTTAGGTGACGGAGGGGAAGTACTTAAACACCCACTCCGCCCCGCTTACGCGGGTCTTGCTACAATTGGTGTTCTAATGCTAAAAAGTCCTTCTATTTATTAATATGAAAATGTGCTAACGATTACAAGGGAAAGAAAAGGGAAATAAAAAGAGAATTGTTTTATTTATTGATTTATGCTAAGAATTACATGTTGAATTATTGCTAAATCATTACATTAAGAAATGATCAATGATTGAAATAGAGATTGGAATGTTGGGATGTAACCTTGGCCAAACTTCAATAGTGAAATGGCCTTTTGGTTGTATCCCTTTTTATGGAGATTGCATACTCATTAGAGAAGTGAGAGATGAAGAAAACAAGTAAAGAGTTTTGACAAAGAGAATTAAAAGAGTTTAGAAGGAGAAAATAAAAGTTGTACCTTGTGCTTGAATGGGGAAGAACCAAATTGTCTATAGTGACCACCCTTTGAAAATGGATTTTATGTGTTTTAAAGTGTTTTTGATTCAAGAATTCCTCCCCCTTTTCCATGGTGGAATGAAGAGGTATTTATAGGTGTTAGGGAAGTGTTTGTGGTCACAAAGATGGCCCTTCCCCGGATCAAGCCAAGACATAATGGCTTTGGGGGTTACAAATCAGAAGAGGGGGGAAATTTGGCAAAATCTGGGATCCTGGAGGTGGGAAGCGCGTACGTCCCACCCCCCCCCCCCCATGGGAGGCGCGCTCATCCCACAAATAAGGCCAAAGGCGCGCTCGTCCCACCTTCAGGAAATCCATATTTTAGCCCAAAAGTTAACCCCGTTATGCAGTTAAGTCCCAAAACTAACGAGATCAGTTAGAAACTTAACGAACACCACGAAAGTCAACAAAAACAACGTAGACAAAGACTCAAGGTTGACTTTGTCACTTAGTCAAATCCAAGACTAACGGAGTAAGTCAAGAACTTAACGAAAAGTAACAAAAGTTAACGGAAAGTAACAAAACATAACAGAAGAGAGGAAGATAGAGAATGTGTATGCAATCGGGACATGAGAGGTCCAAGGCGGGGTGTCTACACTAACTTGATTGGGAAGGCCTCCATGTAATGTTTTAGCTTTTGAGTAACCCAAACCAATGCAGCACGAGACTTCTCTAAGACAGAGTAATTCTTTTCAGCTCCTTGAAACCGGTGGCTGACAAAGTAGATGGCATTCTCTTTTGTGGAGTCTCGCTGTTCTTGTGCTAACATAGCCCCTAGGGCTTCATCATTGACAGTGAGATAGAGCAAGAGAGGCTTCTCTTCGTGTGGTGGAACCAAAACTGGAGGGCATGTCAGGTAATGCTTTACTTGGTCGAAGGCTTCTTGGCACGTATCGGTCCATTCTAGAGCCACATTCTTTTTTAGTAGCTTGAAGATTGGCTAACAAATGGAAGTGAGTTGGTGCACAAACCGGCTGATGTATTGGAGTCTGCCCATGAAACCTTTGATTTCTTTCTGCGTCTTTGGGGGAGGCATGTCAATGATTGCCTTGATCTTGATCGGCTTCAATTCCTCTTTCAGTGACCATGTAACCAAGAACCTTTCCCCTGATGACCCCAAAAGTGCACTTTGCGGGATTGAGTCTCATCTTGTGTTGTCGAAGCCTTTCAAAGAATTTGCGAAGATCGATCAAATGTTGACCATTGGTTCCCTTCGAATGGATGATCATATCGTCTACATAGACCTCAATCTCTTTATGAATCATGTCGTGGAATAGGTCCGTAACAGCCCTCTGGTAGGTAGCCCCAGCGTTCCTTAGTCCGAACGGCATGACTGTGTAGCAGAAGGTCCCCCCCACGGAGTTGTGAAAGCTGTCTTGTGTTGATCTTCCTCAGACATGAGGATCTGATTGTAACCGGCAAAACCGTCCACAAATGAACGGACTTCATAGTTGGCAGTTGAATCGACGAGCATGTCGATGTTTGGTAGTGGGAAATCATCTTTCGGGGAAGCTTTGTTCAAATCCCGGAAGTCCACACAAACTCGAACCTTGCCGTTTGCCTTTCTGACTGTCACAATGTTGGCTAGCCAAGTCGGATACTCAATGACTTTGATGAAACCCACACTGAGGAGCTTTTCAATCTCTTCCTTGACTTGTAGAGACCATTCTGGCTTGATCTTTCTGAGCTTCTGCTTTACTGGCTTGGCGTCCTCTCTGATCGGAATTCTGTGCTCCACGACCTTTCTGTCCAAACCCGGCATGTCTTTGTATGACCATGCGAATACATCCACAAATTCTCTGAGCAGTGCAGTCAATCTGTCTTTGTCTTCCCCCTTGAAGAAGCTGTCAATCTTTGTTTCTTTCGGCTCTTCGTCGGTACCCAGATTAACAGTATGCAATTCTTCATTAGCCCCTGGACCATTTTCACCACGACAACGAACCTGTTGAGCTAGTTTATTTAGGTATGTTATGTTTTCGTGGTCTATTTCATCATAATTTGAATCGTTATTAACTTGTTCATTAGGTTTGGTATTAGTTAATTCATCATTTATGATGTTTGCAATCTCGGGGTACTCAGAAATATCAAATTTTTCATTAGCAAAGAAAGGAAACACACGCTCCGCTATTGCCTCCATATCCTCTTGGGTGAGGGCATTGGAAACACTCTCGGACTCGAAAGTAAGTGTGCGCCGCTCTTCCTTTGCTGTTGTGCGGGGTATGCAACCCATTTCTCAGATCAAGAAATCCTCGGATACTAAAGGCCCCTTCGTTGAATACCAGTTATTGATTGGCTTGGAGCTTGGCTGAATCTTGCTAATAGATGGGCTCTCCATTTCTGTGTTGTCGGAGATGGCGTTGATTTGACAATCATCCATGATGGCAAATTCTTCGAACATGGAGGCTAGATCGGATAGTTCTTCCCCCACGGTAATCTCTACCTCGGACTCTATAGTCACCTTCTTGCCTCACCACTCTCGGGGTGACATTGGAGTAGGTTCCCTTTCTAGTGCTGGTATTTCACAGTCGGTGAAGATCTCGAGACCGGGCTTTTTTACGCCCTTGTCGTTAACCCATGGTTCGGGAAAGATCATGTATGGAACATCTTCCCACTGGCGAACAAAATAACCATTTAGTGTGTTGCGGTAGGGTTTCAAGTCAGGGATTTCATATCGTCGACCTTCTTTGCGAGCTTGGGTCCTTTGATTTTTGAATGCTTGCTCGTATTTCAAGTCATCCTTGGTAGGCTCGTATCCCAGACCAAACTTGTTCTTGACAAAAGGAACTATCACGGGGTGCAATATCCCTTGTTGATGCTTCCCTAGGCCTAAATCGGGAAAGTGATTCATGTTCCTCATCATGCGGAGGACTTTAGGATTGCTGGGGACCCACTGTCCGTTTCCCCCTTCTTTGTCAATGGTGTTGACGCCGGAGAGAGTGGCATCTTCTATCCCGTGTTGGACTTGGTGAACTGGTTGTCCCCCACTTCTGTGGATGGTGACATTCTCGGCCGTGATAGTGACTATCTCGTCCCCATTTCTGATTTTGACACACTGATGGAGAGTGGAAGGCACCGCGTTGGAACTGTGGATCCAAGGTCGGCCCAGAAGTAGGTTGAATGAAGCAGGGACATCAAGTACTTGGAATGGGACGGACATGATCATGCTTCCAAATTCGATATCAACTTCTAACATTCCCATGACTGTACGGGCAGTGCTGTCGTAACCTCTAATGACTTGTGCGGAGGGTTGTAAATCGGAGCTTTTGAGCCCCAGTATGCCCATGACTCGGCTAGGCATTAAGTTGAGTGCAGAGCCACCGTCTACTAGAACCCTTGAGATGGGTCTCCCCCTTGCCCTTACTTTGAGGTAGATGGCTTCATTGTGTTCGGATCCAAATGGCGGGAGGTCCATGTCGGCAAAAGTGATGACATTGCCGAAGTGAATGTGACCTATCATTGTCGTGAGGTCCTCGGGAGTTGTGTCGGGAGAGACTGATGTGTCATCCAAGTTCTTTATGACGAGGTCTCGTTGTTTCTTTGATGATGCAATAAGGTCCCAGATGGATATGTTGGCTTGCGTCTTCTTGAGTTGTGTTAACAAAGGATCTTCGGGTATGTCGCGTGCTTGCGATCTTTGAGAAGAGGTGCTGGTTGCTGCAGTATTGGGAGGGATTGTTCTCATTGTTACTCGGCCACTGCGAGTGAGCACGTTCACGGTCCCTTGTAGCTTCTTCTTCCTATTCTCTAAGACTTCCCTCATAAGTCACAACATAACAAGAATTATCAAGTTTATTCATATCATCGGAGCCCTCATTCACAATTGGGATTGAATGAGTGGTTCCCTCAGACTCTCCTACCTCTATTACATTGACACCTCCCTCATTAGGGATTATGAATTCCTTCTTGTCTATGAGGTCTTGGATAGTGTTGCGGATGGAGAAGCAATCCTCGGTGAGGTGGCCGGTGCATTGATGATAGTCACACCATTTGTGGTGAGCATGATTGGCACGGAGCGGTTGTGGTTGCTTGTACCCTTGAAGAGGGGTGATTTGTCCCTTGGCCTTTAGAGCTTCATAGGCCTCGGTGGTGGTCATGCCGTTGAGAGGAGTGTAGACGCGGTCGTTTTGGAACCGCTTGCCTTGTGGTGGAGGAACCTTTTTGTAATTCCCCTTGTCAGTAGTAACGACATTGACAAAAGCCTCTTTGTTTGAAATAGAGGCGGCCTTGTATCGGTAAGTAGGAGTGGCTTTTTTAATCTCCTTGAGCAAGTCATCCATGCGTACCCCCGCCTCATACATTTGGGAGAAGTCGGAGTAGCAAGCCCCACTTAGGTGGGTGCGGAGATCAATCTTGAGACATTTGAGAAAGATGTCCATTTGCTCTTTTGTGTTCGGCCTCTCAACAATTTCAGAGAGCTTGTCATTCCATCTCCTTGTGAAGTCAATGAAGGACTCGTTGTCTCTTTGAGTGGTATTCTCGAGCTCTTTCCTTGTGGGCCGGTGAGTGGTGTTGCCTTGATATTGATTCTTGAAGGCAAGCATGGCGGCATCCCAATCAAGACGGACAGTGAGCGGGAGAGTTGCATACCAATCCTTGGCCGCCCCCTCGAGGGTGAGAGGAAAGCATTGAGCCATAACTTTTGGGGAGACCTTCTTCGGAACCATAGCCCAAATGTAAGTCTCGATGTGAGCCATCGGGCATGAGTTGCCCTTAAACTTGCTAATGTCGGGCATCTTGAATTTGTCGGGAAGGGCGGCCATCGTGCTCATGAGGATGGATGACTGATAAAGGCTTGTGTTGGAGCCTTTTCCCATGTTGAGGCCGTCAAATTTCTGATCAATGTAGGCCATGATGAAATCGACCATTTTGGGGTCGTTGTTGTCGGTGCTTGGTCCCCCCACTTTTTTGGTGCGGGCGCTGGGCTTTCAAACAAACCCTTGGTCCACTCGGATTCCTCGTTGTCATTAACCCCCTTGTTCTTGGAAAGTTTGAGGAGCTTGGCTTTCAATTGGTCAACCTCGGCCTCGTGGGCCTCCCTTTGACTGTCGACATGAGCTTGCCACAAGGCTTCTTTGGTTTGAGCCTCTTGGTTAAGGGTGGAGACTTGTTGTTGGAGTGTTTGAACCATGGCAGAAAGCTGTTCGAGAGTCATGGCGTTGTTGGTGTTGGAGTCGCCGGCCATTGATGATGTAGAAGCTGTTGGAGTGATCGGTTCACGGACAAGCCTGTTGGATGAATCTCTGTAGATGCGGAGAGTACCAATCGGACCTATAATTGGAGAAGTATCCCTTGTCAGTCTCGGTTCACACTTTCGGTCCATGAAGAGGTTGAGAGCACACAGTTGGGCACACGACTCGAACCACATAAGAAAAAGACTCTTTTTTTTTTATATAAGTCGGAGGGAATGGATCCCTTTTGGGGTTTCTAAGAAAATAATGGAATCGTCACACTAGTATATAGACCATCTCGCGGTCCCATATACTCATCGGATTCCATCACGTTTGTGAATCCTACATGTATCGGGATTAAACTAAATTAATGTAGTAAAGCATATATGCGGGGACGGATTTTTATTTTCGTCCAAAATAACCACTTTTGGGGACGGATTTTATTGCGTCCGTTTCAACAAGTTAGCATGTATGTTTTGAAGACATTAGTTTAGGGAAATCTCGGCACATGGAAACCGACTTGAGTCACGGAGTGTTAGGCCCTAACTAGAATTGTGTGGCTTGTGCTCGGCTTGAATATGAGGCTCAAAGGTCACCCCCGGCATGTAGTCATGAACTACGCCACGGGCTGAGGTTTCCAAGGTCGAGTGGAGCTTGAAACTTTCTAGGATGGGCCTCGACGGGTTTGGGGTTGGACTTGTGCGACTCGATAGTGAGCAGTTTATAGGAGTAATGTGCACGTAGTGTGAGGTCTATCACGTGACAAAAAAAAATTTATTTTTTTATTTTTATTTTTTTTGAAAAGAAAAGATAAGAACACATAAATTACAACTCCCGAATCACCTGTGTGACCGGTAAATAAAACATAAAAAGAAACAGTCCAAGGGTTCAATTCTGTTCTGATGCAGGCAACTGTGCCCACACCCCACTGTTCTGTCCAGTCACTGAAACCTGTTCTTGCCCTGGAAATTGGCCCAGAAGCGCGCACCTCGGGCTAGTGTTGTGGGAAGCGCGCGCCTGGAGCATAGAAACTGGGAGGCGCCCGCTTCTGGGCTTCACCTGTCAGATTGTCAGAAACTTATGGACTCAGGGGATTGCCCTGGTCCTGATTGTGTGATGGAACCCCTTCAATGTTTGTTAGCACGAAATACTAGGAAGAATAGGAACAACACGTAGAAGGCGGGCGATTCTGGAATTTGAAGCGGGACGCGCGCGCTTTGGACCATGAAGGTCCGAGGCGCGCGCTTCCCATGTCAATTTCCAGAATGCCCAGAAAAGTGAATTATGAACAGAAACACAAGTTTAACCCTCAAGTGTCCCCAGCGGAGTCGCCACTGTAGATACCCCGGGGGAGACCACGGCTTTAGGCTAGAGCGCGTGAATTATCCTAGGATGTCTAATTGATGTTTTAGAGTCGCCACCTATGTTTTTAGAGGAATAAAAGAAAAACCTAATGTTTATGAGCCTAAGTTTGATTTACGAAAACAGAGATTCTTTGGGATGAGGGGTTCGGGGGTTAGGTTACGAAATGGGAAGTACTTAAACACCCATTTCGCCCGAGCAAAGTCGGTCTTGTTTGTTCATAATTCACTTTTTAAGATAAATGTGTTCTTCCTACTAGAATGATGATAAAAAGGGGTTTTAGAGTTTGAAATGTAGGGAGATGACTCCTAGGCCAATTCAATGTAATGAAAGGACCGTTGGTGTCATGTCCCAAATGGTTTTGGGTGATTGCACGTTTGATTGAAGAAGAAGAAGAAGAAGAAGAAGAAGAAGAAGAAGAAGAAGAAGAAGAAGAAGAAGAAGAAGAAGAAGAAGAAGAAGAAGAAGAAGAAGAAGAAGAAGAGGAGGAGAAATGTTTAAGATCTTTACCTATAGTATCCTTCAAAAAGAATCTCTTGTGAAGCCTTGAAGAAGAGATTGATTGCTTTGTTGAAGAAGTACCAAGAAGAGTCAAGAAGTGAGTAAAAAGGTTTGAAAGTAATGATGTCCAAGGTCCTCCTCCAATGATGGATTGGAGGGGTTTTTATAGTTGAAAAGTCACTGTTTTTGGAGCCAAACGGAGTCTCCAAAAATATTTCCCGGGCAAAATCATGTATAATGAGCAAGGGAGAGATTCTTGGGCAGAATCTGTAACTGACACGCCCCAGAAGCGCGCGCATCCCACCTAGGCGACGGAAGGCGCGCGCGTCTGGCCTCAAGGGGCGGAGGCGCGCGACTCTGAAAGGCAAAATCTGACAGAATGGACTAGAAAGTTAGAACTGTTATTCAGTTTAGTCCCTGGACTTAACGGAGCCCGTCTAGAACTTAACCAAAGTAACAGAAACTAACAGAAAACACTTAAAAGAGGGAGAAACACAAAATTAAGTGTGCAATCGGGGTGAGCGGTCCAAGGCGGGGTGTCTACAGTTGGGATGTAACCTTGGCCAAACTTCAATAGTGAAGTGGCCTTTTGGTTGTATCCCTTTTATGGAGATTGCATACACATTAAAGATGAAGAGTGTAATAAAAAGATTTTAACAAGGAGAGAAAATAAAGATGAGATTAAAATTTTATAAGAGAATGAATATTGTACCTTGTGCTTGAATGGGGAAGAACCAAATTGTCTATAGTGACCACTCTTTGAAAATGGATTTTATGTGTTTTAAAGTGTTTTTGATTCAAGAATTTTTCCTCTTTTTGTTAAGAGAGTGAAAAGGAAAAGTCCCCCTTCCAATGATGGATTGGAGGGGTTTTTATAGGTGCTAGTTAAGGTCTTTGTGGTCACAAAGATGGCCCTTCCCCGGATCAAGCCAAGCCATAATGGCTTTGGGGTTACAAATCAGAAAATGAGGGAATTTTGGCAAAATCTGGGATTCTGGAGGTGGGAAGCGCGCACCTCCCGCCCCCCCCCCCCCCCCTATGGGAGGCGCGAGCATCCCATAAAGGAGGGCGGAGGCGCGCTCCTCCCATCTTCAGGAAATCCAAATTTCAGCCCAAAAGTTAACCCCGTTATGCAGTTAAGTCCCAAAACTAACGAGATCAATCAGAAACTTAACGAACACCACGAAAGTCAACGAAAACAAGTGAAACAAAGACTTAAGGTTGACTTTGTCACTTATTCAAATCCAAGAATAACGGAGTAAGTCGAGAACTTAACGGAAAGTAATGAAAGTTAACGAAAAGTAACAAAACTTAACAGAAAAGAGGACGACAAAGAATGTGTATGCAATCGGAACATGAGAGGTCCAAGGAGAGGTGTCTACACGTACATATAAACATACGTGCCCATTCCTCACCTTAACCAACATTGAAATCATGCGCTCCAGGCGAAGGTGTATCAACCTTAATTGAAACGAAAGAAAGTAATTTCTTTAAACCTTTGAAAGGCTTAAGTACCTTAAACTGAAGGTGAGATGGACAATCTCAAGTTGTCGTCTCCTTGGGATCTCAAAAAACCCTTATAGAAAATGATAACATCTTGCAAAATGACAACATGTTAATAATATATGACATCTTGGCTGATGTCACTTTTATTGATGAAAGTAAACTCGCATAAATAACTTTATTAAAATGAATGGAAATAAAGTAAAGTTTATTTAAATATTGAGGTAAGTTCACACCTGGCTTATTACCTTAAGATGTCGACAACTTGAAATGATATTGACATCTTCGTTTATTCCAGCAATATGTTAAGTATCTCAAAATAAGCAAGCATTTTTAGTTTCATGAAGTATGTTTTAAGATGGATAGCATTCCAAGATCTGGGAATCTTTATGCCGTCCAAGGTCGACAACCAGTATATCCCTTTTCCTGCATCTGCATCTATCAAATACGGTCCTTCCCATTTTGGTGCCAACTTGCCAGCAATGAGTTCTCTTGTATTTTGAAGGACCTTTCTTAGTACCAAGTCACCAACTTGAAATCTTCTCACCCTGACATTCTTATTATAAGATCTTGCAATCCTCTGTTGATATGAAGTCATCCTAATCTTTGCCATATCTCTTAACTAATCAATGGTATCGAGATCTTGCGCTAAAATGGTGTTATTCTGTTCAGGAGTCAACAATCCATATCTTTCTGAGGAGACAACGACTTTGGCAGGAACGACGGCTTCGGATCCAAAGACTAGAGAGTAAGTATTTTGACCCATTGCATTCTTGGGTGTAGTTCTATCTGCCCACAAAATGAAAGACAATTCTTCGGCCCATCTTCCCTTCTTCTGGACTAACCTCTTTTTCAAGTTGGAAATGATGATCTTGTTACTTGACTCCGCTTTTCCATTAGCTTGAGGATGTACCGGTGAAGATGTTACCATCTTAACTCCCCATCTTGTGAGAAAATCCTGGGTCTTCTTGCTAATAAATTGGGAACCGTTGTCACATAAGATTTCTGAAGGGATACCAAACATGCTGAAGATATTCTTTTTAATGACAGAAATAACTTCCTTATCACGAACTTGAACATAAGCTTCATCTTCAACCACTTTGAGAAATAATCCGCCATTGCTAACAAGAACACTTTTCCTCCGGGAGCTTTAGGTGACTTTCCAACAATATCCTTTCCCCAAGTCATGAATGGTCAAGGGGAGAGGATAGGATGCATCATTTCTGCTGGTTGGTGCAAGATGTCCCCATGTTTCTGACACGAATCACATTTCTTGGAATAGTCTGCTGCATCTTGACGCATAGTGGGTCAGAAATATCCCATTCTAAGAGCTTCAGTGTATAAACTTCTGCTCCCAGAATGATTTCCACATAAGCCCTCATGAAGTTCTTTTAGTATTTATTTAGCTTGATCAGGTTCTAAACATCTCAAGTATGGACCTGCAAAAGTTTTCTTAAACAATACATTATCTATCAGCAAATATCTGGAATTCATTACCCTGAATGCTTTAGCATTCTTTTCCTCTGGGGGGATGGTACCATCTTGAAGATACTTGATGATTAGAGTAATCCAAGATGGTTCTGTCTGTACTTCCGAGGTATCGTTATCTATGCTAAACAGTTCCAATCTTTCAATGGCTGGGTTGTTGACATGGATGATGGGTATGTTGGTTTGAGACAAGATTTTGAAAGCCGATCCAAGGTTAGCTAATGCATCTGCCTGTGAGTTTTCTTCTCGGGTGATCTGTTCTAAGGTGAAGCTTTGGAATTTGCTGGCCAAGATCTTTATGATTCCAAGGTATAAAGTCATCTTTGCGTTCTTAGTTGCATAGTAGCCATTAAAATGATTAACTAATAATAATGAATCACTATATACCTGGATGATTTTGACATTGAGATTTAGTGTCACGGTCAAGCCTACAATAAGAGCTTCATATTCTGCCTCGTTGTTGGTGGCTCTAAAATCACAACTAATGGCCTGGGATATGATGTCCCCTTGTGGTGATTTCAGTACAATTTCAAGACATGTTCCTCCCATATTTGATGCATCATTTGTATATAGCGTCCACTTGGCCAAGGCGTTACTATCTTGAAGTTGTTGAACCTCTATCTCTACTTCTGGCTGCATACTTTGACTGAAGTCTGCCACAAAATCTGCAAGGGCTTGTGATTTTATTGTTGTCCTTGGTTTATACCGGATATCGTAGGTGCTAAGTTGTATGGCCCACTTGGCCATTCTTCCTGACATTTCTGGCTTTCTCATAACATTCTTAATGGGATAGTTAGTACGAATATTGATAATATGAGTCTCAAAATAATGTCTTAACTTAATTGAAGCAGTAATCAAAGCTAAAATTAACTTTTCAAGATGTGAGTACCTGGTTTCCGCATTAAGAAGTGTTTTACTTACGTAGTATATCGTTTGTTGCGTACCATCATGCTCTCGAACCAAGACTGCGCTAACTGCAGTTTCAGATACAGCTAAGTACACGTATAGGGGTTCACCTTCTCGCGGCTTGGAGAGGAGAGGAGGTGTTGATAGGTATTTTTTTTTTATTCTTGGAAGGCCTGCTCATGCTGCTCCATCCATTCAAACTTGCTGTTTTTCTTCAAGATGTCGTAGAATGGCTTACATCTGTCTGAAGATTTTGAGATGAACCTATTCAAAGCTGCAACCTTGCATGTCAATCTTTGTACATCTTTAACAATTTGGGGTGACGCCAAGTTGATGAATGCTCTGATTTGTTCCGGACTTGCTTCTATTCCTCTTTGTGTCACCATGTATCCTAAGAATTTCCCTGACTTCATCCCAAAATTGCACTTTGTTGGATTGAACTTCATGTTGAAGGCGTCCAAGATGTCGAAGGCTTGAGTCAAATCTTGAACATGGTCTTCAACTTTTTTGGACATCACTACCATATCATCGATATATACTTCCATGGTGTCCCCAATATGATCTTTGAACATCATGTTGACCAGCCTCTGGTATGTAGCACCTACATTTCTTAGTCCAAATGGCATAATATAACAATATATATATGTGGGGGTTATAAAGGCGGTGTCCTCTTGATCCGATGGCTCCATTTGAATCTGCTGAAATCCTGAAGATGCGTCCATGAAGGTTAAGATCTCATGCCCAGAAGTTGCATCCACCAGTGTATCAATGTGAGGTAGAGGAAAGGGATCTTTGGGACATGCTTTGTTCAGATATGTGAAGTCGACACAAACTCTCCACTTGCCATTCTTTTTTCAACTACTACCACATTCGCCAGCCATCTTGGATATTCTACTTCTCTGATCATCCTTGCTTTGAGTAGCCTATCCACTTATTCTTGGATAATCTAGTTTCTTTCCTGTGCAAACTTTCTCCTTTTCTGATGTACGAGCTTGAAAGATGGATCAATGTTGAGCTTGTGAGTTATAACATCTTTGCTGATTCTCGTCATATCTTCATGCTTCCAAGCAAAACTCTTAACTCTACTCCTTAAAAGGTTGATAAGTTCTTCAAATTTTGCTGGTACATCTTGGTCAATTAGCACCTTAAGATCGGAATTAGAGGGATCTAATAGTATTTCCTTCACATTATGCTCCCTTGCTTCCAAGACCTCACGTGCTTTCTTTTTTAATTGCTATGCCTGCCGCTTATATGTTTAAGCCTTCATGGATGTCAACTTGTGCAATAGACGGTACGAAGCGTGATTGATTGTAACATGTTGGGGAGACCTGCTGGATGGGTGGAGTGACACCAGGTACATTCATAACCAAATCCCTCAGTTCTTGAAGTTGACTCGCTATGTAATTACCTGCAAAAGGATTAGTAGTACGAGCAGTATTATCAAAAACATTTGCAAAATTAAAGTTACCGAACGGATTGGTATTATCAGCTAAAGATGTAACAATCGTGCTGCTAGTGAAGATGGGTCCTCTTTGAGATGTTTCGGAGATGTTAAGCGTAGGAGACGGAACAGATGTGTTTCTTTCCATGGGTAACTCTTATATACTAGAAGCAAAAGGTGTCGACATCGTTGGAGATGTCGTGATCCCTGTATAAGTTGCTAAGCCATAGGGATGAATTCTTTGAAGATTGGTGAATTGCCCCCAAGATCGAAATTGAGAACTTTGGGGCGAATCGGGGAGACATCATCCATCCTTTCTGTAACGACCCAAACTTTCATATAATAAATAATATCCATAAACCATGGGAAATCTCAAACGTCAAACATAATTCAAATCCAACGTTCACAACAACGGCTAGTTTAATCTAACCATAATTCAAAATAGTGCGGAAGCGTAACTAACATTTAAATTCTAACGGCTAGTACATCCCACTAGCTCAATATAAAAACATAAAAGTATCATAAACCCTTCGTTTGACCACCGACTGCCCTTCCTTGCAATCCTTCTAGGTCCTTAATCTTTACCTGGGAAAGATAATAGGAGAAGGGGTGAGCGAACAATGCTCAGTAAGTTCATACGGGATCTCTCCGGGTACTAAGGAGAGATGACCGAAAGAACGGAGCCAACATAATATCTTCAATGAAAGGCTAAAATCAATAATCTTAACTGTACATATATACGAAAGCACAGTTATCAAGTTCAAGAAGTTATGGCCCTAATACAGGTCCGTCAATTCCATAGTTACATTCATCACCTTTTCAGGGTGTTACACCTTTTCAGGGTGTCGAGGGACCTTACACCTTCTCACGGTGCTCCCTCTTAAGTTTGATCATGATCATTAAGCCACTTCATCAAGTAGCGTTGCGTCTAATTCTTTTCTCTCAAATTAGACTATCTAAATTAGCCCTTTTCAGTCAGACTAATTCTAGCTAAGCCCTTTTCTATCAGACTAAGCTAACTATACCCGTTTCTTTTAGATATAGCAATGTTCCACAAAGCATTCTAGGTACAAGAATACTTAAAGCAATTTCAATTCTCTTTGATACCCTATGAACAACACATATCATGGGTAAGATAGTTCAAAAGACGTTCGAGTCATAAGAGTTCAAATGCTACGGCCATAAGTAGCTACACTTGAAAGAATAAAAGGGATCCTATTTCAAAGGATGATATTCAAATACTTTAAGGAACGTAATCCCTTACCTTGGGTTTGCGTATTCCACTTAGCAAATCTCGTGCACGAATCTACAATCATGCATAAAAAATGGTTTTAGGACAAGTAATACTATTTTTACTCCGTCCCCAAAATACTTTACTTTACTTCTTAACCTTATGGGTTTATCTCCTTTGACCCCTTTTTAAGGTTGATATTCAATCTAGGGTTGTACTACCCTTTATTTGTATTCCCAAAATACCCTTTTTGGTTTACCAAAATACCCCTAGGGTTTCATTGTTTCTATTCCCAATTAATATGCTTTAGGGTTCCATTATACTCACCCAATTACTATTCACTTTTACTATTCATAGTCACTATTCACGGTTACTATTCCAGTTACTATTCACGTTACTATTCCAGTTACTATTCCCGTTACTATTCCCAGTTACTATTCACGATTACTATTCACAGTTACTATTCCAGTTACTATTTACTACACGTTACTATTCCAGTTACTATTCCCGTACTATTCCCAGTTACTATTCACGATTACTATTCACAGTTACTATTCCCGTTACTATTCCAGTTACTATTCATCGCAGATTTCACCTTTTAAAACACCCACACATACACGCATAACACACACACACACACTCTGTACCAACGCACACATACCCTGCATACACGAAACACACACACACAGCACCAACGCACACACACACACACCTTCTGAACACACACTTCGCACACACACATACGTACAATCACCCATACCAACATCTTCCTTATTCAACCCAAATCCTACAACCCTAGTTCATCCACCTAGCTTTTTAGGGTTTATTGATTTTGACTTCTAGGATGAATAAGAATAAAAAGGTTTAGGGTTTATACCTTGGGTGATTTCCTCCTCTTCTTCTTCTCTTTCTTTCTTCTTCTTCTTCTTCCTCTTCTCTCTCTGCGTTACCCTTCTGTCCGCCGCTTCTCTCTTCTCTTCCCGTTCTTTTCTTTCTTTTGTGACTAACGATAATAATATTAGGGATCTAGGGTGTATTTATAGTTTAGGGTTTTAGCTTCCTAACTCACAAAGGAATTCTAACACAATTGGGTTTTAATTTCCTAAAGCCCAACGTAAACCCAATACTTACTCATTAATTAATTGAGTCCAAGATAAGTAAAAGAGTCCCACGAAAATAAATAATTGGGCCATAATTGCCAGTTATTACATTCTTTCCTCCTTAAAAGAGTTTGGTCCTCCAAACTAAACGTACTTTAATCAGGAAACAGGGCGGGATACGCCTCTCGCATCTCGCTCTCGAGTTCCCACGTAGCTTCTCTTTCTGAGTGGTTGCTCCATTGTACCTTCACATAAGGAATCACTTTCTTCCTTAGTATTTGATCCTTCCGATCTACAACCTTTTTAGGTTCTTCGTCGTAACTTAAATCAGCACGAACTCTTAGTTGCTTATACTCGATCGCGTGACTCGGATCGGGAATGTACTTCCTTAACATTGACTCATGAAGTACATTGTGCACTCTAGCTAGCACAGGTGGTAAAGCTAACTATAAGCTACCGTCCCAACTCGTTCCAATTTCTCAAATAGTCCAACATATCATGGGCTTAACTTTCCGCGAATACCGAACCTCATGACTCCTTTAGTTGGCGAAATTTTCAAGAACACATGATCACCCAATTGAAACTCTAAATCGCGTTTTCGGCGATCGGCATACGACTTCTGTCTACTTGAGCGGTCAACAACCAATTCTGAATTTGTTGAACCTTATCAGCGGTTACTTGGATAAGTTCTGGTCCAGTTAACTTTCTCTCACCAACTTCATCCCAGCAAGTAGGTGATCTACACTTCCTTCCATACAATGCCTCGTACGGTGCCATTCCGATACTAGCATGAAAACTGTTGTTGTGCGCG
The DNA here is from genome assembly GCA_026119855.1 of Campanula takesimana. Taxonomy (NCBI): domain Eukaryota; kingdom Viridiplantae; phylum Streptophyta; class Magnoliopsida; order Asterales; family Campanulaceae; genus Campanula; species Campanula takesimana. The sequence continues at coordinate 1,844,494 of JAOWBW010000087.1, forward strand.
AATTCTACTAGCGTCAAATGTTCGTCCCATGTTCCTTGCCAGTCCAACGACGTAGCTCTCAACATATCTTCTAGAGTCTGAATAGTCCTTTCCGACTGTCCATCCGTCTGTGGGTGAAAGGCTGTACTCATTGCCAATTCCGTACCCAATGCTTGTTGTAAACTCTTCCAGAATTTTGATCTAAACCTCGCATCCCTATCAGACACTATCGAAACTGGTATTCCATGTAATCTCACAATTTCATCAATATACAACTTGGCCAATTTCTCTAACGAATCATTCACCTTAGTCGCTAGAAAGTGAGCCGACTTCGTAAGTCTATCTACAATAACCCAAATTGCATTGTAGCCCCTCAACGTCTTTGGTAACCATACCACCAAATCCATAGCTATATGTTCCCACTTCCACTTCGGAATAGGTAATGACTGGAGTAATCCTGCCGGTTTCTGGTACTCACTTTTCACTTGTTGACACACCAAACACTTTGATACAAACTCGGCTATGTCTCCTTTCATATTGTTCCACCAAAACGTCTATCTCAAGTTTCTATACATCTTCGTACTTCCAGGATGTACGGAGAATCTCGAACAATGAGCTAACTTCAAAATCTCCCTCATAATATCCTCATTATCTGGCACCCATACCCTAGATTGGTACCTCATGATTCCATCTTCTCCTACATGAAAGTCTTTTGTTTTTTTTCCCTTAGCGATACTCTCATGTACTTTCATTACTTCTTCGTCAATTTCTTGTGCTTCTTTAATTCTAACCATAAGCGTTGGCTGAGCACTCATTTGAGCCAAATGGCCCTTAACTTGTACTTCCATGCTTGAAATTTCTATGCGGTTCCACGCGCTTTCCTCCTTAGAAATTAACGTCGCTAACGTTCCGCGATTCTTCCTACTCAATGCATCTGCCACCTTATCAGCTTTCCCAGGGTGGTACAAATTGTACAATCATAATCTTTTAATAACTCCAACCATCTTCTTTGTCTGATATTAAGCTCCTTCTGGGTAAATATATACTTAAGGCTCTTATGATCAGTGTAAATCTGACACGTCACCCCATACAAGTAGTGCCTCCATATCTTCAAGGCGAACACCACTGCGGCTAATTCTAGATCATGGGTTGGATAATTCTTCTCATGGTTCTTCAACTGCCTAGATACGTAGGCTATAACCTTATCATTCTGCATTAGCACGCAACCCAATCCCTTCAGTGAAGCATCACTATAAATAACGAATCCGTCCGATCCAGATGGTAAAGCAAGAACTGGTGCGGACACCAATCGTCGCTTCAATTCCTCAAAACTTTTTTTTTTTCACATTCTTCTGACCAAACAAACTTTGCTCCTTTCTGAGTTAACCTCGTCAATGGAACTGACAACTTCGAAAAAATCTTCTATGAATCTCCTATAGTAGACAGCCAAACCTAAGAAACTTCTGATCTCACTTACCGAAGTTGGTCTTTCCCAATCCACAATAGTTTCTATCTTTGTTGGATCTACAGCAGTCCCATCCTTTGACACCACATGACCTAAAAATGCCACCTCCTCTAACCAAAATTCAACTTCTTGAATTTAGCATATAACCTTTGCTCTCTTAAGACTTGCAACACTAGTCTTAAGTGCTCTTCATGCTCTTCCTTGGTCCTCGAATACACCAAGTTATCATCAATGAACACTATCACATATTTATCCGGAAACTTCTGAAATATCCTATTCATAAGCTCCATAAACGCTGACGTTGCGTTAGTCAATCCAAACGGCATTACTACAAATTCATAATGACCACACCTTGTTCTAAATGTTGTCTTAGCTATACCATTCTTCCTCGCTCTTAGTTGATGATAACTAGACCTCAAGTCTATCTTCGAGAAATAATACGCTCCACGAAGTTGATCAAACGAATCATCTATTCTTGGCAACGGTATTGATTCCTTACCGTCACGCGGTTTAATTCACGATAGTCGATACATAATCTTATCGACCCATCCTTATTCTTCACAACAACACCGGTGCACCCCATGATGATACATTCAGTCTAATCAAACTCTTATTCAACAACTCTTGCAGTTGCTCCTTTAATTCTTCAATCCTGACGGAGCCATTCTATACGGCGCCTTCGATATTGGTGAAGTCTCCGGTATCAAATCGATAGAAAATTCTACTTCTCTTTATGGAGGTATTCCCGGTAAATCCTCAGGAAACACGTCCTTGAAATCTCTAATCACAGAAAGTGATTCTACGGTTACTTCCTTCTTGCGCGTATCACCAATGTACGTCAAGAATTCTTCACATCCTTTATTTAAAAGCTTACGATTCTTCATTACCGATATAAGGTTCGATCGGGTGCTAGGTTTCGTTCCTTGAGAACATCACTCTTCTCTAGATAGTAATCTGAAGTGAACTTCCTTCTTAAAGAAATCTACATGGGCATGGTATGCAGCTAACCCGTCCATTCCCAATATCACATCAAATTCTTCGATTTCCAAGCTAATGAGATCAACCTCAAGCTTTTTCCCGTCCAATTTCAAAGGACATTTCCTATATATAGACGTAATAGGGATCGATTCTCTAGTTTGAATATCTATAACTAAAGAATTCTCTAACGCCTCAGGAATTAAATTCATTTTCTTAGCCACGCCATCATTTGGCACTTCTCATCAGAACCTTGCCCTTTGGCGTCGTTCTTATCACCATCCATTCGATTTCCATGACTTTCACTCTGGTACTTACTTGTACTACCTTCTTTTTCACGATCGTCAGTAGCCTTCCGCTTATTATTGTTCCCATCGCGGTTCCAGCTCTCTTTAGATTCAGTCGACTCTTTCTCAGTTGACTCTTCTTCTCTTCTCGCTTACTGCGATAACTATCAGATTAATTCTCTACTATCCTTGCCCCATCCAACACTTGATCATAGGTTGGTAGCATTAATGGAGCGATTCGTATCGGATTCGGTCGCTCAAACCAGTTTCAAATTCTCGAGCCCTTTTACGTTTCATCATCGAAGAGCGTTAGGGAAAATCCTAGCAATTCGGTGAATCTATCACCATAGTCGTTCACCGTCATACTTCCTTGAGTTAGTATCATAAACTCGGCCACTCTGCCGTTTCGAACACTTGCCGGATAATATGATACTATCATTAGTTATCATGAATACGAGACTCTTTCACGCTCTCTCATACTATAGCTCGTCTCTACAGACTAACATTCTATTTATAGGTCATTCACTAAACCACTGGTCGCTTCAACAGACCATCACTATTTTCATTAGTCGACTTTACTAGATTTATTGGTCGCTTCATTAGACCATTTCTATTTTAATCGGTCATTTCAATAGACCATTCTTACTTGTTCCAGGTTAACTCGCACATTTAACACCATTACTCACGCGAACACAAGCATCGTACTATGCTTAATACTTTCACATAAATAGGCCGTCCCCAAAAGACGTAACTTTTACAAAAGATCGGTTTACTAGACTCCCGGTCGTTCCAATAGACCAATTCTACTTAGGGAAGTCATTTTACCAGACTTTACTTATTCATCGCAGGTCGATTCACTAGACCTATTTTCATTCACATTTTGGCCGTTTTACTAAGCCAATCACTTTTACTTTTGACCGCTTCAATAGGTCACTTTATCCTTGTTTCGATCGTTTTACTAGACCAAAACTAATTTCACTTGGCCGTTTCAATAAGCCAATTATACTTAAGGTCTTTTCACTTGACCCATACTTTCTCGTTCTAGACTCGCTCACAGGCTTTAACATTTAAGAACGAAACACTAAACAAGGCCATTTGCTTAGAATAAATCATAAAATTTCATTACGAGGATCTTCTTGGAATAAAAGTAAACAAAACAAAAATTCTAGTATTTTCTCTAACTAGAACTAACTATCAATACTATGAATGATATAAATTCTATGTTCCACTTTTTTAATCATGGACACCTTCCTAGGCCTTCCCCTAGGTCTTCCACTAGGCACCTTTGGTGTCTTCTTAGAGCCTCTTGGTCTACCTCTGGAACTACGAACTGGTACCATTGGTGGTTCATCATCAATAATTTCACTTGGATTAGCTTTATTGCTTCCAAGGTTGATATCTACTTCCTCGATTTCATCATCAGCTACTAATTTTTTCCTCATTTGGTGCTTCATTACCTATAAGTGTGGTCGGTTTAAGCTCTCTAGCCCTTTCTTCCTTGAACTTTTCCAGTTCATAATACCATTGATAGGCCTCTTCTCTGACCTCATGGTAGTCCCTCTCATTTTGACTCATAGTCTCTTTTACTTCTTCTAACTCTCTGCTAGAACCTAGCCGAGCCTTCCTATCTCGCATCTATTTTCCCAATGCAAGACTCACCTTGACCTTTTCATCTTTTAATTCTCCTTTCAGCTTCAGGATTTTGAGTACATACTTCTAGATCACTCTTTGCTTAACCATTCTATACTTCAAGTTCATTTTCGAGTTTCTTCTATATCCGTCCATAACCTCGATTAAGTCATAACCAGTATCAGTGTCATATAACTTAAATATATAAGACCACAGTCATCATTTGCATAGGTAACTTATAGGATTAACGTTCTATTGTAACCCTTCGAGTTTCACTTTCCAAGTGTTCACTTATATTCCTCTACATTTCTCGAGGAGTCCTATCTTAGGTTCTTTCCTAAAATAGTAAGTTTCCTTAAATAGAAAGTTTCCTGAAATAGAAAGTTTCCTGAAATAGAAAGTTTGACTTCAAGCAAACCTAGTCTTCCTAGAACGCTCAAATCAAACATATTCAATATCAGAGTTCCTATCCCTTAAGCTCTAATCCCATAGCTCTGATACCAACTGTAACGACCCAAACTTTCATATAATAAATAATATCCATAAACCATGGGAAATCTCAAACGTCAAACATAATTCAAATCCAACGTTCACAACAACGGCTAGTTTAATCTAACCATAATTCAAAATAGTGCGGAAGCGTAACTAACATTTAAATTCTAACGGCTAGTACATCCCACTAGCTCAATATAAAAACATAAAAGTATCATAAACCCTTCGTTTGACCACCGACTGCCCTTCCTTGCAATCCTTCTAGGTCCTTAATCTTTACCTGGGAAAGATAATAGGAGAAGGGGTGAGCGAACAATGCTCAGTAAGTTCATACGGGATCTCTCCGGGTACTAAGGAGAGATGACCGAAAGAACGGAGCCAACATAATATCTTCAATGAAAGGCTAAAATCAATAATCTTAACTGTACATATATACGAAAGCACAGTTATCAAGTTCAAGAAGTTATGGCCCTAATACAGGTCCGTCAATTCCATAGTTACATTCATCACCTTTTCAGGGTGTTACACCTTTTCAGGGTGTCGAGGGACCTTACACCTTCTCACGGTGCTCCCTCTTAAGTTTGATCATGATCATTAAGCCACTTCATCAAGTAGCGTTGCGTCTAATTCTTTTCTCTCAAATTAGACTATCTAAATTAGCCCTTTTCAGTCAGACTAATTCTAGCTAAGCCCTTTTCTATCAGACTAAGCTAACTATACCCGTTTCTTTTAGATATAGCAATGTTCCACAAAGCATTCTAGGTACAAGAATACTTAAAGCAATTTCAATTCTCTTTGATACCCTATGAACAACACATATCATGGGTAAGATAGTTCAAAAGACGTTCGAGTCATAAGAGTTCAAATGCTACGGCCATAAGTAGCTACACTTGAAAGAATAAAAGGGATCCTATTTCAAAGGATGATATTCAAATACTTTAAGGAACGTAATCCCTTACCTTGGGTTTGCGTATTCCACTTAGCAAATCTCGTGCACGAATCTACAATCATGCATAAAAAATGGTTTTAGGACAAGTAATACTATTTTTACTCCGTCCCCAAAATACTTTACTTTACTTCTTAACCTTATGGGTTTATCTCCTTTGACCCCTTTTTAAGGTTGATATTCAATCTAGGGTTGTACTACCCTTTATTTGTATTCCCAAAATACCCTTTTTGGTTTACCAAAATACCCCTAGGGTTTCATTGTTTCTATTCCCAATTAATATGCTTTAGGGTTCCATTATACTCACCCAATTACTATTCACTTTTACTATTCACAGTCACTATTCACGGTTACTATTCCAGTTACTATTCACGTACTATTCCAGTTACTATTCCCGTACTATTCCCAGTTACTATTCACGATTACTATTCACAGTTACTATTCCAGTTACTATTCACGTACTATTCCAGTTACTATTCCCGTTACTATTCCCAGTTACTATTCACGATTACTATTCACAGTTACTATTCCCGTTACTATTCCAGTTACTATTCATCGCAGATTTCACCTTTTAAAACACCCACACATGCACGCATAACACACACACACACACTCTGTACCAACGCACACATACCCTGCATACACGAAACACACACACACAGCACCAACGCACACACACACACACCTTCTGAACACACACTTCGCACACACACATACGTACAATCACCCATACCAACATCTTCCTTATTCAACCCAAATCCTACAACCCTAGTTCATCCACCTAGCTTTTTAGGGTTTATTGATTTTGACTTCTAGGATGAATAAGAATAAAAAGGTTTAGGGTTTATACCTTGGGTGATTTCCTCCTCTTCTTCTTCTCTTTCTTTCTTCTTCTTCTTCTTCCTCTTCTCTCTCTGCGTTACCCTTCTGTCCGCCGCTTCTCTCTTCTCTTCCCGTTCTTTTCTTTCTTTTGTGACTAACGATAATAATATTAGGGATCTAGGGTGTATTTATAGTTTAGGGTTTTAGCTTCCTAACTCACAAAGGAATTCTAACACAATTGGGTTTTAATTTCCTAAAGCCCAACGTAAACCCAATACTTACTCATTAATTAATTGAGTCCAAGATAAGTAAAAGAGTCCCACGAAAATAAATAATTGGGCCATAATTGCCAGTTATTACACTTTCAGTTAACATCTTCTGTTCCTTCTGCATCTTCACTATGGCGTCAGCCATCAGAGAGGTGCTATCCTGTTGTCTGTCAAGCTGGTTCTTCAACCGGATGAGCATGTTCTTGATGTCGATATCAGGAGTCAAAGACGACTGCTTCTTACCGGTTCCTGAAGGTGATAACATCGTGGGACTAGTAGCTGACGTCTTATTGAGATTGATGCCCCCATGCGGAATGTTCATGCTACCTGTTGTGACGATGGCTTTGCCGGAGGTCGAGCTCATAGGTTGGGTAGACATGGTTGTTTGAAGATAACCCAAATAATTAAAAAAAAACAAGGGCCCCTCGGTGGGCGCCAAATTGTTTTGGCAAAAAAACAATGAAATCCAATAGGGAATGCGTGAATCGGATTTTGATTATGCTAAGGAGGGTGCCATGGAATATAATTAAAAGGGTTATGAAAATAATGATAATGATTCGATCATGTAACGAGGAAAACCCTTGAGATAATAACCTCTTACGAAAAACCTCAGGAGGTGATTATGAGCACCTACCTTCCCCAAACGGTTGTATTAATGTTTTTGTGCTACAAGCTTGAAGCTATGGAGAAGTACAGAGAGAATTCATGTGAAAGAGAGTGTGTCGAAGTGTCTCTCCACAACCCCTTAAATAGAAGAGAAAAGAGATAAGAAAATAACCAAGTAACTAAATCCCTAAATATACGGAGCTAATTCTTCTCTTCAACAAACTTTTGACTAGGTCTAAGTCTTTGCTGGGATAAGTCTTCTTTAGCACGTTTTTAATGAGATGTTTAAGGTAACTATAAATAGTTATCCATAATTCTGCCAGAGGTGAAGATATCTGCATGTTGAACAAGATGTCGCCGTCTGGAAAATATACCCATAACCATCTGTCATAGAATCATGGGATCAAATCTATCTCTTAACAAAGTCTATCCATCCGTTGATATAAGTGTTTTACCACGTGATTTCCAAGGTTTAAGCTGCAAAGAATATTTATTAGGGTGAAATAACTTTATTATTAATAACTTACTGATCATGAAGACGTCCACATGCTGGGAGTAGTCAAGATGTCGTCCTCTGTAAAATGTGGCCATAACAATAGTTAACTTATATCATAACTATTATTATTAGCTAATAGTATTAACTAATAATGAGAATATCAAAAGCCACACACATTTAGGATGGTGATGATGTGACTTCACACAAATGAAGCTTTAACTTATGTTTGTCTATGTGTCAAAACCATAGCTCCCCTCACCAACTTTAATACTCTCTCTGTCCCAGAAAGATAGTCTCATTTTGACTTTTTATGGTCAACAAATTGGAACTTTGACCAAACATTAGTGTCAATTTAATCATCACAGCAAAATTCTAAAATGTGTTATTGATAAATCACTTAATGATTAATCAATTACAACTTTTAGAATTTCACTAGAATTATTAGATTGACACTATTGTTTGGTCAAAGTTCATTTTTGTTGACCATAAAAAGTCAAAATGAGACTATCTTTTCTGAGAGAGGGAGTATATATATATAAGATTTTACTGACCATATAAAAGCTGATTTGCTTTCCATGTGACAGACTAAAGTATTGTTATATCTCAAAATGAATCTTCAATTTTTACAAAATTGACCATTCATTTAATGATAAAATGAGTAGTAATTTGATAGTGTATCAATCGCAACTTTAAAAATTTTCAATAAAATAACTATAACTTCATATTTGTTATCAAAGTTGAACAAAAATTGAGGTCCAAAATCAAAATGAGACCCCCTTTGCTAACATGAACCGAATGAGCGACTCTAATGTGAAAGAGCAATGCTAGGGGCACAAAATGAGGTCACAAAATCCTGCTCACAAAATGAGGTGGCGATATTTTATTGGTTGCATCGATAATGAACCTGCCACACTCTAATTCAAAACACCAATAACATCAGTACACCTAAAATTTTGTGAGCAAGTTTTTGTGGCAACTTTGTGCCCCTAGTATTATTCAATGTGAAAAGAAGAAAATAAAAAAAAACCTCGTAAAGCAAGCCGAGAGAGCAGGTTATTTGCGCTATGCATGGTGGCAAAGAAAATAAATGAAACACAAAATGCCGTGACACGAGAAACAAATTTCGATATTGTATGCTATCATAAAGAGAGCTTCTTATCATCACACAAATATTACATTGTACAAATATTAAACACCACTTACACGAAACAAAGGCCTCTATGATACCAACATCATCTTTCTCCTACTCACTTTCACTAATTATATGGGAGAACTTCACACACTAATTTAACATGAAATGTAAAAGAACCAAAAGAACAAAACAAAAATAATACACCTAATCAAGGCAAAAAAAAAAAAAATACATTTTTTTAAACTAGAATGAAAAATGACCACCGTTACCCACCCGATGGAAGTTACAACCAAGACCATAACTTTGACCTGCCTGCTCACTCAATGTACAAGAAGGAATCGGCAACTATTTGTGAAACCCTTGCTATGCTTTTTTTTTTTTCCGCACGGAAAAAAGTAACTTCATGCTTAATAGCCTAAAGCATCTTATATCTTCAATGCCTGAAAAATCGGGGTGGCTTTGTGCAGGTATTAGACTTGTTAATCTCCAACTGGAGTTTCCAAGTGGTAGCATGAGGGCCAACATTGAGAGTAGGAATCAGTGAGCCTACTAAATCCAAGCAAGAGATCCGCGATCATTAGTAACTTGAGGACGGCCCCTAGTTGGTGTTGGTGGCCTGTTAGCGTTAAGCTCCTGGCACACAGACGTACAAACATACAATAAGTCAATACTCCCGAAAAGATAGTCCCATTTGACTTTTGATGGTTAACACAAGTGAGCTTTGACCAAACACTAATGTCAATTTAATCATTTAAAAAAAATGATATTGATAAATCACTTAAATGATATCAATAACAATTTTTTGAAGTTCACTAGGATGATTAGACTGTCATAAATATTCGGTCAAAATTCATTCCTGTTGACCATTCAAAGTCAAACGGGGCCGTCTTTCCGGGAAAAGGAGTAACATTTTTAGAACATGAAGAAGAATCCTTCTTGTCACAAGAGGAAAAATCTAAAAACAAACGCACCTGCATCCATGTGTCCTCTATATGGCGTTCGGGTGATGTTTCTGGGGACGATATGGCGGGTGGCAAAGGATGAATGAGTTTAGGAACAACTACTAGGTCTCTGCCCAAAACTAAGATTGCACCCGCATTGTTTGCAGTACCTACAGGAAATATCACACCCATAAATATATACTCCTTCCGTCTCAGGTTAGTGTGGACTTCTTTCCTTTTTGGTCCGTCTCAGGTTAGTGTGGACTACCCCAAAATAGCAAAGAATCTTTACTATTCTTCCCACTCATTCTCTCTCATACTTTACTTTTACACTCACAAACACCAATCAACTTACTATTCTTCCCACTCATTCTCTCTCCTATTTATTTTTTCATACAAACACCTCCTTCCATTATTTATCTTTCTTACTTTATCTTAATTTGTGTGCCCAAAAATTTGGTCCACACTAACCAGAGACGGAGGGAGTATATCATAAAAACCTACGACGATTGACAATGCGTGATGAGATGCATCCAAGTATATATATATGTGCATACCACAATAATTGGTGGCGGAGAAGAGAGTGATCAAATGTCCCTGTGCAAAACGCTCAAAGCCATCCATTACACACTCATGTGCCCGCACAATCAGTTGAAGATCATTGTTGTTGCAGAACTCCATCACGCGATCAGGCTGTGCAATACAACTAATTTAGATTTCAAAAGATTATACAAGAACCAACATGGAATCAAGTGGTAATTGAGCATTATAAAAAAAAAATAGAGGCACAGTAGAACTGAACCCGTTTATAAGAATTTTAACACAAGTACCCCCAGTACTCAACCTCCAAAAGAAATTTCCTAAAGTAACCAACAAGGAAGCATATTCTGCTTTAAAATAGGGAACGAAAGAAGTATTGAGTGTTTGTGGCAGAAAATATACAGTTTCATTGAAATACAATTTACTCAATATGAGAGATCGAAGCAACAAAGTAGTGCTTAGGAAGAGAACATATCTGCTTGATTGGGTATGAAAACCCTGCACCTAGTGGGAGAATTTGGTGTGTTCGAATGGCGGATGTGTCAGATAGAAAATTCAGTACATTTTTTTTTTGTTTTGATAGGTACATCTATTAAGTCATCCCAGATTGAAACAACAATTTCAGTCATGATATACCCCCATCAACCTATGTTATGCAAATCAACATGATCTGTCAGAGAGAGCTCAGCCACCCACTCTTCAGTATTAAACTAAACAGGTCAGATCATTTCCACAGTAACCACACCCATCACTTGTTACCCAGATAGCATCTTAACTAATCCATATAACTATGGAACTACATGTGTGCCCATGATTGCAACTCGGAGCAATAGAAATCACCGACATGGAAACAAAAATAAAAGTAGAAAAAGTATCTGAAAGAAGATCAAACAATACTCACCCCAAATGTAACCAACCCAGGACCTCTTGCATTTGGCCTTAATCCTTCCACACTGTCATTCTCTGTTGGGTCAGACCTATATCGAAACTCATGTAATTAAGAGTCTTGAACACGGAAAAAGAGATGACGTACACAAATGAATCATTGTGGACAGCACTAACCATAATAAATCCATAAGAACAATTGAGCCCGCTTCCATCGTAATCGGGCGCTGAAGATTTTCGATTTGTTCAACATGATTTATTGACCTTCCAATGCCACCATGCATACAGATTATCTTTTTCTCGATCAGAGCTGCAAGAGGGAGCCAGTTGAATAGTCTGTTTATTCGATGCCATGCCCAAATTCCATCTCTTTCGCCCTGTTAATAATATCAACAAGTCCAGACATTATTGAGAAAGGATGCCATCATGAGCAAAAAATAAAATTACAATTGAAAACTAGTGTCATACCATGCGTTCAATGCACTCAATCCGAAATCCAAAAAGAGCATTGATATCCGCAGCTTCGTGATTACCGCGAATTAGGTGTACATTGTGAGGATATTCAACCTGAATAGTATAGAGTTAACACGCAGATGTTTAGCAGTGCTCATCACAGGCCAATTAGGCAAGATAGATATATGAGATTTAGTACCTTCAGAGCTAGAAGAAGACAAATAGTCTCCAAGCTGTGCTGGCCTCGATCAACATAATCGCCTAAGAAGAGATAGTCGATATATCTAATAGTTGGAAATGATTAGCGTTAGAAGAAAGATAAACATATCTTCCAGTATAATTTCTGCATTAGTAAAATGAAAATAAGTAGATGAAGTACCCCACTGTAAGAGAGCCTACCCATCGTATAAGTACATGGTGTGTCTGTGCCTTTGCTGTGTACGTAGATGCCATTGTGTGTGTGTGTGTGTGTGTGTGTGTGTGTGTGTGTGTGTGTGTGTGTGTGTGTATGTGTATGTGTATGTGTATGTGTGTGTATTTGTATGGGTATGTGTATTTGTATGGGTATGTGAATGCCTATGCATGTTAATGTGTGTACTCCCTGCGGTCCATAATATTTTGGCGTCCCATAACAAAGGCTAAAAACCCAAAATGGTAATTTGAAAATATTTATTTACTTAATGGGGCCCACTTGCCCACTCAAAACAACAATCCTCCTACTATTCCCTACACCACATTCTCTCTCCTACTTTACTATACTCACAACACATACTCCACTATCAATATTATATTTACTTTTTCTTAATTTCCGTGAATTCAACTTTAGTCACCCTTGTTATGGACTCCCTCGTGTATACCTATGTCCATGCGTGTATGTATGCGTGTGTATGTGTATGGGTATGCACAAGTCCATGTGTATGTGTCTGTGTCTGTGTCTGTGTCTGTGTATGCCCGTGTATATGTATGTGCATGCCCGTGCATGTATATGTGCATGCGTGTGTGCGTGTGTGATTGTGTTATGAGTACCCGTATGTGTCTGTGTGCGTGTGTGTGGATGTGTGTGTGCGTGTGTGTGTGTGTGTGTGCGTGTGTGTGTGCACGTGCACGTGCACGTGCACGTGCATGTGCATGTGCATGGTCATGGGACAAGCATTATACAGATGGATACTAAGAGAAGATAAAATCTTTTATAGCATAAAAACCAAATGGAAACTAAAATCGTAAAGAGTGTATAGATTGAGAAACTTACGATATGTCCCCTGCAGTTGAAGGGGAGCCATACTCGTCAAAAAGTCGCATGAGGTCACCGAATTGCCCATGCAAGTCACCAAATATTTTTATGGGAGCTCGGAGCTGTAGAACACTAGGTTCACTTGAGAATATCCTTTCAGAACTATCACAAAGATCAGCTATTTCATTACAATCCAAGAAAAATTGCCGACGGACAGGAGGCTTCCAGCCACGTGGTTTTAATAAGTGAGCTATCACCTGGAATATGAGAATAGTTGATATCATTAAAAGGGACCATAAAGTTAATAACAAACAAATACTCCCTCCGTCCCATAATAAGGGTTACTAAAACTGAATGAAAGTGAATGAAGGAAAAGTATATATAATATTGATAGTGGAGTAGGTGTTGTGAGTATGAAAAATAAAGTAGGAGATAGAATGTGAGGTAGGGCAAAGTAAGTGGATTGTTGTTGTGAGTGGGCCCAACAACAACAACAACAAAGCCATTGTCCCAAAATGATTCAGGGTCGGGTAGCATGAATCCTCATATGTAATCGTTAAAGAAAAATGTGGCAAAAAAAAAGGTGGTAATAGAAATAATAATATATACGGGAAAATGAATTTAAAAAAAAAAGGAGTTAAGAAAAAATAAAAAATTTAAAGAAAGAAAGTGAATGTTAAGAAGAAATAATAATAATAATCAAAAAGAGAGAGAGAGAGAGGGGAAGGAAAAAAGAAGAAGTAAAATCAAACCCCATCACCCACATGGATTTTGGCCCTTCACTCCAGCCTCTTCAACGCTATATTTTTATCCATCCCAAGTGAACTCACATAGCATTAAATAACCCTTATCCAAGTTTTTCTTTGTCCTTCCCCCACCCTCACTATCTTATCACTTCTCAACTCTCCAGTCCTCCTAACCGGTGCATCACTCGATTTTCATCTCATATAACCAAACCACCTTAAACGATTATCTCTCATTGTATCTTCAATTGGTGCAACTCCTACTTCCCCCTTATCACCTCATTCCTCAATCGATCCTTTCTTGTATGCCCACACATCCACCGTAGCATACGCATCTCCGCCACATTCATCTTATGAACGTGACACTGTTTCACGGCCCAACACTCAGTGCCATATAGCAATGCACAGGCCTAGTTGCCGTGCGGTAGAACTATTTCTTTAATATATGGGCATGCCGGGATCACATATAAAACATGTGGCACTCTTTCACTTCAACCGACCTGCTTTGATCCTATGAGCCACATCACTATCTAACTCTCCATCCTTTTGGATAATAGATTCAAGATAGCGAAAAAAGTCTGAAGCTTGGATAGTCTTCCCGTCGAATGTGATCACCCATACCTCCCTGCTTCCAACTCTGCTAAACATACACTCCAAATATTAGTCTTGCTTCTGCTCAGCCTAAAGCCTTGAAACTCCAAAGTTTATCTCCACAATTCCAACTTTCGTTCAACACTCTCTCGTCTCATCAATCAGCACAATATCATCTACGAACAACATACACCATGGTATGTGTCATCTTCGATTAACCTCGTCAATTCGTCCATTAACATAGCAAAAAGAAAAGGACTCAGTGGGCAAGTGGGCCCCATTAAATAAAAAAGTGTTTTCAAATTTCCACTTTGGGTTAGTAACCTTTGTTATGGGACGCCCAAAAGGGAAATAAGTAACCCTTACTATGGAATGGAGGGAGTAGACTTCTGAATATAATGAAACTAATAAAACAAACTAACAAAGGCAAAACTATATGAGCAAGATAACCACCAAGGACATTGAAAAAAATGCTACAAAAGAAAGAGGAGCAGCAAATCGTAAAGACCAGATCACAAAATTACAGTTGGAAGAAACAGGAAATGGTACTAAGAACAGATAAAATCTTTTATTGGTGAACAACCTATAGAAACTAAAGAGTGACGTAGCCATTTTGGAATCTACTCTTGGTTGTATGTCCTCACATGCCACAAGTGCCCATGAATACTTAGATCCACTTACGTACTTAGAGCATGTATGAACGGCAAAGCGATGTTTATGCTGATCTGTAATGGTTTAATGCACATGCTTATACCATCCGTCTGAATCTTTTGCTAACCAGAGTTACTTTTTCACTAACTACATGCACATATATAAGGACTCAAAATGTTCTACCCAACCTTTTCTCAAATTCCAGTCATGAGGATTGTGAAGAATCATTAGCACTGTTCTTATGTTCTTTTTTCAAAATTATGCCGACAACTGAATGCTACAATTGTGAATGCATGAATTCCACGCTTGCAATGATTTCAAACATATTAAAAACGCAACTTACATATATCTACCTTTTTGGGAACACTGTTGATAGACATTTGCCGGTCTAATAGTTTCCTAGCTGCAGTTGCATTTTCTGGGGTTCCATAGCTAACACGCCTGCCTTCATTTTCAAACTGGTCGATTGAAAGCTGTCTAACCATGCCACCTAAAGCTCCACCAGTCTCTGCAGCTACAACCACCTGTAGACACATGGACAAGTACACCCTTAGATATATTGTAGTTGCATCCGGTATAATGAATGAGTTGAAACATCATTCAGGCAGTCTGTCCCCAAAAGTTTGTCCCATTTTGACTTTTTATGGTCAACATAAATGAACTTTGACCAAACATTGGTGTCGATCTAATCATTCTAGTAAAATTCTAAAATTTGTAATTGATAAACCATTAAGTGATTTATCAATTAATCAAAAAAATTAACAAAAAAATTAGAATTTCATTGTGATCATTATATTGACACCAATGCTTGGTCAAAGTTCATTTTTGTTGACCATAAAAAGTCAAAATGGGACAAATTTTACGGGACAGAGGGAGTAATACTTACAGCTCGGTGATGCAGCCGCACTCCCGCTGGAGCTGAAATATTAGATACATCTGAATCAGTCTTTATCAAAGTGGGCAACTGTTTTCCACTTGGAGTGGCCTCTGCCCCACGATCCCTGTCTGGCAGCTCAACTTCTCCATTGGTTTGTCGTGCTTTTGCAGCCGCCAGTGTAGCCGTAATAGCTTCAGCTTCTGCTGCTGATGCCTCCACCAAATACTCGACACCTTTGCTCAGTCGCCTGCAGTGTAATGCAATTAATACTCCCTCATCCCGTTTCAAATTGCAAAATTAAGGTTGTTCACGGGAATTAAGAAAAAGTGAAAAAGGTGATGTGTTGTGTGTAGATAGTTGGGTAGGAGAGAGAAAGTGGGATAGGGAATAGTACTGGGTTAGTTGATGTGAATGACAAGTGGGTCCCATTAATTAAAAAACATTATATACATTCTATGTTTGGCTTTTGCAATTTTAAATGAGACTACCAAAATGGCAAATTTTGCAATTTGAAATGGGACAGAGGGAGTATATTTTTTTGTTGTTTGATAGAAAAAGGTGTTTTATTGAATGAAATTCAAAGTATACTTTTTCAGGTGACATCTTTATAAGCCTAGAAATTACAAAAAAACAAATTAGGTTCAACTGCTTGCTTGCTTACCGAGTACCTGGCAGCAACGCATTTTCAGTGCTTATATCTGTATACACATCACCATTTACTGGGGGGGCAACAGGACTTCCCAGCACAACTGCACCATCCGGAGTTGACTCAGGAATTGACCTTGCTCTGTCATCAACAAAACCGTACCTTCCAGATAACCTCCCTCCTGCTTGGACGTTCGAGGCAGCAGCTGCTGCAGCAGCATGCGAGGCTGCAGACGTCGTTTCAGCTGCAGCCAGATCTTCCGCGACGAGCAGGTCATCAAGCAACACCCCTAGGTAGGTAAACGTCGCAGTCAGCATGCATCAAGTACCAATTATATGGTGATGCCAACATGTTAACAAGAAACAATCCAGAGTGTAGGCACAGAAAGAAGGTTCGACTAGAACAATGAAAAGGGTATTAATAAATTCTTCAGGAATTTACAATTAACACTGACAGTGGAGGAACTAGGATTTTGAAAGAGGGCTTCAATAAAATTGACAAGGAAAATAAAATCACAATATCAAGGTCATATATTTTTACAAGGTTTATATAACCTTGATTTTCAATGTCATGAGTTTAATACCAACGATTAAAAAGATAATAATAATAATGTTCAAGTACGGGGCGAGCTATCCCGACTATTCCGGATTTCAGCAGCTCATTCTTCAGAGAGCAAATGGGGACCCCAAATAGCTTTTACACGTTACGTGAGCGCCCTGCCCAAGAGGGGGGGGGGGGGTATCCCAACTATTCCCGAGTTTGTATCCTCTTCTGGGAAAGTAAGGTCAGACAGTAAAAATTGCTCAACCCGACACGATTGTACGAGGACACATCCTCTCAAAGGAGTTCAACTTAATCTTTAGGCATTATGTGAGTCTAGGATCAATTGGCTCATTTCTTCCCTGGTTTTGAAAGGTAAGGCTCACATGTGGGAGTGTGGTGTTTTCATTGGATTTTGTTTATTTGGATGTAGAGAAATGCTAGTATTTTTATAGAGCAATCTTTACCAAGGACCTTTAGTGGGAGATAGTAGTTTGACAAGCATCTCTATGGGCTTCGGCACTTTCATGAGAATTTCACTATCATGCTTAAAGAGTGATTGATCTACTCCCAACTATCAAGATTAGGTTTCACTGTAGTTGTATACTCCCTCCGTCCCAAAATGATCTTCCGAGTTTTCTCGTTGTTGATACCAAGGTACTTTGAGCAATAATTTGAGATTAATTTAATTAGCCTAATGAACATCTAAAAATTGTTATTGATAGTATTTATTATAATGGTGTATCAATAACAAGTTTTAAATTTCTATTTGGATAACTAAATTAACCTAAAGTTACTGCTCAAAGTTCCTTCGTAGTAACGCATTGCCAGTAAGGGGGTTTAAATGAACAAGATGTCGGCGGCGATTGACGTTGACAAGACTCTAGGTCGTCGTTTTGGATGGAACTCAAGATGTACAAAAAGGGAATGGTCGACATAAAACAAATGGAAGCCGGAACAATGTCGGCGAGAAGGAGAGAACACTATTGAGATGATAACGATTTATAACGGGTTGGTGTTGGGTCGAGTAGTTAGTGAGTCGGTTCAGGCAGGTTGGTGGTTGCAATTGATAGACCAAACGGGCGGCAAAGTTCTCCCTAACAAGTTCTAACGCGCTGCATGCTCAAGGCTCAACCTAAGACGTGGGTTAAGCTAGAATCGGCCGGTACCACTCGTCTATGCACTTTGTAGTACTTCTATACATAACTGAATATACTCACAGTATTGAGATGATAACGATTTATAACGGGTTGGTGTTGGGTCGAGTAGTTAGTGAGTCGGTTCAGGCAGGTTGGTGGTTGCAATTGATAGACCAAACGGGCGGTAAAGTTCTCCCTAACAAGTTCTAACGCGCTGCATGCTCAAGGCTCAACCTAAGACGTGGGTTAAGCTAGAATCGGCCGGTGCCACTCGTCTATGCACTTTGTAGTACTTCTATACATAACTGAATATACTCACAGTTACATACAGTCTCCTAATTTTACTCCAGATAAGCATTATGTCCAATGTTTTCCCACTAACGATCTCAAAAAGGATCAATTTTGTACATGATAATTGAGAGAAATAAACAAGTTCAAAAAGACCAAATTATATAAATCACTAGTAGTCTTTATCATAAGGGTATTACTCTTACCCCCACGTAGACCACCGTAGATAAAAATTAAGTCCCCAACAGCAGCTGCTGCATGCCTACAGCGCCTTGTTAATTCAACTGCAGCATCACCACCAGGTGCATCAGCACTATACCTGCCTGTCCTCGGACTGGTAACGACTGACTTTGTATCACACCATACTCCTGCTGCAGTATCCAGAACTACACAGACGCGGACATGAAAATGTATCAGCTATATAAACATTAAGCAAATATTGAAACCAAAACCAACATCAGTATGAAGTACAAATGAATTTAAGCAACTGTAGATTGTTACTACATTTGCACTTGCTTGAAAAAAAGAGTTGGTAAAAAATATCCAAGGCCCTTATTAGATGTAAATCTGTATACACCTGGTTTGTTTAATTCATTGTACATGCATCTTTTTCTTGCTTACTATAAGGAGATAGGGGGATATGTACGAAAATGGTGAACTATATTCATGGGCACATTTTCAATCTCCTCCATAGTTCAGCATCGTTCTCAGTATTTTGTAACTTGAATCTGTTTGCAAACATTCTATGCCCTGCTTTTGTATTTATTATCCTATTTGAATTTCATGTTAGTAAACATCCTATATACTGTATATAAGTTTTATGAAACATACTCCCTCAGTCCCATAGAGATGTTCCCATTTGTCATTTTTGTTTGTCCCAAGGGACTGTCCAATTTCCAAAATTGTTAGGTTAAAATCACTGAACTTCCAAAATTGCCAACCAAGGAAGAAGAGAGAGAGAGAGAGAGAAGAGAGCCTACCAAGGAAGAAGAGGAAGTGATGGAGTAATAACAAACCTCATTAAGGTTAGTGATGGAAATAAAAATTGGTTGGTAGTATGTTTGAATAGTCAAATGGGACTATCATTATGGAACAAAGGGAATAATTATTATCAGTGATTGCAGTTTCATGTATGGAGACAGCATTCCAGAATGCTAAAAAAAAAATGTACTAGGATATTTACATTCTTCACGTATTTATTTGTTCAAGGGAATGCTAATAGAGAAATAGGAATACTAACATCCATGAGTCCATAAGGATTCAAAGAGAACGCATTCAAATAATTATACCAACATAATAACGGGAAAATAAACCAGAGGGTTTGAGAAAGTTTGACATAAGACTAAATATATTATGGGGCCAGCCCACCAACCATACTATTGTTCACTTCTGTTTTCTCCGCAACATAAGGAAGACAACAAAATCAAGACTATCCATAGTTCACCAATCAATTTCTTGACACGCTATCAATGACACTACAATTTATCAGTAGAAAAGTTTTTCAGAATTGACTACGGTCATCATGTGAAAGAATTATGAGGATCCTTGTCAGTCTACGTCTTCCCCTACCTCTAATCTTGGTCGTTGAAAGTTATGAAATCAAAATGTCCACAATACCTAACGAATTTACTTAGTGATACACCTCGTTTATGTCAAAACTATGTCATGCAAGTATCTCCAATTATATATTCTATTAGGAATCTAACCCACACAAATATGTCCATTACGAAACACATCCATCTTTTACATTCTCAATTCAGTGACCCTTATTTTGTAAGCAAGTTCTTTCTTAATCACCAAGCACATCTGCATGATGAAGTAGATTGGATCCAAAAACTGCCCTATGAATACGTTCTTTTTCAGTTTACTAGTATACGTCTATCACGTACACTTCGACCAAACTCCTCCACATGACCCCGCCTGGATTCTACATTATGACCAACAGAACTCCTACTTTCCTCTACAGCAGAAAGATAAGGACACGGACAATCCTTGGATTAGTCACACCGTACGTCCAAATTCAATTGTGTCTCGACTGTAGTTCTAACAAAGCTCATAGCTGCATCATAAACATATTTTACCAAGTGTTTTATTTAGCACAGTTCAATTCCTCCTATAAATCCATCAGAAGTATGTGAGAACTATAGTATCATATGCATTCTCCAAGTCAACAAAACTACATGTTAATCTTCTATTCCCTACATATATTTTCAGCAATCACATGTATATGTGTATATACATATATGCATACAATATATACACTGTTGTTTCATATCTATGTGAGTTGTCAACCATCTTCAAGGCTCAGTAATTTTTAACTTCATAATCTATACAATCTCACATTCTGCATTATGTTTGTATATACCGGCATTCTCATTGACATTACAACTTTAGTTAATGCTCGATCTCATCTCAAGTCTCAACTACTTTAAGAAAATACTATTGTCGCATATCTAAGTGTATTCTCAATCACTATCCTAAAGTTTCATCAAAAGCTTGGTGATAAAACTCCTTTGCCATCCATACTTCTTCACCTTCCGCTTTAATTCCGAATATTGGTAACATAATGGTCTTCCTCTCATCAGGCATTTTCTTTGACATCATAGCTTTAGTTAATGGTCGATTTCATCTCAACTAATTTAAATAAACTAGAGTGGCATACTCCACAAAAACTTATCAGGTCTGTAAATGCAGACCCACAAAATAAGGGGCAGTGGATACATCAAAAACCATACCTGCTACACTTGAAGAGTCCTCAACCATTCGTCCACCACCAAGGGCACCTCCAGAAACATGTAATCGAGCATTAACAAAAACCTGAAGCCATCCCGAAAAACAATGATTTTTTTCCTCCATTTTATGCGGGTTGTAAGATTTTTTAAATTGAATATCATTCTTTATTTTCATTTTATAGTTGGGGTAGTTGGAGAATGGATAACATATATGAGGACTCACCGCCGCATGTTGATATCTAGGAGAAGGTGAAACACCAGGAGCAATAGCCCATTCCCAGCGACCATCTCTGTGTTTAGCAAGTCCATATGCACTCGCCAGGGGCTGCAGATCATGACAGAGAAAAGATACATGAAGTCAGATGAGTAGCTAGAATAAAGTAGTGATGAAAAAAAGAGATCTACACAACATTTTTTGCGAGTGTATGCTCACCTATCAAAAGAATTACACACATTATTCAAGGTAGACGTAAAATCTCACCTGATGTGTGCGAGTGCTCATGTAAATTTGACAAAATCCTTACGGAATGTCAATAAACACTAATATAAAATTTTAATTTGATACATATATCGAAACCTCACAAACTATACTTTAGCTCGTCCCAAATCAAATCCAGCTACAGACCACAAAATTAGTTCATATATTTTTCCCTACAATGTAGGATAAAGGGAAATACGGCAAGATATTTCACTTCGAAATAGGATAACCAAGGACAGAACCACAGGTGTAAGAGCTGATAATAACAAACCAACTTAACTAATCACAAGAGAAGCAACAGTATCCTTCTCTTGTGCTCTTTCTTTAGAAATGCACAGGTTGGGTAGCTATCTCAAACAACAAAATTGCATCTCATGCGGGCAAAAATGATGAAACTCTAGTAAAACGCACTCAATCTTTTGGCATAAGATACTGTTCAAATAAAAACTACTCACCACACTGTTGGCATCTCTTCCTCCGCAAAGCAAAAGAAGACCATCTGATCGTGCACTTGCTGTGGCATACCTGCTCAAAATGAAAGTAGAAAATCAAACGTCTACAAGAAAAACATCTTTACCAACCAAGAGGAATTTCTTTAACCCCCCTCCCCCACATAACACACATGCAAAGATGTGAGTGTGCGTGTGCGTGTGCTTGCGCATTAGTATAAACCAGTGGAAACAAAGGAGGAAGAAGTGAACTCCAACCAAAAAACAAAAAAAAAAAAAAAACTCATTATGCAACCAATATTGATGTCAAAATAATAACTGTTTATCCAAAAGAGTTTATGTTTCAGATCCACTGAGCGTAAATTCATTACTACCACCCGAAGGCAGACTGCTCACTGATGCTCACTGTCAACAACATGCATACGCCAGCACATAGCATACTTTCCCGCATAAACCATTTAAACCAGAAGTTAAAAGCATAACCACATAACACTACACAAATACGCTTTTAAGGCAAGTCACAGCAGCCACCAAATCTAATTAGGTAGCAGTAACATGTTCCACATTATTGAGTCCATTAATGATAATGGTTTTTAGTTTAAAATATACAACTCATCATTCCAAACAGTCATCAACTAAAAACTGCTAATCAACTGCTAAAGTTTCAGATTTTGCAAGCCATCTGGCTAGGTTACTTTTAACCCTAATGATTCAGAAGCTGTTTTCTATATTTATGCTTTAGTGATAACTGCCACCTCTTCATCAACATAACGAAAATGTCATATACAAGAGCATAACGTATCGTGTATATGTCTGATTAATCCATGCACCACTAGTCAAAATGTTGTAGTCTAGACCCAAATCCTTGACAGACCCTCCAAAACTGGGAACTTGTCTTTCTCCAACTTCAGTTCTAACTAAAACTATAGGTCCATAGATGTCCTTGATGACAGATATCAAACTAACTCCTTTCCCATCTAATACGCAACAGACGATTTCTCCAAGCTGTCAAATCATTAACATTCTCTGAGCAACAAAAATATGAGCATGTCTAAATCTCCAAATTTTCTAAATAGGCCAGAGATAATTTAGTTCCACAGCTAACAGCCGACAAACATTAACTGATTCAACTATCAGTCCTTCGCAAATCAAACTAACCGTAAATCAAGACATTGATTGGATATTAACCAAATCAATCGTGCCATAATGATGCATATATATCAAAGATTTCAAAAAGAATATAAACAACCTGAAGTATAATCAGCCTATTAAGTTAATAACCAATCTCATCTACCAGATACTTCTTATAAAGTAAAAATCCGTCCAAAAGAATTAAATGGGATGCAAGACATCTCAATCTATAAACGAAGCCGATTCCAAAGAGATGTATAAAATTAACCTCCAACATCTTAGAGAACATTGATTGAAGAAGCGAGACATCCGAATTCAGATAGATGGACAAAATCCCATCCTTGCAGCAGGATATTCCACCAACCTTGCTGCTTCCCGACAAAGAAATAGATCTAGAACCTAAAAGCCTCACCAATTGAACCAATGAGACGGTGAGGTAATGTGAGCTTATAATAATTCCTATGATTCTCATGGTCCAAAAGGTACGCATGACAATAGCACTTGGTAGGATAAAGAACCAATGTGCTACTGTCACATTCGGGTTTCTTTTTCCTTTGAAAGAAAAAAGAACGAAAAGAAACCTTATACTGTAAGGGATGGACAAGAAGTATGTAAAAAAATGGGACGGACTGAAAATAAAGAGCTCTTCCACGCCATGTCAAAGTTAGCCACAGCACAGGGAACACCACATGCTGACGCCCAAAGAGAAGCAAGGATCACCGTTCTTTCCCATATAAGCAGCACCAGCAATAATTGTCCCAAAATTACACCATTGCCCTTTGTTCAAATACAGTTCTCAAAATTTTCTTAGATCGGTACTCTCTATAGGACTTGTGCATGAAATAGTTGAAGGGGAAATGTATAATGAGGAAGAATGGAGGAACATGATGGAGGAATAACAGACATCCAAGTTTTCGCAATCACGTTAGCAGCCTAAATCTCCTCTCTGATTACATTAACACAGGCTCAATCCATGACATTTAATTACAAAAAAGATATTTTCATTTATTTTTTGTCAACTTCCCATATTCGGCTTTAATAATTAGTGACTCATTTCATTAGTCTAATTTGCATTTTACGTTCATGGTATCTGGTTAGAATAAAAATAAGACAATGCAAATCGAATATAACATTTAACGATTTTAACTCAAAACGACTCATAACAATAACATTCATTGGATTTGATGCCCTAGATTACACCATTGTTCTTTTAATCATAATCCAAAAAGGATGATATAGCCCTTCTGTTTTTGTTTCTTAGAATCCTAAAAGAAAACATTATTGGAAGAAGAAACCTTTTAGTCAACATCATATCAGAACTATCCCTGGATAATAGATTACTAAATCTTCAGTGCATGGTCATGTTTTTCACATTCATAATAAAGGTCCACATATGCAATTATAAATACATAAACAAGTTATTGTAGATTTGTTTACAAATTTGGAAGAATGTGAGACGTATTATAGGTATGACACGCGGAGCAAGACAAAATTCAAAAACTAACCGGCTACAACTGAAATTTCAAGAAAATTATTACCCGAACAAGAGATGGAAACAAATACAACTATATAGCTTACATAAATGAGAAGAATCTATTGAACCAAGTTTATTTTTGACAACAAAAAAGCAAGCGGAAACATTTTTCCACAACATTTTTCTACAACATTTATTAATTGGCTTATCATCAACTTTCTAAAGAAAGATATATCCATATCACGATCGGCAACAGAAACTGAATGAGCAATAACTATAATCTTCTTTAAAAGATACGACTTTTATCATACTTCCAAAGTCTACCAGTGAACATGGTTCTATTAGGAAAACAAGCATTAATTAAATAACGAGGAGAAAATGGCAACTATCGGCAGAAAAAGAGAAATTTCTAGATTGGGTGACAGCAGAAAGCCACAGGAAAACAACAAAATTTACAAATATCAGAAGAAATTAGGTAACATTACATGCATGGTGGTGGCCCTTCCCCTTCTGGTTCCAACTTCCGCCATTCATAAGGCTTGGCAGCTGTATCCAGGGCCCATACATCGGCAAGAGGCCGCTTTCCTGGAGGTCACACACCAAATGTTGGGGTTTGAAGAAAGAAAACCAATTTCGGATCTAAATTTTATAGTAAACAACGAAATAAGTCATCCGATGACTGACCATCATTTCCACCAATCGCCATGAGGTATCTCTGTCCCACCAAGGCCATTACATGTCCATATCGCGGACCCGGCCCAGGGCCTTGGACCACCACTCTACAAGAAATGAACATTCAGTTCTCTTTAGCATAACCAAACTATGAGTGCAAATAGATATACAAATAAATAAGAAGCACGCCTATGACACACAACCTATGCCAACGGGGTCGTTGTTGTGTAAGGTCAAGAACATGAAGATCCTCAGCAGATAAACCAGCTGGGCCAATTCCACCCTGAGTTCAATAGACAAGTGTGCTTATATAAAAGGAATTTAAAATAATAAAGAAACAGATGAAGGATATTAATAGCAAAATGTCGGAACAAAATACAACTTCTGAATTCATTGAGACAACCAACCTGAATAACCACCATCGTACCCACAGCTGTTGCCACATGTGCAGCCCTTGGTGTTGGTGGTTCTCCAAATGGTGATATTCTGCAAATTGTTGAAAGCTCAGAACCAAGTAGTTAGAAGGAAATACAAGATAGAGAACGCAGAAGACAAAATTCTTGCTAGCTGCAAACCATTCTCACCTAGACCATTTATTAGTCAACACATCGTAACAATGCACATCTGCAGTTGCCCCTGCTAAGCCTGTGATCAAGGGAGCCTAAAAATATTATTACCAAAGATTTTTCAAAAGAAAATTTACCCAAAAAAAAAAAACCTTGAGTAAGAAGCACCCGCAAAATCTGTTATTCACCAATATTTCTTACATTTGTATTGCTTGTACCTTGTAAAAAACCTCAGGTCCTCATCTAATGTGTGTATACAAGTGCACGTCTATGTGACCAAAAAAAAAATATAATTTGTGTGTACAAGCATGTTAATGCGAAGAGAAACAAAGTGAAAATGCATGTATACCCAGTTACACACGTATGAAGGAAAAAAGAAACAAAAATGAAATAGAAAAGGAAGAAAAGGGCCGAGACTTTTTTGCGGTGACTTTCATAGACTTGATTTTACTACAAAAAGTATGTATATAAACAAACTATCAGTTAGACGGGCAAACTGACAGCACAATTGGAAACGTTTAATTGCCATTCTTTACGTCAAATTGCTTTATAAACCAATTAAGCATGCAACTTAACATAGTTCTTGATAGAATAATGGCTGAGGCCACTCCAAAGTAAATAAAATCAGTAGCCCAAATAACCATCCAGATAATAACACTACTTAAATTATTAATGGTATTTGAACTTCAAATCTAATTACTCCCATGAGTATCCATTCTTGTTTGTGACCATGAACAAATGGAATAAGAATGGACATTCATTCAAATGAAGGAGTATTAAAATAGATACTTTCATACAATTTAACCACTCAGCCAAAACATAGCTACATAATGCGGCTTAGAAAAATCTAGGGTTTCCATTCTGCTGCAACTAAAGATACTAATAAGGATGATTTTGGAATTTGACACAGAGACTTACGTATTCCTGTACTCCCTGCAGATGAGGGAGTGCCTGTAGCAGCAGAATTGCCTTCAAGGGCAGTTGCACCACCAAATAATATAAGCCTGGGTCCAATATAACCGGGGGTGCCTTCTTCCCCAACAGCCGCGACAGCTGTAAGGGTGTGGCCGCACCTCGGACCTGGACCGTCCTCCTCCTTTTCTAACACGGCGTTCACCACTGAATATGTAGGTGCGTGTCTAGGCCCGGCCACCGGACTGGTTTGCTGCTGAACTTGTGGTTGCAGAGTCTGAGATGTTCCCGAATCAGTATCAGCCGGAGAAGACGACTCCTCCTCCAGCTGCTGCTCCGTCGCAGGTCCGTTGTTAGGGCTGCTTTCCTCCGTCCTATCTTGATGATCGGTCTCCGACGCCATTGACGAATCCACATCCATGTTCTTCTCAATCCTTGAATTACGAGCTTTATACCTAGATCGGACCAAGAATTCTCACCAATTCGCATTTCTGATCAACATGTTTGAATCAACACTTGAATTTCAAACTCTTGAACACCACTAAGATTCGAATTTACTTGGGAAATGAAAACCCTAGCTCAGATCCTCGAAATTTGATTTGATATGATAATCCACCAATTCTCTGAATGCGAGGGTTTGAGAAATGGTACCGTGAATTTCTCTCTCTTTCGCTTTAATTCAATCTCTCTCTCTCTCTCTCTCTCTCTCCACCGTTGGGGCGGTCGAGGCGTAGAAACGGGACGGACAAAGAGAGAAAAGCTCAATGAAAATGCCTGCCAATCTCTCTCTAAACCCCGATGCTTCACTTTCTCTCTCTACCAATTTCACACAGTCTCCCTCCCATGGACCCGCGTCTCTTACTTAACTTAAAAAAAAAAAAAAAAACACAACACAACACACATAGTTTTGTCATTAAACTATGGGTTAATCTCATTTTACTACCCTAAGCTTTACATGCTACATCATTTGGGAGCCTATGGTTTCACTTTTCTCATTTTAGGGCCTGGACATTAGTTTTCATATCGATTTAGGGCCTTGACAAGAATTCCATCAAATTTTAGATAAAATATGGCCATGTGTCGTCCCGTACCTACGTTTTCTTGGTTTTTTAGTCTTTTCACATGTGATTAATTCAACACATCACCCTCCCCTACCACCACAGCCACCCCCACCCTTAAGTAATCTTCATACATCAAAAAATTTCCCTCCTCAAAAATTACGATTAACATTTATTGATCTTCATTTCTCAATGGTTGTGGTAGATAGATAACAAGTCCACCAAACCCATTACTTCATTTTTCTCAAGTGACAAGAATAAGAACAAATTTTCCATATTAAAAAGGCACCAGCATGGAGGAAACCAATTGCCTTCTACCAAACTCCATAATTTAAAACCAACAGAATGAAGACAGTGAAACCAAATGGACATTCAAACTTCTCTCATCATTTTGTTGCAATTTAATTGATTGTACTAGGCAAGTTTGAACCACGTTCTAACAATCCATATAAACACATCGATGCTGATATGAAAACACTTAGCAGCAAAAATTGAGGTGTTTGGTTACGAGGAGACAACTTGACACCACAACTTGTTTCGGGTCCCTTTATGCCGACTCGACGCCCCTCCATCTCCTCCTTCTCTTCCCATGACCAAGCAACCTCCGACATCTTCCCTATCATTATGTGGGCACTTATCGCCTCTACCGCACCTGTGCCTCAATCAGATGGTCGCATAATCCGTATAAGAACCCAATTACCAAACCCCATAAACCAAAAATGAGCAGATTGAAGACATTGGAAACGAAATGGACATTGCAACCTCCTTCTCTTCACCGATTTCTTAGATCGAGTAAGGGAAGTGGGAGTATTTTGGGGTAGATGACGAAGAATGAAATTGATTGTATTTTAGGGAGAAAAAAGGAAGTGCGGGAATTAAAAGACCAACAACCCAAGAAAAGTTAGATTCTGAATGGCATAAGCCCAGTTTCTGTCAAAAATTTACGAAATTCTGATATGGGTCCTAAATCGATATTAAAATAAATGTTCAGGCCCTAAAATGAGAAAAGTGAAACCATAAGCTCCCAAATGATATAACAAGTAAACCTTGGGGGTAGTAAAATGAGATTAACCACCCTCAAACTATAAGATGGTTTTAAATGTTGTCACCCAACTATACTCCATCTGTTCCACCTCACTTGACACGCAAGAGGTGAGCACAGTAATTAAAAAAAAAAGAAAATAAAATAAATTAAAATATTCGGTAGAAAATGAACAGAGAGAATGAGTTGTGGGGTAGAGTGAATATAAAATTATAAAAAGTATGTTATTTTGGGAAGTGTCAAGTGAGTTGGGACGAACCAAAATGGAAATAAGTATCAAGTGAACTGGGACGGAGGAAAATTTTGTGATTTTGGTCATTGTACTTGGTAACATTTTGAGATTATTTCATCCACTTCTTTATAAAAAACTCAACAAAAAATAATCATGTGAGGTCATGTGGCTAATGCCCATTAACTTTTTGACAATCGATCAATAATGTTATAACTCTAAAATTCTTGTTAGAATAACATTCCAGATATACTCGGAATATTTGAATTATCAGTATATATCTTTAGATCTTATTGTATCCCTTAACTTTAGCTTAGTGATTGAGATCAGTGATTGTGTAAATATACTGACTTATCACTTACCTTAGTTAGTTCCTCAATTATAGTAATAGACTTTGTAATAGTTAGACTATATATTTGAAATGTATGAGACAATATCATTCACGAAAAATACTTCCTTCAATTCTGATGAAGAAATTAGACTTAAAAGGCTATTGTACAGTTTGGGACAATGAATGACCAATTTATTCATCTTTATTTCCTAACCTAGCTTCGTGTCATATATAAACACCCCCTCCTTGCCATCTGCCTCACTCTCCCACCCTGCCCCACCCTTCCATGTCGTCCTAACCCTCTCTCTCCCTCTCTCTCTATGTGTGTGCATATATATATATATATATATATATATATATATATATATCTTCAACCCCCACACAGTTACCCACTCTGATAGCGCCGCCTCCTTCCCACTCAACATTCGGCCAAGTAATCTCCTTAACATCTTTGGTCACTGTCCTTCTGACCACTGTCTTCCCCTCCGTAAAACATCTCCACTCGTTTGTGCTCTTCAAAAAATATCTTTTCCCTCCTCTCCGTTTGTTTCTATTTTTAGATTTGAATATGATTTTGAATCAGAGTCATCCTCATATTAAATGTGCAGATTGGTGTTCGTGTTTGTGTGTATAGCTCTCGAATCTCAAGAACTTAGTTTTATTAGTTAGGTAACTTAATCATGATAGTTGTGTTTGATACTAATCATGGTAAAGAAATTGAATTTTCTGTTAGACTTTTATTTGGGCTTACTATCAATTGTGAATTTATTTTGATTTAATAAAACGGGTTAACTTTTATAGTCCTATTGAGTAGAACAATGCACAATAAGCCCAATTGCTAATATGATCTATTTATGGGCTTGTGCATACTTTATTGTGTGATGTCAGCTGTAATTAAGTGTAGGCTTTGACCCAATTTGAATCCGTGATGGAAAGGACACAAATTGGAGTTCCTATTGAATAAGGATATTGGAATCCTTATGGAACATGTTATTGGTTTCCTAAAAGGAAAAGAATTGATAGGTCCCTTTCCCACTTTAAAAATCTGGGCTTATAAATATCGGCTATTCCATTGAGCCATCGTCCATACCAAAGAGTAGGGAAAGAATATCTAGTAGCCGTCTTTGTTCTCGTTCTTGTTCAAATTATCGCTTCCGCCTAGTTCAACGAGACGACGAATTCGGGTACACAATTTATTTATTGGCAATGCTAGGGGCACAAAAGAAGTTTACAAAATCATGGATACAAAATGAGGTGTCAATATTTTATTGGTTGAATCGATTATGGACCAGACACACTCTAATTAAAAGCACCAATAAAATCTTGACACATCATTTTGTGAGCCAAGTTTTGTGAGATTTTTTTGTGACTTTATATTTACCATTTATTTACTATGTGTTCTATTATTCACATGAGATCTCTAAATTGTTCTTACTATTGGTATCAGAGACATATCATTTGAATATAGAATATAAAAGTTTATTATAGATCAATTACCGACTCATTAATCTGCTTGAGAATTTACAAAATATTATAACGTCAAACAATTAAATTATGGAGTATGTCATGTTACCTTACTACTTTCCGAGTGAATAATCATTGCTCAAGTGTTTGATGTTAGTCTCGGCCGAAATATGTTTGGACTTTGGCTTCCAGAAAATTCTTATTTGGGTGCCGTGTGTTGATGAATACTTTTAAATAATGTTGGGCTAACTATTGGATGAACTTGCAAGTGTACAAGTGCCGAAGCAGTAGTATACAAAAGTAAGGGTCGAACCACAGAGACTCGTGCATAAACAAGTTGA
This sequence comes from Campanula takesimana, assembly GCA_026119855.1. NCBI lineage: Eukaryota > Viridiplantae > Streptophyta > Magnoliopsida > Asterales > Campanulaceae > Campanula > Campanula takesimana. Next base: position 1,875,996 of record JAOWBW010000087.1, read on the forward strand.
TTTAATTAATGTAAAGAGTAACCATGAGGGTTTTTGATTTGATTGATTTAAAATAAATACTAAGCAATGAAATAAACTAATGACTTAAAATCGCAAATTCAAGCAAAGATTGTACTCAAGAAAAACAAATAGTTCACGGATTGGCGATCACAATTACGCTCTCTTTATGCTATTTTGATGATGAAATAACTAATCCTTATTTTAGGGTTCATTCACTTATTTAAGAATTGGAACGGTTAGGTGGCCGGATTGCAATTCTATTATCCTATGTAAATTAATTCTTCCGCAAGGTCCAATTAAAACACAAAGAATTTATTAAGCTTCTAATAACATGAAAACCTAGTTTGTCTCTTTTTCCGCAAGTTCCAAGATCCAAACTATTCAACACAACAATGGCTATGTCTAACTCTCCACGCAAGTGCAAGAGATTAAACCCTAATAGTTAAAGAGCCAAAAATATCTATCTATATAATTGAAACTCAAGAACAGCATTAAAATTATTGTGTTAAACTAAAACAATGATTAACATCTCATAGCACAAAGATCATGTAATTGATCACATCCAATCTGCAAACCAAGGAGATTAGCTACTCATACCCATAGCATAAATCACACGAGAATAAATGAAATTAATAAACCTGGATATACGCTTGATGATGAAAGATCCAAAATCTTGGTTACAACCTTGAAAACTTGAATAAAACCTAAAAGAAAGCATAAAAAATCTGTTCTGAAAATCTAATCTATTTTATACACGAGAGAGGAGTCCAAATTAGGGAAGGAAATAACAAAATAATAACAAAAAATTGTTTCCCGAAATTCCTGGCATAGAGACGAGCGGGCGCTCGTCAGAGGGCAAGCGGCGCTTGGATTAATCAGAAGCTTTACGTCTTCAAACCTTGGAAGTGAGCGGGCGCTTAGTATCATTGCAGGCGGGCGCTCGGTGACTGGTCAAGCGGGCGCCTAAGTCACTTTTCAGGCGGGCGCCTGCTTCTGGTCCAACTTCCTTCTTCTTTCCTTCCTTCTTTGACTTTGACTGCTGACTTTAAAACTCATGGTCTTCAACCCTTTAAACCTCTAGGACTTTGTAATACATCAAAAGTACACTAAAAGTGTCTCAAAACAAACATAATTTCACAAAGTTCCTCAAACACACATAGACCAAAATTACATTAAACTATTCTAAATTACATCAAAAAGTCAATAAAAGTAGTACGAGAATGTAGAGATATTACATATGAAAACTGATCCATCAAATTCCCCCATGCTTAGACCATTGCTCGTCCCAGAGTAGTATTCCTAACCCCACATCTAAGCACCGGTCAATAAGCGTAGCATGGAAAAAAATGACACCTAAACTCCTCTACATCTCCCAACAACCAAGTCAAGAACAAGATAAAAAATCATTCGGAGTGTAAGGAACTCCGCTTCCTTATATCTCCCAATACAAATAAATGACACCATGGCCCTAATTGATATCAACACCAATAATGAGAGAAAATAAAATAACATATCCAACTAGGGCCCACACATAAAATCTAGGGAGAACTAAAACGACCTATGTTTCCCCCACGCTTATCTTTCACTGCGTTCTCCCTCAAAAAGAAATCAAAGTTAGGATAAGTCCTTAACAATGATTTACCTCATAAAAAAAAAAAAAAAAAACTCCAACACCCCTTATTACTCCAACAAGAAAAATGAGGATTTCTAACCTAACGCCTCTAAACAAACCTCCTACTCCAAATGTAACCTACCCAAACACTCCAAACCCCCCTTATGTCTCCTACGCCATGGGATTTGTTTTCTCTTCCTCTCCTTTTGCCTAGGCGCCCTTTCGGGTTTTCGCCTAGCCTCTCTTTTCTTTTCTTTTCTTTTCTTTTTTTTTTTATAATAAAGACTAGCTAACTATACAACAGGTGATGGCATAATCAACCATAGGTATCCCCACCCCCAAACAAAAAATTTGGATTGCCCCCAATCCAAACACCAATAAGCATAAAAAGTAAGGGAATCGGGATACCTCCAACCGCTCACTGTGAAGGGGGAAAGATATGGTCCCACGGATCGGGCATACTCGAGCTCGAACCCTGGTCTAGTCCTCTCGTAAGCTGGTCCCAAGTGGCCCCTGCCCATGCACTGCTAGGTAGTGGTGGTGGAGGTGTATACTGCGATGGAGGAGGAGGGTAAAACATGGGAGGGAACTGCTCTCCCGGAAAGTGATGCGCCATCATCCGGCGCCTATAATACTGTTCCTCCTACATATTGGCGTAAAACGCCTCCTCCATTCTTCTTTGCCTCTCATCATTCTCGTCCTCTCGGCACTGACGATGATAGTTGACTAACATTTACTGTTGCTGATAGTCCTGCAGTCTCTCATCCACCCCTTGTATCTGCCCAGACAAATAATAGTTCATTTTGCGTTGGGTTATCTCTGGCTCCTCATCCATGCTAGCCGCCTAACCGTGACCCGTGCGCTGCCCTACTGGATGTGAACTACCTCCCTCCATCGTAGTTTTGGAAACGGTAGTTCCTGCAGTCAGATTTTTCTGAACTCCCGACAATGAAACCCCTGCATTCTCGATTAGCCTGGTGATCATAATTGGGAAAATGAAGTTGCTGTGTCCCATGTTAATGGCCCTCTCAACAACCTCATTCTTCATAATGGCTCCAATGTCCACCGACAACCTTTTCACCATCACATACAATAATGGGGCCCGCGTCCAATGCACCTCTTGATAATAAGCCGTGGGCATAATCCGTTCACAAATAAACCGGTAAATCGCCTTTAGCTCAAATCTCAAGGCACTCATATGGAACAGATATCCACTCTTGTAATAACTTGGGTCCAGCTGCACCCCAAAGGCTTCCAAAAGCTTGGGATATGTTCCCAACATATTGTCTTTCATTTCTCCTCTCAATTTCCAGTATTCACAATCCTCCTCTGCAACTCCCATAGACATCCCATACAACTCGTTTATAGTGGCATCAGTAAATACCACCTCATGCCCCCTCACTCTTACACTCCTGACCTCAGTCGCCGAGTGTAAATTAGCATAAAACTCCCGAACTAACAAGCTAACCCCCGCTCGAGCCGTCTTTGCCGCTAATTTATTCAATTTATAAAAGGTAAACAACTCTTGCATCCCACAACTCTTATAATCAAACCCCCTTTCAACAGTATCCCCATTGCCCTTCTTATCCTCAAAGAAATCTTGCGACTTTTTAGATACAAACCGGGCACTATCATAATCCAATTCAACAGGTGGAGGGGAGCACGACCTTTTCCTTTGGGAGGCATAATTAATAGGGTTAATTGCAATTTGGTTACCTACGTTTTACAAAATTCTGCGATCGGTTACTGAATTTGTCAAAGTTGCGATTGGGTTCCTGAATTTGCTGAACCGGAGCAATCTGGTGTAAAATCCATTAACTTGTTAAAATTTTAACAAAGTCGTCACATGTGCGACATTTAACTGAGGTCAAAATTGTCTTTTCTTAACCAAATTGCAATTAACCCTTCGTTGTCTTTTCTCATCTCCGGCCAAGATTGTCTTCTCTGATCAGAAGCCATTGCCACAGTCCGCCTTCGTCTCCTCTTGCTCCGGCGTTCTTCTAGTGCCGACATCGATCGTCGTGAGTCTTTCTGCTATCCCCGCCGCCAATCCCTCTCCATTCTCGCCGGTCAACAAACACCGCAGATCCGGCACTATAATCACTAACCAAACCCATCTCATGTTCATAAGGAAAAGAAACTCAAACTTATTCTGAAAATTTCTTCTTGATGATTTGTTACCTCCTCCATCTCCGGTCACCACCAACCGCCGCCACCCTTAATTCCCGCCGCCGTTTCCTTCCTTGTCTTCTCTGACCGAAGTAGGAGAGTGGCGAATGGCATCTTTCTAAGATCTGGTGGTTTGCAATATGATCTCAGGTGGACAGAGGAAGGTGAAGAGGGGGCTGGCGATGATGGTGGCGATAGCTATGGGCAGCGAAATAGATGAATAAAAAGAGGAAGAGAAAGAGGAAGAGAGAGAGAGAGAGAACAGTTTGTGGGTTTGTTCCAGATTTATTCAACCCAAATTAACCTTTTGATTTACCGTTTGATGATTTGTGTCCCTTCAAGTTCAGAAGGTCAAATGGAGGCACGGTGCTGGGGCGTGGAAGAAAGGGATGGGGAGAGTCCTAAATGGGGTTTTTTTTTTTTTTTTTTTTCAGGTTTGTGCCTAACCCAATTCTCGATCCAATTTTGATTGTGAATTATTGTTGGAAAATTCTAGTTGGGTTTGATATTTAGGAGAAAATCGATTTGGTCCCGGTGGCGGTGATTGTGAATGCCGAGGGAATCTTTGTTTTGGGCGATGAGGGAAAGAGGGAGGGACTTTGAGGGTTCAGATTGTGAATTATTTTTCCCTAGTTGGGTTTGATATTTAGGAGAAAATCGATTTGGTCCCGGTGGTGGTGATTGTAAATTAGCTCTGCCTCGGTGACAGAAGCTATAGATTCAGAATCAGACTCACGGATAGAGGGAATGCCCCTATCAAGTCTATCAATATTATCGTTCAAAGGGACCAACTCGGGATCCAATGAACGTCTACCAAACATACACCGATTAAATGAACTTGTAAATCACAACAAGTCCCCGGCAACGGCGTCAAAAACTTGATGTATAAAATTCCACTGTGTAATAAAACCCTGCAAGTGTATAATTGCCGAAGCAGCAGTATACAAAAATAAGGGTCAAACCACAGAGACTTGTGGATAAACAAGTTGATTTAATTAATGTAAAGAGTAACCATGAGGGTTTTTGATTTGATTGATTTAAACTAAATACTAAGCAATGAAATAAACTAATGACTTAAAATCGCAAATTCAAGCAAAGATTGTACTCAAGAAAAACAAGTAGTTCACGGATTGACGATCACAATTACACTCTCTTTATGCTATTTTTATGATGAAATAACTAATCCTTATTTTTTAGGGTTCATTCACTTATTTAAGAATTGGAACGGTTAGGTGGCCGGATTGCAATTCTATTATCCTATGTAAATTAATTCTTCCGCAAGGTCCAATTAAAACACAAAGAATTTATTAAGCTTCTAAGAACATGAAAACCTAGTTTGTCTCTTTTTCCGCAAGGTCCAAGATCCAAACTATTCAACACAACAATGGCTATGTTTAACTCTCCACGCAAGTGCAAGAGATTAAACCCTAATAGTTAAAGAGCCAAAAATATCTATCTATATAATTGAAACTCAAGAACAACATTAAAATTATTGTGTTAAACTAAGACAATGATTGACATCTCATAGCACAAAGATCATGTAATTGATCATATCCAATCCGCAAACCAAGGAGATTAGCTACTCATACCCATAGCATAAATCACACGAGAATAAATGAAATTCATAAACCTGGATAAACGCTTGATGATGAAAGATCCAAAATATTGGTTACAACCTTGAAAACTTGAATAAAACCTAAAAGAAAGCATAATAAATCTGTTCTGAAAACCTAATCTATTTTATACCCGAGAGAGGAGCCCAAATTAAGGAATGAAATAACAAAATAATAACAAAAAATTGTTTCCCGAAATTCCTGGCGTAGAGACGAGCGGGCGCTCGCCAGAGGGCAAGCGGGCGCTTGGATTAATCAGAAGCTTTATGTCTTCAAAACTTGGAAGTGAGCGGGCGCTTAGTATCATTGCAGGCGGGCGCTCGGTGACTGGTCAAGCGGGCGCCTAAGTCACTTTTCAGGCGAGTGCCTGCTTCTGGTCCAACTTCCTTCTTCTTTCCTTCCTTCTTTGACTGCTGACTTTAAAACTCATAGTCTTCAACCCTTTAAACAAACCTTTAGGACTTTGTAATACATCAAAGTTACACTAAAAGTATCTCAAAACAAACAAAATTTCACAAAGTTCCTCAAACACACATAGACCAAAATTACATTAAACTATTCTAAATTACATCAAAAAGTCAATAAAAGTAGTACGAGAATGTAGAGATATTACATATGAAAACCGATCCATCAAATGTATAAAGTTATACTCCATCCGTCTCAGCTCACTTGACACTTATTTCTATTTTAGGCTGTCCCAGCGCACTTGACACTTACCAAAATAGCATATTTTTTATAATTTTATATTAATTCTACCCCACCACACATTCTCTCTCTTCATTTTTCACCATTCAATTTATTCAATCAACACTACTATTTACCCCACTCATTCTCTCTCTTCATTTTCTACCACACATTTTCCTTATTTTATTCATTCTCCTTAATTATTGTGCCCAACTCATAGGTGTCAAGTGAGGTGGGACGGAGGGAGTATATAGTTGTTGATATAATAATTAGGGTTAATCTCACTTTACTACCCCAAGGTTTATATGGTATATCATTTGGGAGTCTATAGCTTTAATTTTCTCACTTTAAGGCCTAAACATTCATTTTTTTATCGATTTGGAGCCTTATTAAGAATTCTGTTAGAATTTGGACGGAAAAATGAAATGTATCATCCGACCCTTATCCTTTTGGGTGGTTTTGGTTTTTTCTTTTTTCCTCGTGATTAATTCAGTAATGGTTAGAGAGAGCTTCACAGTTTCTAAAAGCAAAAACAATCAATACATGAGAAAACCACTCAAACTCCAACAAAACATTTCTGAATTAGATCAATATCCCAACAACTCATTTCTTCCCTTCTATATCACGTCTACCATCGACAACGGAAGTTTTGGTGGAAGTTTCCGCACTATCAAGAAGAAACTAACATCAATGATGTTTAGGGAACTAGAACCATCTCAAGTGTCGATGTGAACGGCAATTCAGACTAGGCTAATTTGGCAGAGAAGAAGATTAGGAAGAAACAGAAGAAATTAGCAAAATAAAAGATATATTTTTATGGACACCATGATTTACAAATTGAGGTTTGAAACCCTAGGTATGAATTTATATATTCAAACTAAATCGTGGAATTAGACCGATTAAACAGAAAATTTGAATGAATAAAAATTTAGAACTGAGAATTTTGAATCAATTATATTATACTGCATGCAAGAAGAATTTCATCGTTTACTTTTAGTCTCAATCGAGCATGCATTGAATCAGGGTATTTGGGAAGAAAGGAGTTCAAAGAGATCTATATGTGTTGGTTATGTTTAAAGCAAAGAGTCTCAAAAACCCAAGAGAAAATAATTGTTGGTTGACACATACTTAATTCCCGTCCAAAATTTTAAGGAAAATATTGTCTAGGCCTTGAATTGGTACGAAATTGAAAGCCTAGGCTCTAAAATGAGAAAAATGAAATAATAGGCCCCCAAGTGGCCAGCGTGTAAACATTGGGGTAGTAAACTGAGATTAACCCTAATAATTAAATGTGTAAATGCCTTAACTACAGTAAATATGCATACTCCCTCTGTCTTTTTAGTCTGTTCACTTTTGGTCAACAGAAGTAAAATTTGACAAAAAATTTAATGCCATTCTAATCATCCTAATGAAATTCTAAAAATTGTAATTGATAAAATAATTATTTAAATTATCAATAATAATTTTTAAAATTTCATTAGGATTGCTATATTGACATTAAATGTTTGGTCAGAATTTACTTCCGTTGACTAAAAGTGAACAGACTAAAAAGACAGAGGGAGTATATTTTTTTTTGTCAAACACACACACACACACACACACACACACACACACACACACACACACACACACACATATATATATATATATATTAAAGTTGGCCAAAAGAGCTATGGTATTGACATGTGGACAAACAATGGAGAAAGCTTGCATTTGGAGAAGCCACATCAACAGTATACTAATAAATAAGTGACTTTTCATTTTCTTTTCATTAGCTAATACTATTAGCTAATAATAATAGTTACTATAAAGGGTAACTATAATAGTTAACTATTATAGTAAGTATTACTATTATTAGTAATAGTTAACTATAATAGTTAACCATTATAGTTAACTATTACTCTTATTAGTAATAGTTACTATTATAGTTAACTATATTAGTTAACTATTACTATTATTAGTAAGTGCTATTATAATAGTTACCTTATGTAGTAACTAATAGTATTAGCTAATGGTATTAAGCAAATAACAGTTAACTATTAATAGTAAGAGTATTAGTTAATTATAATAGTTATTATATAAGTTAAATATTAATTTTTAATATTAATTAATCATAATAGTTACTATATCAATTAACTATTACTTTTAATAATATTAGTTTATTATAATTATTATTATTCCTTCCGTCCCAGTTTAAAGTTTTTACTTTCCTTTTTGGTATGTCCCAATTTATATTTAACTATTATAATTAACTATTAAATAAAATAAAAATTACTATTAATAGTATTAGTTAATCATAATAGTTACTATATATATTAATTATTACTATTAATAGTATTATTAGTTAATCACAATAGTTACTATATAAGTTAACTATTATTATTAATAGTATTAGTTAATCATTATACAATAAATGTTAATATTTAATATTAATAGTACTTGCTCCGTTCGAGAGTAAGAGTCATACTTTTCTATTTTTGTACGTGCCACTAAAAGTCTATTTCCTAAAAGGACAAATGATGAGAAATAATAAATAGTGTTTTGGACAATTATACCCTCAACACATTTGCAATGTTTACTAATTTTCTATTGTGTATTTAATGAGTGTGCACAAACAAGATATGACTCTTACTCTAGAGCGTAGGGAGTATTAATTAATTATAATAGTTAATATAGAGGTTAATTATAACTATTAGTATTATTAGTGAATAATAGTTATTATTTATGTTAATAAGTACAATTAATAATATTAGTTAATTATAATAATTATTTTAATTATTACTAAAAAATTAACACAAAACCAATCAACTTATTATTCTCTCCCATTCATTCTCTCTCCTAATTTTTATTTTTACACTCACAACACTTACTTTACTTCCATCATTTCTTAATATCCGTGCAAATAGGAGGTAAGACTCTTACTCCGGGACGGAGAGAGTGATATTTAACCATTATAACTAACTAATACTATTAATAGTATTAGTTAATTATAATAGTTAAATATAATTGTTAACTATAATAGTTAATATATAAGTTAATTATTATTATTAATAGTATTAATTAATCATAATTGTTATAATTTATATTAACTATTACTATTAATTATATTATTTAATCATAATAGTTAATATATATGTTAATAATACTATTAATACCATTAAGTTTTTTAAATATTCATACAACAAACTTAAATATATTTCTAAATTAATTAAAAAATATATTTATTACAACTATGTACAACCAAAGCTATGAAAATGTTTTGATTAATTTAAAATATACATATATTTTCAAATAAAATTATTATGTTAATTTATCAATTAAAAACATCAAAAAATGAAAATACAAAAACATTAACGGAATAGATTCCCATGCGGAGCACGGGTTACCTACTAGTTATATATAAAATTTAAACATTACTTTACATACACATTACTAGCTTGAAACTCTACAATATTTCTACACAAAGCATACCCTTCCAAGTCTTGCTTTAAACACGGATATAAATACATAGGCGGATTTACAAAACATTCATCGATACTATCCGATTGTGCTGCCATTTTTGCCAAAAGATCCGCGGCACCATTTCCTTCCCTATACGCAAAAGAGCACCAGACATGCACAAAAGATTCCATTAGTTTCCTACAGTCAGATATTAAAGTTAACCCTCCCGATGGTGGTGTTTGGTTCATGCAAAGAACATTAAAAGAGAATTAGTTTCTATATAAATTTCTGTAATATTATGATGCCTCGCACAAACCAAACCCTGTTTCAAAGCCATAGCCTTTGCTATTATATTTGTTGTGAGACCAATTGATGTACTAAATCCTCCTACACACTGTCCTGAATTATTTCGTATAATCCCTCCAATTCCCCCACTCCCGGGATTTCCTTTTGTAGCTCCATCGACATTAACCTTATATTCTGTGAATTGAGATGGTCTCCACTTAATATGAATGGATATGTTTGGAATAACCATCTTATGATTCTCCTTTAAAACTACAGCTTGTTCTTCATTCATTTGGAAGAGCTTTTTACGAAACACTGGCATGTTAATAATCTCTGATTTAAAAATAAATTATTTCTTAACTGCCAAACCAACCAATACGCATTAAGATTAGAAATTAAATCAACCCAGTTTTTTGACTTATAAGAAGGATGAAGCAATACATGGATAAACAAGTTTGCTGAATAAAACGAGGAAGAAGTCCATACTGTCACGCCCCGAAAATTCTAATTCCATAAATAATCAAAATGGTACAATTTACATCTCCAAAATGCAAAATACCAAACCAGGAGCGTGAACTCTGCTATAAAACCAACATAATACCATATACACGTTAATGACAAAACCACATCAACTATCGAGACTATACCTCAACGAGATTATAACTCGGAGACTATTTACAAGTGCGGAAGCAAGAACAACCAACCATATATATACCCAAATGACAACCGTACTTACATAACACTATACAACCACGGCCTCACAACAAGAATACACAAAGGATCCATAGAGCAACTACCCCAAAAGAGTATAACTTGCTCAGAACAGTCCCACGACATCCGATCTCATGGCTTACAACCTCTAGCTTTCCTGTGAACTAAGGAAAACAAATTTGAAAGGAACGGGGTGAGATAAATCTCAGTAAATTACTAATGCAGCTACATGTCTTGATATCATATATATTAACCGAATAGCTGAATCATATAACAACAAATGAGAGGCTCCCAATCGCCAACCATCTCATACCGGTTGGAAATAACGACCAACTCATCATGCAGCACACAAAGCTGAAATAAACACATAACAAAGGATACTGAGCCAAGGTTCTCCCAAAAGGATATAACAATCTGATCAACACCAACAGGGCCGCATCAAAGAGCAGCAACAACACGCAGCATCGAAGAGTTGAAGCAGGGGTTCCGGAACCAAACAACAATAGTAACAAAGGTGGGAAAATGACAGAAAGTCATAACCCTAAAACGTGTAGCTAGAATACTCACACAAGGGAGCTAGCTCAACCCAACCACACAATCAGGAAGGGGTAAAAAGGGGGTTACCAGTGAAGAACATTATACTGAACTTGACTCAGGTGCCATTATAATATTCATCACTGCCCGAGTCAACCAAGTAAGACCAGCTGGACTTTAAACGAAATCACAATCAGTGTATGATTCCAAAATAGGGAATCATACTAAGTACATCATAAAAATGATAAACTACACATAAAGAGCCCAACAACCATGTGCATTAGAAACATTTCTCAAACAAAAGATTTCAAATTAGGAAATCCCACAAAAGCATCATAAAGATGTAACAACAACAAATGAACCCAAACAGTTACACATTTCCCACTTGATCACAAACGAACCATTCCTTTTAACGTAAGATTCCAAAGCAGGAAATCCGAACAATACCACATTAAAGATGTTAAACAAAACCATATCATACTTAGTCACAAATACACCCCGTGTATTTAGAGTCGAACATTTCCTATGAGTTACTCATAAATAGTACAATGACTATGAACTCAACCATTTCTTTACATTTAGGATTCCCAAATAGGGAATCCGAATAAATACACCATCAAGATGCTAAACAAATCCGTAGGCATTTAACCACCATTTCACACCTTACATCCGTTCATAATCAAACCCAATTCCTAACACCCTTGTGTTCCACAACGCCTATCTATGTATCCTAGAATAGGACTCGAGACCTGAACATAAAACGAATCCAAAATCATTTAAATTGGAACACATTAGTTTTTCCAGAAGACTATGCAGCCGCCCACAACAGTCTGTGCGGTCGCCCAAATACACCCTCACAGGCTAAAAAACAATTAAGAAATATGTGCGGTCACCGGCCCTATTTGGGCGGTCGCCCACTCACCTACGCCAGTGATATTTAATTCTTTCACACTAACTCTGTTTCACCGTCTCAAAAGTACTATTACAACTTCCCCCAAATATTTATTTAACATTCTAACTATAATTCACCGTCTCAAAAGTACTATTACAACTTCCCCCAAATATTTATTTAACATTCTAACTATAATTCACCGTCTCAAAAGTACTATTACAACTTTTTATCTTATGTATATAAACCCAAGAAATGATTCCAACAGTGAGAATACTCACAAAATAGCCCAAATAACAAATAGCTCCAATACTCCCATAAAACAACAATTATCAAAAAAAGTATCACATATAATATGTATGAACAATATTATAATTTAAAGGGGAGTAGTAACTTACTTGCTACGAAAATAGTACCGATGACATAATTTTCTGATCAGCTAGATTTGATCTACTCGACGCCACGAACATTTTGGTGAAGTCGGATTTTAGAACGGAGAGATAATTAATGAGTAATTGAAGAGAGTTTGGGTCCACTCTACGTAGAACAGAGAGAGAGAAATGAGAAGAAAGAAGAAAAGAGGAAGGTGTTTGTGTTATGCGCAGAGAGATATCGAGAATGGGTTAAATAATTGCCAAGTTACACTTAGGCCTATTCAAGTTAATCAATTACATTTAAACCCTAAGGTTTCAACTTTAACACTTAACCCCCTTCTCATTATTTATAAATACTAACTCAACTATTTTAGCTTCCACTCATGCTAGTTAATCATTTTACAATCCAAATACTTTTATTTAATATTTTAATAGATCAAGTAAGTCTTTTAAAATAATCAAACTAACACAAATTAAATTATAAAATAATATTCAGTGTCAAATTTATATAAAATTGGGACGGGTCGTCACCCACAAGTGCTCAACTTATGACTAAAAACAGTGCCGGGGTTTGGGGTCGTTACATTCACTCCCCCTAAAAACAAAATTCGTCCCGAATTTTAAAGTTACTCACCAAGATGATCAAACATCCACGGATACTTTCGTTCCATTTCTTACTGAAGTTCTAAATCTCAATCTCAATTTCCATTAATTTGTCTTAAATAAACTAACACTTATGAAACACATATATATCCCACGTATACTCGTATTAAACATTCTACACCAGCAGAACAGTAGATAAGAATACAAATTTCTTCCTAACAAATTTCTCACTTTTACAACCCAGAAACTCTCATTCATAACTAGAGAAAACATGCCCAAGAAGATTCATGAAATCTATCAAACCACTGTGGGTTTTTATTTTCCCACTTCTTGTCTGTTTCTCCTATAATCACTTCAATTCCACGATTTTCCTAGTACTTTCACAAGAGATAGTTTTACTTTTCCGGTTCATCCCTACGTATTGACGCCTAAACATCATCCCAATAGTATTTGAAATCAACTCCACATACATGTAGTATATCCTTATATATATGTATCGGTCCCTAGGGTTTCCCAATATTATGACGAGACCCAAATAAATATCCATAGCACCCTGGGAAGTCTATTAAGATCAAGATGTACAACAATGGTCCCCGTCATATATTATTTCCACAAGCATCTCATGTAATCATACTATTGCTTGAACAAATAAGGGAAGGAATAGGACTAACGATTATTTTCACCCAAGAATTCAATTATATACTCGAAAATTTACCTTTATTAACTATCCGATCAAATATGATTCCTCCAATTCATCCCATTATATTTTGTTTCTACTCGAATGGGTAACTGACTTGGTCTTGTGAATCTCTTTAAGTACCAATAGTCGAATTTCCACTACACGTGTTCCATTTCACTAAGTCAAATCTTCCAACATCTCCCATTCAGCAGTATCCAACATGATATACACATTTACATGTTCAGTGATTCCACTACTACACTCATCTTTCTTATATGATAAAACATAATATAGTCATGATCTTTGAATTTCTCTACCCACTTGCATTATATCATATTTAGTTTTTCTAATAAAATATATCCATCAAATATTGATAGTCTATTAACATAACATTTCAAACTTGGTCCCATATAAAAAAAAATATAATCTGCTAAGGCAATATCAATAAAGTTACAATCAATCCTGGGTCATAGATGATTCTATTCATAGGGCGTTAATCCTCAAAACATATACAAGTACCTTATCATCTTGAATCAATATACTCCTCAATCTCTATTTGGAAATACTACTATAGATAATAAATTTATCATTTTTACTATAATGATGAAACTTGACATGTCCCCAAGAAAACATTAACACTGGTCATATCCTTTATCAATTCACTACCAAAATAAAATTATATAATTTGGAAATATCATTCCTCAAATCCATCAATACCACTAGACCATTTATTCATCTAAATGACATAACCACGAATTCATGATGAGCATACCTAGTATGAGAAATTGTCTTCGATATATCCTCATATTTGACCTTCAACCATTATAGCCACTTATCAATCAAACACCGACTAAATCAATGATCAACTTCAGGAATTTACTAATTCACCAATATAAGATAACAAGTACTAATTCTTCAAAGTGACCTAGTGGAGCTCTCTGAAAATATCCAATTTAGACCCAGAATCACCCAATTCGGAGTTCGATGAATTAGATAAGAATTTATTAAAACTCAATCCACACTTGAGTTATATATCATGAACTGCTACCAAAATATGATATTTAAGAAGTTCGCATAAAAACATACAATTTAGCCTAAAGAATCACTCTATTACGAGCTCGGATGTATTTCTTACGATATATCTAAAATTCACACTATTCAATATATCTCTATGGTTCTACAGAACCAAGACTCGAATTCTGGGAACAAGATACAAAAAATCATCTTATGAAAATAAGATCATTGGAAAGGTCTTGAAAATATAGTCAAATTAGACACTTAAATCATCCAATTCCAATTTAAAATGAATAACTTAAGATCATTTTAATTTACTAATTTCCCCAAAACTGTAAACAATTCAATAGCACAAAAATCGAGATTCTGGGGTAATTCAACGCATTTTTAAAATTACATAATTAATCACACGGAAAGATCTCAAAAAGTTAATCTGTTTAGGCTCAAAAATCACTTGAATCCAGTTTAAAATGAATAAGTTATGACTAATCACAATTCAATCAAACTTCCGAAACTACACAGGGACTGATCTGAAACATTTACAAACTCAGTGATCAAAATGAAATATCTGAAAATACTCATCTTAAAGCTTTCCCTTAATCCCAGAAACACTTTTCTTCCATGAATATTAATACAACTTCTCACAAGAGATGCATCCACTTATAATCCATTATGTTTCTAAGCAAAGTCACACATACCAGTATAGGAATATTCACCACCAATCGATGGCAAACAAGAGATTCATGACACATAGAAAGCTAGGCCATACCACTTAATTCATCAATATCCCGTATAGTTGACATAACTAAATCACCTTATATATACCAGTAGTAATCACGTAGTTTCGTATTTGAGAATACACCACCACATAAATCTGGGAATGAGAACAAACATTCGTATATAGCACGAAGCATTGTCCACTTTACAAAATAGATATGCCTAAGTCTTCAAAGACTCGCACTCTCGATTCTCAAACCAACTAACCCCAATGGAACCAACACTATTAACACCAGTCCTATGCCTGATATACCACAAGAGAAGGAACACTCGACGTCAATATCACACCTATAACCCAACCAACTTCTATCTTAACCTCATCCACTAATTCATTATGCTTCTACTGCCCAAACATTCCATGACCAAGGAAGCTAATTGACTTCAAGAAAACTTAGTTTTGTAAACCGCTCAAAATCATAACACCCAAGCATTGAAACCTATTCAATATCAGAGTTCTTATTCCCTTTCAAGATCTAATCCCATTGCTCTGATACCAACTGTCAGGCCCCGAAAATTCTAATTCCATAAATAATAAAAATGGTATAATTTACATCTCCAAAATGAAAAATACCAAACCAGGCGTGTGAACTCTGCTATAAAACCAACATAATACCATATACACGTTGATGACAAAACCACATCAACTATCGAGACTATACCTCAACGAGATTATAACTCGGAGACTATTTACAAGTGCGGAAGCAAGAACAACCAACCATATATATACCCAAATGACAACCGTACTTACATAACACTATACAACCACGACCTCACAACAAGAATACACAAAAGCACCGTAGAGCAACTACCCCAAAAGAGAATAACCTGCTCAGAACAGTCCCACGACATCCGATCTCACGGCTTACAACCTCTAGCTTTCCTGTGAACTATGGAAAACAAATTTGAAAGGAACGGGGTGAGATAAATCTCAGTAAGTTACTAATGCAGCTACATGGCATGCTATCATATATATTAACTGAATAGCTAAATCATATAACAACAAATGAAAGGCTCCCTATCGCCAACCGTCCCATACCGGTTGGAAATAACGACCAACTCATCATGTAGCACACAAAGCTGAAATAAACACATAACAAAAGATACTGAGCCAAGGTGCTCCCAAAAGGATATAACAATCTGATCAACACCAACAGGGCCGCATCAAAGAGCAGCAACAACAGGCAGCATCGAAGAGTTGAAGCAGGGGTTTCGGAACCAAACAACAATAGTAAGAACGGTGGGAAAATGACACAAAGTCATAACCCTAAAACGTGTAGCTAGAATACTCACACAAGGGAGCTAGCTCAACCCAACCACACAATCAGGAAGGGGTAAAAAAGGGGTTACCAGTGAAGAACATTATATTGAACTTGACTCGGGTGCCATTATAATATTCATCACTGTCCGACTCAACCAAGTAAGACCAGTTGGACTTTAAATGAAAGCACAATCAGTGTATGATTCCAAAATAATGAACCATACTAAGTACATCATAAAAATAATAAACTGCTCATAAAGAGCCCAACAACCATGTGCATTGGAAACATTTCTCAAACAAAGGATTTCAAAGTAGAAAATCCCACAAAAGCATCATAAAGATGTAACAACACCAAATGAACCCAAACGGTTACACATTTCCCACTTGATCACAAACGAAGCATTCCTTTTAACGTAAGATTCCAAAGCGAGAAATTCGAACAATACCACATTAAGGATGTTAAACAAAACCATATCATACTTAGTCACAAATACACCCCGTGTATTTACAGTCGAACATTTCCTATGAGTTACTCATAAATAGTACAATGACTATGAACTCAATCATTTCTTTACATTTAGGATTCCCTACACCATCAAGATGCTAAGCAAATCCGTAGGCATTTAACCACCATTTCACACCTTACATCCGTTCATAATCGAACCCATTCCTAACACCCTTGTGTTCCACAACGCCTATCTATGTATCCTAGAATAGGACTCAAGACCTGAACATAAAACGAATCATAAATTATTTAAATTGGAACACATTAGTTTTTCCAGCAGACTGTGTGGCCGCCCTCAACAGTCTGTGCGGTCGCCCAAATACACTCTCCCAGGCTAAAAAACAATCCAAAAATATGTGCGGTCGCCGGCCCTATTTGGGCGGTCGCCCACTCACCTACGCCAGTGATATTTAATTCTTTCACGCTAACTCTATTTCATCGTCTCAAAAGTACTATTACAACTCCCCCCAAATATTTATTTAACATTCTAACTATAATTCACCGTCTCAAAAGTACTATTACAACTTCCCCTAAATATTTATTTAACATTGTAACTATAATTCACCGTCTCAAAAGTACTATTACAACTTCTTATCTTATGTATATAAACCTAAGAAATGATTCCAACAGTGAGAATACTCACAAAATAGCCCAAATAACAAATAGCTCCAATACTCCCACAAAACAACAATTATCAAGAAAAGTATCACATATAATATGCATGAGCAATATTATAATTTAAAGGGGAGTAGTAACTTACTTGCTACGAAAATAGTACCGATGACATAATTTTTTGATCCGCTAGATTTGATCTACTCGATGCCACGAACATTTTGGTGAAGTCGGATTTTAGAACGGAGAGATAATTAATGAGTAATTGAAGAGAGTTTGGGTCAACTCTACGTAGAACAGAGAGAGAGAAATGAGAAGAAAGAAGAAAAGAGGAAAGTGTTTGTGTTCTGCGTAGAGAGAGATCGAGAATGTGTTAAATAATTGCCAAGTTACACTTAGGCCCCTCCAAGTTAATCAATTACATTTAAACCCCAAGGTTTCAACTTTAACACGTAACCCCCTTCTCATTATTTATAAATACTAACTCAACTATTTTAGCTTCAACTCATGCTAGTTAATCATTTTGCAATCCAAATACTTTTATTTAATATTTTAATAGATCAAGTAAGTCTTTTAAAATAATCAAACTAACATAAATTAAATTTTAAATAATATTCAGTGTAAAATTTATATAAAATTAGGACGGGTCGTCACCCACAAGTGCTCAACTTATGACTAAAAATAGTGCCAGGGTTTGGGGTCGTTACACATACCATCGAATCTCATCAAATACTTTGCATTCATTTATCAGATGCCACATTGTTTCTTCCGATTTTTGACACAAGGGACACACATTTGTAAGCATAATTCTTTTACGCATTAAATTTACAGAAGTAGGAAGCGCGTCTTGACTTGCCTGCCAAATAAACATTTTCAATCGCCTACAACATGGAATCTTCCATAGATACTTCCATGGAATAAAAGGTTGCTGAACTAGATTTTTATCCTTCCAATAAAGCCATTCGTAGGTTTGTTTAACTGAAAAATTTTCACCACTACTCGGCCCCCAGTGAACACTATCCGGCGTGTCATAGATAGTCCAAGGATAAGATTGAATTTTTGTTATTATTTCAGGCTTTAGAAAATGTTTAAGCTTGTTTAAATGTCATCCTGAATTTTTACGATAACTTTGAACTGAGTGAGTTAACCAACTCTGAGGAAAATTTCTCATCCTTTCTTGAACCAAAGGAGAAGGCAGACACCAATTGTCTTTCCAGAAAAAAATGTTTAAACCATTGCCTACTACCTTAACTAAACCCAATGAAAATAAAGGAATGATTTTGTTTAATTGTTTCCAAGCCCAAGAAGAGTTTGAAGAACTCTTAGACTGTAAAAGATGAGATCGATGGAAGTATTTAGCTTTTAACATCTGTGCCCACAATGACTGGGGTTCCTTAAGAAGTCTCCACAAAAGTTTTAGTTGAAACACAGTGTTAATAATACCAAGGTTTCTTATACCTAAACCCCCAATATCTTCTGGTTTTTCAATTTTGTCCCAAGCTATCATTGATGACCCTCTACTTTGACTTTTTCCTTTCAATAGAAAGACCTAATGATTGAAGAAATATTTTTCGTAGCAGTTTTAGGGAGAGAGAAAGAAGACATTGAGTAAATTGGAAAGGATAATAACGTATCCTTAATTAACGTCACACGTCCAACTTTAGCTAATAACTTATTTTGCCATAAAGAAATTCTATTTATAAAAGTTTGGCGTAAAGACAAAAACAAACTTTTAGTAATCCTTCCATTCGGTAATGGAACTCCCAGATACTTCTCCCCATGTACAAAATCCCAGAAATTTAGAATTCTTAATGAAGCAATTTTATTCTGAGGAGACACCTTTGGTAAAAACAGGATTGCTGATTTTTCTTTATTTAACATATGCCCAGACGCTAAACAGAAATCATTTAAAATATTTACAAAGTTCGTCACAGATTTTGAATCATTTTTTAGAAAAACAAAACAGTCATCCGCAAATGCTAAACATGGAATAAAAGGACCCATTTTACTTGTACTAACTGCTTGAATATGTTTATTCTGAACATTTTCTACTAATTTTAAAAGAAACATATCCAACGCTAGAATAAACAAATATGGGGATAACGGGCCTCCTTGTCTAATAACAGAGGGAGTATATGATATGTAGAATAACATAGCCATATTAAATTATTGATATCCACACGAAGATATTCCCTTTTGGCACTAATGCGGGATCGGTGGTATTAAGTCAGTAATTAAAATATCCTAAACTGTATGCCCACTTAATTGGTTTTATGATGAATTTGCTTGATTGCTTTTTCACATATTAAATGGGAGTGGGTCTTGTCTCAACTTATTTGACTAAGTGGTTTTCTTTATACATACATTAACTTCATACTATGACAGTTTGCCAATTCACTTGTCTATCCGGTGTAGGGATTAATTGGAGTATTATTTATAGGGTTTGGATTTTACCTATAATATATATTAGCTCTATAAATACTTTAATTGTTTGATTTACATTTATGTACTTATTAAAGGATACTTTAACTGGTTAGATTTTATATTACAAAATTCCCTAAAGTGCAGTCAAGCACTTCATGTAACCTTTCTTGGAAGATTGCTTATCTTTTAGTCAAACCTTCTTGAGAAATTCAACATTAATCTTGATGATTTTGAGGTATAGTATATATTGACAGAACTTATTATTATCTTGGGGATCTTATACAATTATTTTGATATTGTTGCCTTGGATTTGGATCAATCTTGATGAAAGGATATATCAACTTGTTGTACATGTAGTACTTCGAATGGTAACTAATGAAATCATATCAAACATTTGTTACTCTTAACCAATAATATAATGCATTAGTTCATCTCAATCAACAGATCAATTAATGGATGCTGAGATTTTGAAAACATTGAAATTATGTCAATACTTGTTTGAGTCTTGAGTTGATTGTTCGACAAATTGGATTGTTGATTTTCAATTTTGTAGCTTACTTTTCTCTAAAAGTATTAAGTGATTGTCGAGTTCAATTTGCAACAAAGACCCTAATAAATTGATTGATCATGGGTTAATTCTTTCTATAAGTATGGACGCCTTAATAAATTTGATGGATTAAAGGTTTTATATTTCCTATAAATATGCATACCCTAGTGTGATGAATTTTATATAAAGATTTTTTCCCAAAATATAGATTCAATTCAACACCGTTTTGTGTTTGCTTATAAATTTTTGTTTCCCAATAATTTCCTGTTAGGACTGAGTATCTAACAATTACTTATCTTGCAAAGATCAAAGCACAAAATAGCAAAGAGAAAGCAAAATTGAAAAACAAGGAACACAAAGATTTACTTGGAAAACCCTTCTAAACAAGAAGAGTAAAAAACCACGGGCGACGGAGAACAATCCACTATAATCAATCAAGAGTACAAGGAGATGACAAGGTGATAATCAATCACTCAATCTCACAATCTCTCAATAATGAATAACCCTAGCTTTTTCTATCTCTCTCTGACTCCAGGATGTAACGGCACACAAGACCTATACAAGGGTTTTATTATTTACCCTAAAATTGCCCTACCAGACTTGCCGACCCAACCCAGTCCGCTACATTGCGCGACCGCCCAAAACCCCTCTGCGCGATCGCCCAAAAGGTCAGTAGGTTCTGCTCCGAAAGCAGCATCATGCGCGGTCGCCCAGAACCACCATGGGCGGCCGCCCAAAACCGCTGTCTTGCGCTTCCTTTTCCAAAGAACAATTGAGAGTCACCCAACAATTCTCCACCTTGACGATCAATCCCGAAAAATCTAGTAAACCAAGGGAACATCCCTATCTCTCTCTCCCCCGCCCCGCCCCAAAGGGCATCAATGACTAGTAACCCCAACTAAGTTCAAGCAATGCTCGAACTTAGCAATCTGTACAGGCTTTGTCAACATATCCGTTGGGTTGTCAACTGTATCAACCTTCTTTAGGACCACTTCATTGACCTCCTCTGTTATAGCCATATACTCAGCCTCGGCAGTAGACAATGCCGTGACTTCCTGTAATCCAGATTTCCAACTAACCGCGGAACCACCAAGACAAAACACATACCCCGTTGTAGACTTTCTGTCATCAAGATTTCCGCCCCAATCTGAATCAACATACCCAACAAAACCATCACTGTTCTTTCCATATACAATGCACAAACCTGGTGCACCACTCAAGTATCGCAGAATCCACTTGACAGTATTCCAATGCTCCTTCCCCGGATTCCCCATGTATCGACTCACAACGTTCACTGCCTGAGCGATATCTGGTCGAGTACAAACCATAGCATACATAATACACCCAACAACATTTGAATACGGAACATGTGACATATAATCCATATCATCTTTAGACTTGGGACTATCTAAACAAGATAACCGAAAGTGGGATGCTAAAGGAGTACTTACAGATTTGGCATCCTTCATATTGAATCGTTCCAGAACCCTCTTCACATACTTTTTTTGAGACAAGTACAAGAGTCCCTTCTTTTGATCCTGTTCAATCTCCATGCCAAGAATCTTCTTTGCAGCACCTAAATCCTTCATCTCAAACTCACTTTGCAGCATCAATTTCACCTGGTTGACATCATTGATATCTTTTGCAGCCACAAGCATGTCATCGACATATAATAGAAGATAAATCAATGTGCCATCACTACAACCCTTCAAGTAGACACAACTATCAATTTCACTCCTAGCAAAACCATGGGTAACCATAAAAGTGTCGAACCTTTTATACCATTTTCGAGGTGACTGCTTCAAACCATACAAGGATCTCTTCAACAGGAAAACATGATCCTCCTTACCCTCGACTACAAACCCTTCAGGCTGGCGCATGTAGATCTCCCCCTCAAGCTCCCCATGTAAAAAATCCGTTTTTACATCTAACTGCTCAAGCTCAAGATCTTGCATCGCCACAATGCTCAACAAGGTGTGAATAGATGTGTGTCTAACAACCGGTGAAAATATCTCATTTTAGTCTACACCTTCGACTTGAGTAAAGCCCCGAGCAACTAACCTTGCTTTATACCTCGCTTCCTCAATACCCGAAGTACCTTCCTTGAACTTGTAGACCCAATTGCAGCTGACTAATTTCTTCTTCGGTGGTGCTCTCACAAGTTCCCATGTCTGATTTTTCATGAGAGATAACATAGCAACCGACCAATTTGCAAAGTCATCACAAGACATAGCTTCCTTGTAAGAGACTAGTTCATGCATGTTTACTATTTCTGCAGCAGACGGTGCATAAGCCACCATCTCTTCAAAGCCATATCTAACCGGAGGTCTTTTATCCCTCTTTCCTCTACCAAAATCACTGGTAGTCTCCATCTGCTTGTTGGTCTCCTCCTCTTGAACTGGAGAATCAATTGGAGTTGCTCCATCAGACACATCTTTTTCATCTAAGTCTATTTCCACCCTTTTTGTATCATCTCCGTCTGTCTCCACTTGTTTATGTAACCGTTCTGCAGAACCCTTTTTCTCACGGAGAAGTAGAGATTCATTAAAAGTGACATCTCTACTTGTCAGGAACTTCGATGCAACTGGATCCCATAACCTGAATCCCTTCACTCCAGTAGTATAGCCAATAAAGACACACTTTTTAGCTCTTGGCTCCAATTTGTTTCCATTGTTCACATAAGCATAGGCGGGACACCTAAAAATACGCAATCTCGAGTAATCTCCTGGAGATCCTGACCACATCTCCACCAGAGTTTTCATCCTAATACTAGAATTAAGAGAACGATTAGCCAAGTAAGCAGTCATACTAATCGCCTCCGCCCAAAATTATTTACCTAACCCTGCTTGTAACAACAAACACCAAGCCCTTTCTAACAGCGTGTGGTTCATCCTTTCTGCAACACCATTCTGTTGTGGTTTCCCTGCAAAAGTTCTGTGTCGACCGATACCTTCATTTTTACAAAATTCAGTAATATCCTTTTCAAAAAACTCAAGGCCATTATCTTTTCTCAGTTTCTTTATGGGTCTACCTGTCTGTTTCTCAACCAAAGTTTTCCATTGCTTAAAATTCAAAAGCACATCATTCTTATGTTTCAAGAAATAGACAAACACCTTTCGCGAATAATCATAAACAAAATTCAATAAATAACGAGAACCACCCTTAGATAATTTCCTAGATGGACCCCACAAATCAGAATGAATGTAATCAAGAATACCTTTAGAGTTATGAACTCCCTTCCCAGAGCTAGCCTTAGTCTGTTTTCCAAGCACACAATGCTCACAAAAGTCCATAGGCCCCGTCTTCTGTCCATCCAATAAACCGCGCTTTGAAAGTTCTGTCATCCCCTTCAAGCCAATGTGACCCAGTCTCATCTGCCACAACTGAGTAGCCTCCGCCTCAGTCATAGAACCCTTTGCAACAGACACATCAACAACAACCGTAGACCCAAGAAGCTCGTACAATGTCCCCACCTTCTTTCCCTTTAGAGCCACCAAGTCACCTTTGATAGCCGATAGTTCGCCATTCGCAATGGCTACGCTATACCCAAGACTATCCAAGGTGCCTAGAGAAATCAGGTTCTTCTTCAATTCAGGAACATGTCTGACATTCTGCAGTTTCCTCACTACTCCATCAAACATCTTAATCTTAATAGTCCCAATACCAACAAACTTGCATGCATCGTTATTACCCATCAAAACTACTCCACCAGTAGTAGCCTTATAAGAATAAAACCATGCCCGGATGGGACTAATATGATAAGAACAACCCGAATCCAAAATTCAATTATCATGAATTTTGGTACCCGAATCACAAGCAGTAAGTGCATCACTGTCACTGTCATCACTAGTGTTATCAAACACCACTCCAGCTTCACCCTTCTTGTTGTGTTTTGAGGCAACATGCGCAGCGGAATACGGCAATATAAAATAAACAAAACCCTAAGCCCCAAGATCCATTCATGATGATTAAATTAATAGAAAGATGAATTTAGAATACTAACCGTGGTTGTGCGTTAAAATTTTCGGATCTCCAAATCTTCAAGTCTTCAAGCTTTAAGATTTGATCTCCTCGTTCTTCGCGTTCATCGGATCACGATAACAGGAACACAAACTTGAGATGCTAAAGCAAGCATCCTCTATGTGTGTCCACACGCGGACGAATATCTAGAATAATTCTAGATCTGGATTGCTAGACCCATTAGAAAACACACTTTTCTAATCTTTAAAGGCTATATGAATTTTATGCATTTTGATCTTTGATTCACAATCTTGGATTAAGAATTATGTTTCTCAAACATACTAGGTTGCATTAGTTTAATGGCTGGTGAAAAGATATATTTATAGTCCCTAGTCATTAACCCTTGATGACCTAGAAGACCTAAATCCCGTCACCCAATTAAACTGCATAAATCTGGCCCCAGGAACTTTGGCATGGTCGTGCTCACCAAATGGCATGGCCGTGCCACTTGGTCCGAGCTCGACTTACCGCAGTTCAATTATGGCACGGTCGAGTCTGTTAACTCGCGCGGCCGTGCAAACCGGCACGGTCGTGCTTTACAACTGGCACGGCCGTCCCCGCCAGGAATTCAACTTTTGCCTTTTCTTGATTCATCCTTTTATGTGTGACCCCATAGGATTATATTAAGTTGGTAATGAGTCCGACCAAGGTCAAACCCATAAATCATGAGCGGACTCTAGCAAGCCATCATGACTACCCAATTAATATAACTTAGCGACGTTCGTTCATACTTATAGAACATATCACAATCCTTTTGTCACGCGATATCATATTGGACATAAGTCATGGTCCACGTCAACTTATGTTGTCCAATGCTTTCTCGATCCCGAGTAGATTGATATGAGCAAATGATATTGAACAGTTCAATTCATTTGGGTACGTCCATACACTATCATCAATCTCACTCATCGAGAGGCCAAGCAGATATCTCTCTTGAGAGAGGGACAAATCCCATCTTGACTTATCATTCTTCCCTACATGAATCCGATTATGCCAATTATAGCCTTTATAACTACCCGGTTAGGGGTAGTGTTTGAGTACGTCAAACATAATGTCCATCACGTGGAAGACTATGATAATCTCAGGTATAAGGATAAATGATATAACTATTATGAGATTTAATTATGACATCTGACCATGACATAAATCTCATAGGTGGGTCAAGTCCAGTATTTGTTCTCCAACAAGTACCCATAAGTTTAATTTGTATCACATACACATGATCATCATATGATCATCCATTAAACTTATACTAGTCTTTCATAAGTACTAGGGACGGGGATTATTATAATAAACATGTAAAATATATAATAGTCCAGGGTTGTTATATCCATAACAAATGAGAACATGATGTAACGTAAGGCCTTTCTCAAGGGCCTAAGGAATAATCTCCAACAATCTCCCACTTGCACTAGGCCCAATCAATGCGTATCCAATAACATTGAGCTTAGCTTATGTTGAGCTTAGCTTATGACCATCATAACAACATGTGGAGGATCTTGTGTAGGAAGATTGTCCTTGTTATCATCATAAGGTATTTTGCATATTTTGACATCTCCCATGTCAACCATTTCTCGTAGAGATGGAAATATCTAAGTGTGTGTTTGGATCATAGATGAGCATGTGGCACCTTAGCTTGTGCAATAAACATTATTTCATAACAAAGGTCCATAGGATTAGTATCACTAGAAACTATTTCTAGTTTTACCAATAATACCTATATTCAAACAATTCCCTTAGTTTCAACTCTTGTAACTAAATACTCAATTTTATTCGTAGAATAATTTGTAGTGTATTTGCTTGAAACTATTCCAACTAATAGCACTCACTTTAAGCATATGTTTATACTGCAATTTAAATTACCCTTATCGATGTGGAAGCATGCATCTATGTAACATTTACTAGATAATTTCCCATGTCAACAACCATCAAGAATGCATCCTTAGTTCTTCTGAAGTACTAAGGACATTCTTGATCACTATCTAGTGAATTTCACTAGGATGTGATTAGTTTGTTCTCATCATACTCTGAGTATATGAGTTATCCCGTCCAAGTACATATTATGACATACATGATGGATCCAATTGCCAAAGCATATGGAATCTCAATCATGTATTCTTGCTCATTAGTCTTCCACTAAGACTAAGTCTTGCCAAGAATATTTGTCATTAGACAACCTTGCAAATTCTTTTCTAAGAGTCTTGCGTAGTGAACAATTCAGTACTTTCTCTTAATAAGTACTTTGACACAAATTAATGAACTTCCTAGATTTATATCAATAGATATTAATTCCAAGGATATAATCGGCTTCTTCCTAAGTCTTTCATTAAAAAACATTTTCCAATGAACTATATGTCTACCACATATACAAGACTAGGAATTAGACTATGCTCTCACTAATTTCTTAGCAAACACAAGTTTCATCTTTGATGAATTTCAAACGATTTTAATACTTTATCAAAATGATAGTTTCAACTCCGAGAATCTTGCTTCAATCCATCCCATTCCGCAACTTACATACTTTATTAGAATTTCTAGACTATCAAAACCTTTAGGTTGTATCCAATACATCCTTAAGTGAGTTCCCTGTTAAGGAACGCTGTTTTGATATCCATTTGTCAAATTTCATATTCCAAATATGAAGATGTGACATTGAGAATTCTAATAGCTTAAAGCATGACTACGAGTGAGAAAGTTTTATCATAGTCGAAATATGAGTCAACCTTTTCACATTTAGTCTTGCTTAATTAGTATGTTCCTTGGTACCCATGTAAGTTTTCTCCAAGAAAACTCAATTCCATCATTTGGTTTTTACACCTTAGGTTAGAATGATCAAGTTCCAAACTTGATTATACTACATGGATTGCCTTTTAGATTTTATGACTCCAAGCTATTAATCTAAATATGGAGCGGACTTCGCATTTTTGATAGGTGGTAAATATGTTATTCTAAATGAACTTTACCTCAATACTTTCTATCACGATAAATTCAATATTTCTTGTTATAGATCGTATCCTATCATATATGCAAGTAACTTGTGTAACTTTGAATGGTTTTTCACAACTCCTTGTGAAAGTTTTTTCAACTTCCATCTTAGGTTCAATGTAATTTTCTAGGTCTCGAACCATTCGAGATATATTTTACTCCCACTGGTTCTTTTAGAGATAAGCAATTTATCTAGAAAAGTACCATCACCTACAAACAATTTGTTTCTTAGAAGTAAAATAATATCCTCAAGTTTCCTTAGGATATCCCATGAAAATACATTTATTAGATTTAAGTGTGAACTTGTTCCAAACAAGTCTTTTCATAAAAGTCTCACCATCTTAAATCTTCATGAAAGACAAACCAATTTTTTTTCATTCCATATCATATATTGTACCTTTGAACCTATTTTGATGGAACTCAAATTAGTGTAATTATAGCGATTTCCAATGCATAACCCAAAATTAAATAGTGGAAGATCAATTTGACTTTATCATTTAATGAACCATATCCAATAAGGTTCTTTACCTCCACGTAGACACACCATTCCAAAATGGTGTTCTTTGTGGAGTTCATTGTGAAACAATTTCACAATCTTAAAGATGATTGTCAAATTCTTGGTTCAATTTTTCATCATCTCGATCGAATCGGAATCTTTGAATAATTTTACCAAGTAATAACAAAATACTCTTTTAGCATTGCTACTTAATAGACCATATACATCAATACGTATTAGGTCTAATAAGATATTAGCTTTTTACTACTCTTAGTAAAAGATGTCTTGGTCCAAGTAAATAAGATTTGCATAAATCACATGATTCAAAATCATATGACTCTAAAACTCCGTCCCATGGAATTTTAGATATGCGTCTCTCATTTATTTGATCAAAGCAATAATGCCTTAAGAATTTAATTATTTATGTCATAGCCTTATATGTTATTTTGTTCTTCAAGATTTAGGATATTAGATTTATTTATATGATTTAGCAATACAATAAAGTAAATCATAATAAATAAAGAAATTTTCTTATTCTTAATAAGAAATAAATATCCTTCATTATCTTTAAAAGAAAAACAAAATAATATTTCCTACTTAATGAGTAAAGTCACTTCATAAGTGTTCTACGAACAATGTTGCAACTCTTGCATCATTACCATTCATACATTAACTTTATCATTCATAATTAGTCTTTCTATTTACTAATTGTTGCACATGTATACAAATGTGGGATCCATATCCGGTATCCAATACCCAATAATTAAAAGTAGAAAGATTAATTTTATAACATAAATGTCTGAAGTGGTAGTATCACTACCATTCACTTTCTTTGATAATCCAGAATTTTGATTACAATTTTAAATGGTCAATCCAATTGCCACGTTACCAAATTATACTATTTAGAGTTATAACTTTAGCCACAATTATTTCCTTTAGGTTTGACAACCTTTGTTTTACCTTTATCTTTTAATCCTCTTGCCTTTTTAAAAATCTGTGAAGTCAAAATCAAAATTTTGACTTAGATCATCATCTTTTCGCATGATAATTCAGATATTGAGAGCACAAACTGTACGGCCGAAACTAAACCAAAAGGCATCCCCAATTCCGTACATCATTCAGAAATTTAGAGAACAGTCCATACGGCCGAAACTAAGCCAAAAGGCATCCACATTTCCGTATGAATATGTAGTCTTGTTTCTAAATTCCATGTCTCACCAATTTAATTGATTTCAGCAATCAAGAATAATTCATGATTCTGATTTCAGTTTATCTGAATTCTGAATTGACATCACTTTTCAGGAAACACGGTTTCGCAAACCAGCCATCTGAAACTAGATTCAATACAAGATTAATTTTGAAACTGACATTTAATTTCAGGAAACACGGTTTCTAAAACCAGCCTTCTGACAATTAAATTCAACTCAAAATTTATATCATAAAAGAGGTAGATTTTAAATTTCCAAAATTTACCTTAAAATTGCTTTCCATGATTCAATTAGGATTTGGTGTTCATAGTGATCAAATCATCATGATTATCAAAACCAAGAATAAACAATTTATTCACGAATCTAAGATCATCAACAAGTTAATCATATTAAATTTTGATGATCCTACGGAACATATTAATCAAATTAATATTGCAATTTAGGTTACTTAGGATTAAATTAAGAATATATAATTTCCATTCTTGCTTTAGAACAATTTTTAAGCTCATGATCCAATAAAATAAATTAATTTTATTCTCATTTAACTTTGTCATTTTAAGAACAGATCGCAGTAACAAACATAATTAAAGTTTAAGATAATATTCTACACAAATATGTAAATAAATATACACCTATATTTCATACCAATCATTTAAGAGATAATTATTGTATTTCATAAATACTCTCACTAAATTATATAACCTTCATATACAACAGTTGTATAATATAATTTATGTAGGCTAAGATCCAACTTTAATTTAACTTTAAGTCCGCTTTGGCGATACTGCTCAAAATTAAATTAATTAGGTAAATAACTCTTATCAATCACATCATATGTGACTCTTAGATCTTTTATGAGATTTTAATTAGACATCAAGCATGTTTTAATCTCATCTTGTGCCTTAGGGTCAAAACATTGTCTTTTGATAGCCTAATTAAGTCAAACCATGATAGAGGCATAGGAAACTCTCATTCACTCATCTTGCTCATACACTGATAGAATCAATGCACTTCGCTTTGGCAGAGCCCACATGAAACTACCCGGTGTATTTACAAGTGTCTATCATGGGTTGGCACAGGACTTAATTTTTTTTAAAGAAGGTTCTTACATATAGCAACGTGCATAACAAATGTATAATTAATCCAATTAATTAATAAACGGATACTATGTGAATATAATTATGAATTTTAGATTTTCATAGAGTCCCACTCTAGGTAAAATACATATAGAATAATAAATTATTTCATAGAGTCCAACTCTATTAAGAATGCATTACTTCATAGAATCCAATTCTATGAACAATATGTATTCTACTATGCATCTCAAAGTCTGAAAAACATGAATTCAGAAATCTGCACTGCACGCGAACTGCACGAAAAATCTGCACGAATTCGTGCATTGCACGCGAACTGCACGAAAATTCTGCACAAAATTCTGGACTGCACGTGAGCTGCACGTAATTTGCACAAAAATTCTGGACGAAAATTCTGCACAAAACGTGTATTGCACGCGAACCGCACGATCGCAATTTATCAAATCTTGATCCTTTAAAAATTCAACTATTTATGATAATCAAATTATCATAAACATCAAACCCTAAAAACAAACAATTTGTTCTTCAAGGTAAAAAATCATCAATTCAATAATCCAATTAAAGAAATTGATGATCCGATAAATAGATTAATCATATTAATCAAGCAACTTCAAAAAACCTTGTTCATAATCATACTATATCAAATATATAATTGTTTCACCAAACAATTCACATAAATCCCTTATTCTAAATTCTATCATGCTAGATCATATAATCAAATCATATATCAAACATGATAATATTAAAATAACCATACATGAACGGGGCTCTGATACCGCTGTTGGGTTTTGAGGCAACATGCGCAGCGGAAGACGGCAATATAAAATTAAAAAAACCCTAAGCCCCAAGATCCATTCATGATGATTAAATTAATAGCAAGATAAATTTAGAATACTAACCGTTGTTGTGCATTAAAATTTTCGGATCTCCAAATCTTCAAGTCTTCAAGCTTTAAGATTTGATCTCTTCGTTCTTCGCGTTCATCGGATCACGATAACAGGAACACGAACTTGAGATGCTAAAGCAAGCATCCTTTATGTGTGTCCACACGTGGATGAATATCTAGAACAATTCTAGATCTGGATTGCTAGACCCATTAGAAAACACACTTTTCTAATCTTCAAAGGCTATATGAATTTTATGCATTTTGATCTTTGATTCACAATCTTGGATCAAGAATTATGTTTCTCAAACATACTAGGTTGCATTAGTTTAATCGCTGGTGAAAAGATGTATTTATAGTCCCTAGTCATTAACCCTTAATGACCTAGAAGACCTAAATCCCGTCACCCAATTAAACTGCATAAATCTGGCCCCAGGAACTTTGGCACGGTCGTGCTCACCAAATGGCACGGCCGTGCCACTTGGTCTGAGCTCGACTTACCGCAGTTCAATTATGGAACGGTCGAGTCTGTTAACTCGCGCGGCCGTGTGAATCGGCACGGTCGTGCTTTACAACTGGCACGGCCGTCCCCGCCAGGAATTCAACTTTTTCCTTTTCTTGATTCATCCTTTTATGTGTAACCCCATAGGATTATATTAAGTTGGTAATGAGTCCGACCAAGGTCAAACCCATAAATCATGAGCGGACTCTAGCAAGCCATCATGACTACCCAATTAATATAACTTAACGACGTTCGTTCATACTTATAGAACATATCACAATCCTTTTGTCACGCGATATCATATTGGACATAAGTCATGGTCCACGTCAACTTATGTTGTCCAATGCTTTCTCGATCCCGAGTAGATTGATATGAGCAAATGATATTGAACAGTTCAATTCATTTGGGTACGTCCATACACTATCATCAATCTCACTCATCGAGAGGCCAAGCAGATATCTCTCTTGAGAGAGGGACAAATCCCATCTTGACTTATCATTCTTCCCTACATGAATCCGATTATGCCAATTATAGCCTTTATAACTACCCGGTTAGGGGTAGCGTTTGAGTACGTCAAACATAATGTCCATCATGTGGAAGACTATGATGATCTCAGGTATAAGGATAAATGATATAACTATTATGAGATTTAATTATGACATCTGACCATGAGATAAATCTCATAGGTGGGTCAAGTCCAGTATTTGTTCTCTAACAAGTACCTATAAGTTTAATTTGTATCACATACACATGATCATCATATGATCATCGATTAAACTTATACTAGTCCTTCATAAGTACTAGGGACGGGGATTATTATAATAAACATGTAAAACATATAATAGTCCAGGGTTGTTATCTCCATAACAAATGAAAACATGATGCAACGTAAGGTCTTTCTCAAGGGCCTAGGGCATAATCTCCAACACTTCTTACCTGTTGTATTATCATCCCTTTTATCCCTTCTGCTGGGACAAAACCTTCTGATGTGTCCCTTTTCCTTGCAAGCATGACATATCACATCTTTAAACTTTCCACTTGAACTGGGTTGACCCGAGTTCTTTGCACTCATTCCCTTTCCTGACTTCCTGCCACTTCTAGCTACTAACCCATCACCTTGAGATTCAGCACTTGGAGAAGTCAAGTGCGTTTCAATGACTTCACGTTGTAGCAAAGCGTTCTTGATATCTTCCAAAGAGATCTCATCCTTCCCATACAAAACCGTATCACGAAAGTGCATATACTCAGAGGGTAAAGAATATAGCAATTTAACTGCCAATTGCTCATCATCAATCACAATATCTACATTCTTCAAGTCCATGACCAAACTGTCAAACTCATCAAGATGGCTTTCCAAAGACTCACTTGATTTGAGTTTACATTCTTCGAGTTTCTTCATCAGTAGCAACCAACTACTAATGCTCTTTGTCATGTAGAGTTTTTCAAGCCTAAGCCAGAGCCCTGCAGCAGTCTTTTCGCTCACAACCTCCCTCAACACTTCGTCTTTAAGACTTAAATGCAAGAGAGACAAAGCCTTCTCATCCATGTCATCAAACTGTTTATCAGTCAAGCTTTCTGGTTTCTTTGCCTTACCAAGCAAAGCCTTGACACACTGTTTTCCCACCAAGATTGCTTGCATCTTCACTTGCCATAAACCGAAATTGACCTTGCGATCGAATTTCTCAATTTCGTACTTTCCTGATATCTTCGACCGATAAGCAATACAAGGACCTCAAACCAAGCTCTATATACCAATTGTTACGATTGAGTATTTAACAATTACTTATCTTGTAAAGATCAAAGCACAAAATAGCAAAGAGAAAGCAAAATTGAAAAACAAGGAACACAGAGATTTACGTGGAAAACCCTTCTAAACAAGAAGAGTAAAAAACACGGGCGATGGAGAACAATCCACTATAATCAATCAAGAGTACAAGAAGATGACAAGGTGATAATCAATCACTCAATCTCACAATCTCTCAATAATGAATAACCCTAGCTTTTTCTATCTCTCTTTGACTCCTGGATGTAACGGCACACAAGACCTATACAAGGGTTTTATTATTTACCCTAAAACTGCCCTACCAGACTTGCCGACCCAGCCGAGTCCGCTATATTGCGCGACCGCCCAAAACCCCTCTGTACGATCGCCCAAAAGGTCAGTAGGTTCTGCTCCGAAAGCAGCATCATGCGCGGTCGCCCAGAACTACCATGGGCGGCCGCCCAAAACCGTTGTCTTGTGATTCCTTTTCCAAAGAACAATTGAGAGTCACCTAACATTTCCCTTTCTTAAGAATATATTTTTTAAGATTTAAGGTGCATTGTAGGGTTTAATTTTCATATAAAAGAAAAATTTTGAGAGAATTAATATTTTCTCGATGATCTAAGGCTTCTTTATATGGTTAGATCTACCATAATTTTGATTGCGTGAAAATATTTTCTATCAAAATTTGATCCTCTAATGTATACTCCCTCCGTCCCTATTTACCTTACAAAAATTGCCATTTTTGGTGTCCCTGTTTACATTACAAAATCCCAAAAAGGAAACTTTTAAACATTTTTTAAATAGTGGGACCCACTTGTCATACTCACAACAACTATCCACTTACTTTTTTCTACCCACTTTCTCTCTCCCACTCAACTATCTACACTCACAGTACATCAACTTTACAATCATTTTCTTAATTTTTGTGCAAAGCCTCATTTTTGTAAGGTAAATAGGGACGGAGGGAGTATGGGCTAAATATTTTGCTCTAATATTTTAAGGGTTGTAGGATTTTGACTTCTTATAATTTCTCCCTAAAATATAATTTACAATTTTCATACTAAGAAAATCATCGATATATTGTGCTACTTCAAATTTGTTAATACCATGTAAATCTTATGCCAATATCAAGTCAATAATTTGTTACATTGTTTTATTGCATTTTCTCAATAGTAATTTAATTATTGTGTACAATACATGCTATGAGATATATAATTTGAACCATATTATTTCATTTCGGTTGAAATAAGTTCTCATATTAATGCATGTTATTATTTGTATGCAAAATTGTAAAGCTTGAATTATGATGTTCCTACATGGTTATATAATGATCATAGTGTACTTTAATAGATCATGGGACCTTACTAGCTACATCTTTGGCCGCATTGAGAATGTTTACGAGCTAAGATTGAATGGTTGTTGCCAAAGTGACCCATTCATTGTAACTTGTTAAATATTGTTTTTCTCATAATTTAGGTGCGGTGAGATCATTGATTGCAACTTACGATTGCCTGCCAAAGGGGGTTATTGTTGGTTGTGATTACTGACATAGAACAGTAAGATGTGCAAATCAAAGAAATCTAAAGCCATACTAGTTTAGAGAGTTCATGAACCCAAATGTGTGGACTTCTTGAAATTAGTGTGTTCTCATTAGCTTTATATAGAGATGCTTGTTGCTTATGACAATCTCTACCTAAAGGGGAGATCATTATAATGTGATAAGTGTTTCAACTTTGTGGCTTATTGTGCTTCAATTCACTTGATTCATGGCCCATTTGTCTATCTAGTAGATTATTATTGATGACACTTTTGAAGAAGAAAATGAATCATAAAGCTATTGGTATGCTAGCTTAAAGGGTTTGTCAACCCAAAGGTATAGACTTCTTGAAGTTAGCATGTTACCATACTTTGTTTTATCTTGAAAGAACTAAGTTGTTGTGACAATTTCATCCCAAAGGAGATATTGTTATAATGTACCGAAATCTTTCCTAGTTATGGCTCATTTTGTTTCGAGTCAGTTATGGATTCATTATTCTTTCCTCTTCTTTCTTGTTTTATGAAGCATTACTAAAGTGAAAACTATTTTCAAATTGTACTTGTGCAGCTTCTTGATCATTGCTTAAGAGTTTAACCACTTCATAGTATGAGATGACATAAAGTATATGTGGATGTCCTTTAGTTACGTGTGATGGTTAACTTGTTGACATCTAAAGTAAACACAATGCTTATTACGTGAATTATGTCTATTTGATTTAGTCTAAGTGCTTGAGCCTATTATTAGAAAATCGCTCATATTTGCACTTAATAATTTTTGTGGATTTTCAGACGTTGATGATATATATGTTTTCTATTGAGTAAAAAATAGTTGTCTCATATTTGATATTAATGGATGTTAACTACTAGTACATGTATTTATGTGCTTGCCTATAGTAGTGCGATTGGTGCTTGAGATTGTGTTCCTTATATAGTTCACCTACTGTCATAAATATTAGTCTTGACAATCTCGATATTTCATTTATCCAACATACTCTTTGCCTATTTTATTTTATAGACTACGTCTTAATCTATGAATCCATATAATACATTTTGCAAGAAAATAATCATATTATTTTGATTTTTTATTTGTCTCACTCGAAAAATAAGTGATAATGATAGATATCTCTAGTTTTGTTCT
The DNA here is from genome assembly GCA_026119855.1 of Campanula takesimana. Classification (NCBI taxonomy): domain Eukaryota; kingdom Viridiplantae; phylum Streptophyta; class Magnoliopsida; order Asterales; family Campanulaceae; genus Campanula; species Campanula takesimana. Next base: position 1,912,354 of record JAOWBW010000087.1, read on the forward strand.
CTACTAAAACATATTTTATTTATTGATATGTTAATACTTGGTCCGTTATATTTTTTGCGTTGACGAATTAGATTAAGTTTTTTGCATAGAGTTTGATTGAGATTTTCAATTATCTTCATTTTGCATTTGAGTTGAGAATATCACTTTTATGAGATCTAGTCTTGAGACCTCTTGTATGGCATAATAAGACTTAGGTTGCAAATGTGGGTTCAAAGATTAACCAAAGGATAATTTTATTGTCTTTCGTCTCTTGATGTTTGGGTATATTTTAAATCAAATTGATGAGTTCAACTTGCAATCTTGATTCATTGGAAATCCTTTTGTAGATCTATGTCTCATGTGCTATTATATTTGGATCATAATGTTATGGCTATTGGATTATGTCTCATACTAGTGCATAAATATAAAATGAGATAATTGGTATATAGTATCTTACTTGATTGATTTTGGGGCACCAAAATTTGTTAAAAGGATGGACATAGAAGAGTCACATAATTTTGATTCCTTGTTCATGACATATACGAATCATATGATTAATGCTCTTGTTCTTCTTTATTCCACACTACCAAGTTGAAACCTTTTTTTTTTAGTTAAGTGAAGGATAAATTTGTAATAAAACTTTATTTTACATGTTTTCAATCTACTATTCCCTTTATTATAATCATGTCTTATTGATTCATCAATATCAAGATTATTTTCTTATTGGCGATTCGTATAGAGGTTTTGAATGTTGAAACCATACCTATAGATATAAAGAATGGTAGTAGGATACATACATAACATTCATGTTTATAAGACCTCATATATAACTTAAAACACTCTAGTTTCTCAGATAGGGTACTTGAAATTTGTTTAAACCCCACTTTTTGAGGACTTATAATCATGTCTTATTGCTTCACCAAGTGCGTTCATTGTCCTTGTTCTATATGCCAATAACTTGCTTGCTTGCTAATATTTCTTGGATTTATAGTGACAAATCTTATTCTTCGTTAGTTTCTTCATAGAGTTTGAATTGATCTTTTGTTTGAACATTCATTTTTTTTTCAAATTTAATTCATAGTTGAACTCAATAGATAATCATCAGCAGAAGAGCCTAGGAGACAAATCCTAGGGAGAGAAAAACTTCTCTCTAACTTCTGGGGGAGGGGGGATCGAACCCATGACCTCCAGGTTGGAAGCCATGAGCTCTCGCCACCAGGCTAAAGCCTGAATCACTACATTCATTTTAAATGTATAAATCAAGGAATACTTTAGTAAATGATAATGACCTTTTGGTGTATATATATTATCACTACAATAATGTTGCTACTAGTTAATCTATTAACCAAGGGGATGTTACTCATTGTGTTATGGAAACACATTGCTAGTATGCGTATTTTATAAGTCCTTTGATGCACTTGGTTAGTGGGAGTTTCTCAACATGTCATCTACTTATTTTTGAAAAGAAACATGTTGTTTGCTATAAATTGTTGATGTCACTTATTATATTTGTACACATTTAACTTTGAGATGTTAATTGTGTATATTGTGTTTGCATCATTATGTATGAAGAACTTGAGACTTGATATCGATCTCAAGTATTAATTCTTTTTAAATAGTTTTATGTCTTGTTCTTGATATCATTTGGACATTCAAAACATATCAACTTCATAAGAAGTTAATTCTTTTGTGCATATTACTTTTGACATGCTTTATGCACATTGAGTAGCATGTCAAGTTACGAAAGAACCCAAGATTTGATATCGTTCTTGAGTATAGATTCTTTCAATATTGTTATATGTCTCATTGGTATCATTGAGAATTTGAGACATATTGACTTCATGGGAAGCCGGATGATTTCTGCTTATAGTGTACCAAGTATTTAACGAAATCATGATGTGAACCGACAATGAAAATAGTTTTAATAAGATCATATTTGGTGACTATTTTCATTGCTACACTACTACATCCAATTCCATGTCGGTGGGTCTTCTAGTCTTATGACCATGGATCAGAGTTACATCCTTAAATGACGTAATGGTTGCCATGATTCGTTACTAGGAGGTTTATTGGACCGGAATGAGCTTAACATTAAAGTGTTGTTCTTGGACTATATATTTTTAAAATGTGGCCACATTAAAACTTGTTGTTGACCCGAGAGTCGTTTTTAAAAGAATTTTTTTTTAAATCATTGATTCCAATTAATGTTGCCCAAGTGGGAGATTGTTAGACTTTTATTTGGGCTTACCATCAATTGTGAATTTATTTTGATTTAATAAAACTGGTTAACTTTTATAGTCCTATTGAGTAGAACAATGCACGATAAGCCCAATTGCTAATATGATCTATTTATGGGCTTGTGCACACTTTATTGTGTGATGTGGGCTGTAATTAAGTGTATGCTTTGACCCAATTTGAATCCATGATGGAAATGACACAAATTGGAGTTCTTATTGAATAAGGATATCAGAATCCTTATAGAATATGTTATTGGTTTCCTAAAAGGAAAAGAACTGCTAGGTTTCTTTCCCACTCTAAAACTCTGGGCTTATAAATATCGGCTATTCCATTGAGCCATCGTTCATAACAAATAGTAAGGAAAGAAGATCTAGTAGATGTCTTTGTTCTCGTTCTTGTTCAAATTATCGCTTCCGCCTAGTTCAACGAGACGACGAATTCGGGAACGCAACTTATTTATTATGTATTCTATTATTCACATGAGATCTCTAAATTATTCTTACATTTTCTTGATTTAAGTTATTTATATATCTCTATATATACACATAAAAAGCACAAGTACCCTTTCCCTCCAACACTAATTCTTTTCAACCTTCCAAAATTGAGAGGAAATCCCATGTACCACTTTTGGTGTACCATTGTGTACCACAAGTGATCCAATGGCTATATCTTATTAAGATTGAGATAATTATAATATCACAATGATGCATAGCCGTTAGATCACTTGTGGTACATAAGTGGTACACAGATTGTGGTACAGAGGATCTCATCTCTCCAAAATTACACTTTATATTATATCCCAAATAAAAATAAGAGAATATTTAATGATTGGTTTTTGTGAGTACGTGCCATGGTTACACCCTTCTCTCTCATTTTCTCTTTTCTTTTATACATTTGTTACAATTGCTCTTTTTCTTTTTCTTTCTTTTATATTTATTCAACTTAATCATTTTCCTTTAATCATCCTTTTTCTTCATTAATCCATTATGTCAAAATAGTTATTATACATTTTATAATTGATATTAGTTTGAGTAATTTATTTTTATGCAATTGTTTATTTTGATTAGTTTGACATAATATTAAGTTTCAAAATTGAAATTAATTTTTCTTGTGTACAAAAAGACAATGGTTCAATAAAATAAATAAATTTAGGAGTTATTTTAGAATTATGATTATAAATAAATCAAAAATATTAATTGAACATAGTAATGTAGTGGCTCAATTATAAAACTCGTGATACGATCGACCATTGTAGAGAGAACAAGAAAGAAAAAACTGATTTTTTTAGTGTACTACTGAGTTGGCATGTGATAGAACCCTACCACTGTGAATACTCTAAAAAGGCCACACTTAATTCTTATTCTTTTGATAAAACCCTTTTCTTTTTCCTCATTCCTCTCCATCCTCCAAATTGCAGCATGATTTCACAATTTCAACTTATTCAACTTAATCTTCAAGTATTCAATTTAAATAGTAGTCGGTAAAATTAAACACAGTCTCCTTTTTTGGCAACCATATTATTACATAGACTTCCGAATTATAGGTTAAAAAAGAGTCATTTAAAACTATTGTAAATTATGTTGAAAAATTACAATAAATTTAAAATAAATGTATTGGTTCTTGTAATCAATCTAACATTCATTAATATTTGTTTGTGCATTTAATGCACGAGTGTTAAACTAGTTGGGTCCAATGATTTGAGTTTAATGTTTTCTTGCTTTAATAGAGTTAATGATTTCGTTTTGGTATTCTCAGAACTAATGTGTGGCAATTAATGGTTCTGGATAGAGGCCGTTAAATAATGATTGTAAGATGATGTGGCGAGGTGTGACGGTGGCGGAGTGGGAAGGTGAGGTTGGTAAAAGACAATGAATATTTAGAAAAATATTAACTGATTTTTTATGATATTTATTAAAAGTAATTTATTGAACTAAATATATTTTTATCTCACAACAGAAACTATTAAATTATTAAAGATATTCCCCATTAAAAAATAATTATCTCTATTTTTTATAGTAAACAAGGAATAAAAAGGTTTTAATAATTATTAAATATATTTTGATTATGATAAAAAATATATGTAAATAATAAACTGACAAAGATAATTGTTTTTTCTAATTTTATATTTTACTTGAAAAGGTGAGTTGATTGGTAATTTAATCCCTGCCGGGAGGCTTACTTTTCAATTTAATTTTTTTCATATGATTTGGATAAAAACATCATTGAAGTGGTCACATTAAAAATTATTACCAAGTATAGTGATAGAAAATCAAGAAAGAAATTGTTGATGACTATATTTGAAATCTCCCATATTTTCGTGACTAAATTATGATTTTTGAAAGAAAAAAAATATATCAGCGGTCTCGAAAAAAGTCCTATTAAATGTTTTATGATCAACTCATGCAAAGTTTTGTTATACATTAATATTAATTGACAAAGTCTTATATGCGGCGGATGTACAGCCGTGTGACGGGCCGAACCGACCCGCCAGACCCGCATCTCTTCCATCCACAGAGCGACACGTGGTGCGCTGTGAGCCACTCGCTGGTTCACCCAGCCGCGCGCTGCCACGTGTCATAAAAAAAAAAAACCAAAAACTTTAAAATGCTATATCTTGAGATTTATAACTCAGAAAAATAAAATAAAAATACCGTTGTGTTCGTCTCGACGAGACAAAAAAAACTACATAGGTCATGATATTGTTTGATTTTTTTTTAAAAAAAAACATACTTTTTAAGACACAAAAAAAATGACCTGCTTGTCAGCTGAAATGTAACACTCTGTTCTGATAAAAGTAAGAATTTCATCTTCAAAAAGTAACAATTTCTACTGTTAAAGGTAATAGCAGTTTTTACAAAAAAAAAAAATTAGGTTTTGCATTTCAATTGTTACTTTCTCAATAAAAATTGTTACATTTAAGATATATTGTTACATTTAAGAATATAAACTGTTACAATTGACGAAAAAAATGTTACATTCATTTTTTATAAAATGTAACATTAGTTTAGTTTGTCAATCTTATGTTATTTTTGAAAGAAAAAAATTGTTACATTTGAAAAAAAAAGTGTTACATTCTTTTATAAAAAGTATGACATTTGTTTAGTTGTCAATTTTTATGATCTCTTTAATCTATTGCAGCAAAATTGTGGTACATTTTTTTTAAAAAAGTGTTACATTTGAAAAAAAAAAGTGTTACATTCCTTTATAAAAAGTGTTACATTAATTTAGTTGTCAATCTTTTATGTTATCTTTAATCTATTGCAGCAAAATTGTGGTACATTTTTTTTTAAAAAAGTGTTACATTTGAAAGAGAAAAGTGTTACATTTCGTTATAACAAGTGTTACTTTTGTTGGGAGGAAAAAAAGTTGGGGTGGCAAAAAAAATAAAAAAATAAAAAAAAATAAAAAAAAAGGAAAAAAAAAAGGGGTTGACCTGGCCCGTCGCACGCTGTGCGGCGGGTGTACAGGAGACTCCCTCATATTAATTTGATCTTTTTAATAAATATTTATTTTAAGTAATAAATATTAAGTAATTTATTAATATGATTTATAAAATTGAGATGATCAAATTAACATAAATGCTTAGTCAAAATTATTGTGTTGACCGTCAAAAGTCACATCGAATTTTCTTCTAAAATAGACGTAACATTTAATGTTTTGTTACAAAGAAAAAAAATATGTAATGTGGAAAAAGTTTAGTAGGATTAATATACTCTAGAAAATACGACTTTGCAAAGCAATTAACATGTTTATCCACATTCAAAATAATTAAGTAAATAAAAATATTTTTTTACAGTTTGAGTCATTGGTTACATCAAATTTATTTTACTCCTTGTGTCTTATAATAAATAAATTATGCATTTGACTTTTTACCACAATTTTACTTTTTTGTTTTTATCTCTACACATTACAATAATAATATTGTGCTAAAAAGATTAATTATTAAAAAAATGTCCTGCTTAATTTATTTATTTGGTAATGAAAAAGTAGAAAGAATAGAAAGTAACAAAAAGGAAAAAAAAAGTTGATTATTCTTATAAAAAATATATAGTGAATTCTAAAAAAGAAAATTCATTTGTTTTACAAAATAAATAATTAGTTTGTTAAAAACAAAAAAAAGTTTTAGGGATAAGTGGAAAAATGTTTAGTAATTTAAGATTCTTCTTAGTATTTAACTCAAACTAAGTGAAGGAATAGCAAAGAAGGAAGAGAGTTTATTTATTTATCCCTTAAAAAACATGTGATATGTAATGCAAATGACAATTTAACGATAAGAATTTGTAGGTTGTTAGTTTGAGTGACCACCCATGCAGCAACAAAAAAAAAAAAAAAAAACAGTTTGGTGCCAGGAATGAGACAAAAAAAATAGTTTATATATGAAATCCACAATTACTTTATAGTTGAGTGATTTTTTGTGCAATTTCGCTTTATAATTATTTATAATTATTAGTCTTAGTAATTAACATTTTATGATGTCCTAGCAGGGAGATTTATTTATTTATTTATTTATTTTTAAGAAGCGATGAGTCTTAACTTTTCACTCCATCCCAATGTAAAGTTCACACTTTTTTTATGCATCCTAAATAAAGTTCACATTTTACTTTATTCTTAAAATGAAAAAAAGATGAATATTATATTGAACATTTATATACTCAACTTTTTTGGATAATTACAAAAAAGAATATAATACTCCAATAGCCTACTTTTTACCACTTGCATTATGAACAATGGTGTTGTGGACATTTATATTGTCAATTCATTTTACATATTATCCCTTTTTTTCATGGATTCTTTAATAATTGTGCAAAATGTATGTGTAAATCTTACTATGAGACGGATGAAGTATTAATAAAAAGCATTAAAGTTAATAAAATTATAATTACCAAAAACAAATTTTCCCCTGAGACCGTCTCGCGACATGAGACGGATTCTCCACAGAGCGACCCGCTCCGCCTTCCCAGGCAGCGCCCGCCCACCCAGCCTGACGCGCGTCCTCCCAGCTTCCGCCACCTGTCTTTATTAAAAAAAACTTCTAATAACATTAAAATGAAATATCTTGACATTTTGAAGTCGTAAAAAAAAAATTCCAAAAACACCATTGTGTTCGTCACGACGAGACGAATCAAACTAGATAGGTCATGATATGGTTTTCAATTATTATTTTTAAATTATATATTTTAACAAACAAAAAAATTGAGTTGTTCGTCGCCTGAAATGTAACACTTATATAAAAATGCCAAAATATGTTTAGCCCCCTTAATTATACACTAAAACACTTTGCTACCTCGAACGAAATTCGTCCCAGAGTGGTACTTTAATTACCAAATCGTCCCATTTTACCCCCTCCGTCAATTGGCCGTTAATTTTCTTCCGTTAATTGGCCATGTGCATGTCATGTGAGGGCCATTTTGGTCATTCTTAGTTTAACTTCTATATTTTCCTTTAATTCTACATTATTAAAAGATAAATATATTTGATACATTTTTCTATGTAAAATTCATGATAAGTTTTCTTATTTATTATTATGTTAAAATTTATTTGATACATTATTCTAATGAATTGTTTATTATTATGATTTAAAAATATATTTGATACATTATTATAATAATTAGTGTTCAAAGTAAGACAATAATTATTATGAAAAATACTAATTATCTTAATAAATGCAGTAAAAAGTACTACCAATATATTAAAGTAAAATTCAATTAGTAAAAATTAAAATAAAATGAAAAGAGATAAATTAAAATATCTAAATAGTCTACAGGTAAGTGGGGGAAAAAAAGGAAAATTAAAACACCTCCATTGATTCCGACCCATCACAAAAAATTTCATCTCCGTCATCCCGTCACAACTAAAACTCATTACCTAGATCCATAGCCATGGCCGTTACCTTCTTAACTCATCTTCTCCGTCAACGTCCAGCTCCACCGCCGTTTCCTTGTCTCCCGCCCCCGCCACTACCGTTGATTACAGAGACTTTTTTTCCATCCCAAATTCACAGCCATGGTTGTTCTACTCATCCAAATCTTCTTTCATGATTTGCTTTTTTTCTTTTGTCAAATCAAATCGATTTTGAAATCAGACCGACACAAAAATAATCATTGAAATCACCTATTTCACAAACCCACCTTCGAATTTGTTGTAGAGATTGAAAAATTAAGGAGTCCTTATTTCAGATCTAGAAACGGAGAGACGGTAATGGGCGGTTAAGGAGAACGACGCCGGAGAAGATGAGGAAGAAGGCATAGCAACTGGAGTTGAAGGCCATAAGGGAAGCGAGCAATAAATTAATTAGGTTTGGCGGGGTGGAGTGGGGGAGATGAAGGAGGTGGGATGAAAGGATTAGGTGGTGGTTGGAGTTGCTGTAGTGGCGGTGGTGGTGTTAGGGTGGCCTGGTGGTGGTTTAGTGGTTGTGGACTGATTATGGTGGTCCGAATGAAAGCAAGGAAGAGATGTTGATCAATTGACTTAATTACCCTCACATTTTTATGCTAAAAGACTTAAGTAGCCCTCACATGACACGCACATGACCATTTAACGGAATAAAAGTAACGGTCAATGGACAGAGGGGGTAAAGTGTGACGATTTGGTAATTAAAGTACCACTCTGGGATGATTTTCGTTTGAGGTGGCAAAGTGAGATTCGGTGTATAATTGAGGGGGCTAAACATATTTTGGCCTATAAAAAATGTAACTGTGTAATCTTGAAAAAGTAACAATTTTATTGTAAAAATGTTACAACAGTTTTGCAGAAAAATTTAAATAATTTGATATTTTTGTTGGTTAGAGAAAGTAATAATTGAAATGTAATATAATATATATATATATATATATATATATATATATATATATATATATATGATTATAATTTGTTATACAGATGAATGTAACAGTTTTTATAGAGTAAATGTTACTTTTTTTTCTTCAAAATAAAAGAGTAAGACATACAATCGGTTGCATTTCAATTGTCGCTTTCTGTAAAAAAAAAACAATCAAACTATTTTATTGTTTTTTTTTTTTTTTTTGCAAAACTGCTATGTTATACATTACATAATTTTCATTTGTTACATTCAACCTTTGTGATTGATAAATCATTAAGTGTTTTACCAATAAAAATTTTCCTCAATTATTTTTTTTTTTTGCAATACTGCTATGTAACTATTTTAGAATTCCAATTGTTACATTAAAAATTTATATTGATAAATCATTAAGTATTTACCAATAAATTTTTAACAAACGAATGTAACAGTTTTTATGATAAAATGTAACAGTAGTTTTTTTTGCAGTAAATCTTATGTTATCCTCAATCCCTTTTGTGCAAATATATGTTTACATTTCAGAATAAAAATTATTACATTTCAAAAAAAAAATGTTACATTTCAAAATATAAACTGATACAATTGAGAAAAAAAAATGTTACATTCACTATTATAAAATGTAATATTAATTTTGTAGTAAATCTTGTGTTATCCTTAATTCATTTTATGCAAAATTATAGTTACATTTCAGAATACAAACAGTTACATTAAAGAAGTGTTACATTCATTCATTAAAAGTGTTGCTTTAGTTTACGAGAAAAAAATGATGGGAAAAACAGTTGGAGGGTACTTTTTCTTTTTTTTTCTAAACGGACGGGTCAGCGCCCATGAAAAATCCGTCTCACAGCGTGAGACGGTCTCACAAGAGACCAGTCCATTACCAAATTATCAATATGTGTTTAAGAGGATTTTTCATAAGATGTTTCCAAGAGTTCAAAATGATATCAACGGATTGTTGATTTAATAATATTCTATATTCGATGGTATATTGGTAAAGTAATACTATAGTTACAAAAAAATATTAAAAACAATAGTTACAAAATGATTTGGCAATGTTGTAATGAATGTTGTGTTTGTAGGACCCAATATTTATTAATCGAAAATCCAATGAATAACTGAAATATCATTTTATAACTACTTTTTTGTAACATTTTTTTTTTTTTTTTGTAATCTTATGGTAACAATAATAAAAGTTTAAAAGAGAAAAAAAAAGCAAAAAAGAAAAAAAGGAAAAAGGAGAGGAGAGAAATAAAGGGGAGGGAGTCGGTCGTGAATGTTGTTCCTCTTCTTCTTCCTCCTCCTCTTCCACTCTTTAGGGTTTGATGATCCTAATGTAATGGGTCGGAAAACTCTCAAGTTGGTGGAATTATGTTCACCCTCCCCTCCTTCCTCTTCAATCCTGTCTAGTTTTCCTCATCTAATATTCATGGCGTCCAGCATTTCGCTTGAAAACGTCCCGATTGAAACCAAATCTGTTTGAGGATCGTTCAATTTTCTGAGCATTCTCCAGTTCGTTCCTTCTCATAACCTCAGACCAGGTTTTCTTCAATTTTCCCAGGAATCTATTTTTATTTTCTTTAATTTTCATGCAATGTGGTATGAATTTGTGATGTGAAGCCATGGACGGTGATCGCACAGAACTATGCATGATCTTAGTTTTGTGCTCCGTCATTGCCGTCGCTAGTGTCACAAACCCTAATGATTTTAGTGTTTTGAATGATTTCCGAAATGGGTTAGAAAATCCAGAGTTACTCAAATGGCCGGCCAAAGGAAATGATCCATGTGGCCCTCCGTTATGGCCTCATGTGTTCTGTTCTGGTGGTAGAGTTACCCAAATTCAGGTTCGAGGTTTAGGTCTAAAGGGTCCTCTTCCTCAGAATCTGAACAAGCTAGATAAACTCCAGAATGTTGGTTTTCAAGCCAATCAATTTAATGGGAAGTTGCCAAGTTTTAGCGGGTTGTCGGATTTACAGTTTGCTTACTTGGATGATAACGATTTCGATACCATCCCTTCGGATTTCTTCCATGGACTTACTAGTGTAAGAGTTCTTGCTTTAGATAAGAACCCGTTTAATGCAACTAATGGATGGTCTATACCTGATGAGTTGCAAGAATCTGTGAACTTGGCTAACTTTTCTTGCTCTGGTTGCAATGTGGTCGGGCCATTGCCCGATTTTTTTCGGGCAGTTGCCGTCTCTAATGGCGTTAAGACTTTCTTATAACAAATTAAGTGGTGTCTTGCCTTCTAGTTTTAAAGACTCGCCTGTGCAGTTTTTGTGGTTGAATGATCAAGATGGAGGGGGAATGACGGGCCCAATTGATGTTATTGGATCAATGACAGGACTTTCACAAGTATGGCTTCATGGGAATAGTTTTACCGGCACGATTCCTGATAGCATTGGTGCGTTAACTTCTTTGAAAGAGCTGAATCTTAATGGGAATAAACTTGTTGGGACAATTCCTCCTGGTTTGGCGAATTTGAATTTGGGTTTATTGGATTTGAACAATAATATGCTAATGGGTCCAATCCCAAAGTTTAAAGCCAGCAATGTTACTTATTCTTCTAACTCCTTCTGTCAACCGGATCCTGGTGAGCAATGTTCTCCTCAAGTTAATGCACTTCTTGATTTTCTTCGTGCTGTGATTTTTTCGCCATATCTTGCTTCGAAATGGACTGGTAATGACCCATGCAAAGGGCCATGGTGGGGGATTTCCTGCAATTCTAAATCGCAGGTTACTATTATAAACTTGCAGAAACTTAATCTCAGTGGTACCCTGAGCCCTTCGCTTGTAAACTTGGGTTCATTGCTCGAGATTCACCTCGGAGGAAACAATTTAACTGGACCCATCCCAACCAACTTAACGGAGTTGAGTTATTTACATACCTTGGATTTACGTGGAAATAACTTTTCTCCTCCGATTCCAAAGTTTCGTGATGGTGTTAAAGTCATTACTGATGATAATCCTCAGTTGAGTGGTAATGAAACCTTGCCATCATCTCCACCATCAGATTCCCTAGGTCCTTTAGCACCAGGAGACCAATCCGAAGGTACACCGTCACCAAACGACCCACCATCCTTATCCAACGGTTCAGAATCTAAACCTGGTTACTCCAACGAGCAGTCCGGTAAAAAAATCAAGAATTCTCTTATCATAGCCGTGGCAGCTGCAACTGTGTTTGTAATTCTTCTTGCAATTATGTATTTATTATGCATCATCAAGAAAAGAAAAGATTCAATGAATGGTCCTCGAGATCCATCTATTCCAGATAATTTGGTTAAAATTGTTGTGGAAAATAACACCGAGGGAAGTGCACCAAAAGGGGTTTCAGGAAACAGAGTAATCGACAAAATTGAGGATGGAAGCCTAATCATTTCAGTTCAAATTCTTCGCAGGGTGACCAATAATTTCGCTGCTGAAAATGAGATCGGTCGAGGAGGATTTGGGGCAGTTTATAAAGGCAAACTCGATGACGGGACGGAGTTGGCGGTAAAGAGAATGGAATCGGGTGTGATTAGTAACAAAGGACTGGATGAATTCCAGGCCGAAATTGCTGTTCTTTCTAAAGTCCGTCATCGTCATCTTGTATCCCTCTTGGGTTACTCTGTTGAAGGAAATGAGAAGCTTTTGGTTTACGAATATATGCCTAAAGGGGCACTTAGTATGCATCTTTTCGGGTGGAAAAAGCTTAACTTAGAGCCATTGTCATGGAGAAGAAGACTCAATATTGCTTTAGATGTAGCCAGAGGAATGGAATATCTTCATAGTATGGCACACCAGAGCTTTATACACAGGGATCTCAAATCGTCGAATATTCTTCTTGGTGATGATTATAGGGCCAAAATTGCTGATTTTGGGTTAGTGAAACTTGCACCTGATAAGGAGAGGTCTGTCGTAACCAGGCTTGCCGGGACTTTCGGATACCTTGCTCCGGAGTATGCAGGTCAGAATCTAATCTCCTCCCTCCGTTCCGGAAAGATAGTCCCACTTTGATTTTTCTGGTCAACTCAATCAACCTTTGACCATAATTTTATGAATATCTAGCTATCCCTATGCAATTCTAAAACTGGTTATGGTAATTTTCCTAATGATGAATCAATAACAATTTTTAGACTTGTATAGGGATAGCTAGATTTTCACAAATTGATGGGTAATGTTTAATTGTGTTGATTATAAAAGTCAAAGTGGGTCTATATTTCCATGACGAAGGCAGTATTTAAAAGAATTTATCTTTTTGAAACTATTTTTGAGCGATATTTTGTTCAAAACATAACTTGAGAGTTTGTTCAGTCTGGTGGTGTGGCATGAATTGGAACTTCCACTTTGGAGAAACGTCATCTACTTGCCATATCTATTTGAATGTCTTGCTTTCTGATATGTTAGATTAGTAGCCAAAAAGACTTATGCATCCTTTTCGGTCCATGGAATTTTTATTTGTTTCTCATTTCCAATTTTTTTGTTTGGTGGGGGACAAGGCTTGCGCCGAATTGTATTACTATAAATTTTGTAAATTCCTTTTTGGTTGAAAAGAGCCTATGATTTCATAAACTGACAGGAGTTTCACATTAATATACTTATGTAAACAAATGCTTTAAATAGACCCTTTGTGAACATGAAATCAAAAAAATGGAAATCCTTGAGTTGCAGATTATTTGATCCATGTTCAGTGGTTACATGAAACACCCAAGTAATACACGATTGTTTGATTCATCCTTTTTTTCTTTTTTATATCCCCCCTCCGCCTTGGAAAAATAGATAGTCGCATGTGACTTTTGATGGTCAACACAAGTGAACTTTGACCAAACATATTGACAATCTAAGCATCCTAGTGAAATTCTAAAAATTGTTAACGTTAAATCAATTGATTTTTATCAATAGCAATATCAAGAATTCACTAGGATGATTAGATTGCCTAATATTTGGTCAAAGTTCACTTGTATTGTCCATCAAAAAGTAAATATGACTATCTTTCCAGGATGGAGGTAATATTTCTTAGAGTCGCACGTTCATGTACACGCTGATATTCAGAGTTGTATGATCCCAGTGACAGGAAAAATCACAACGAAAGCTGACGTGTTCAGCTTCGGGGTAGTATTGATGGAACTACTGACGGGACTGACGGCACTCGACGAGCACCGTCCCGAAGAAACCCGCTACTTAGCGGAATGGTTTTGGCAAATCAAGTCCAACAAAGAGAAGCTAGTAGCCAACATCGATCCAGCCATTAATGTGAAGGGGACGGACGAGGACATTGTAGACAGCATATTCACTATAGCTGAATTAGCAGGTCACTGCACTTCTCGAGACCCAAACCACAGGCCCGATATGGGTCATGCGGTCAATGTTGTGGCCCCACTTGTCGATAAGTGGACCCCGTTTAACGAAGAAAACGGAGAAGAAGTTGATGGTGGTGGTGATGATTGTGGGATGGATTTTACGTTACCGTTGCCCCAAATGCTTAAAGATTGGCAAGCAGAAAGTGGTTCAAGTTTTCAAGATAGTAAGGGGAGTATTCCGGCTAGGCCTTCTGGATTTGCTGATTCTTTTACTTCTGCTGATGCTCGATGATTTAGTAAAAACTATTACTCCCTCCGTCCCAAAATGATCGTCATACTATTTCGGCCGTTACTACTTCGGCCGTTACTACGAATATGAATGAAAACTACTTTCCTTCACCCTTCAGTTCTGTTGTTTGTTGTTTGTTGTTTGTTGTTTAAATGGTAACATACCTATCTTCAGTATAAAGTATAGATACACAAAGCAATATTCTTGATTACTTTTCTATTTTTAATTCATTAATTATTATTATAATGATCTTTTCCTCATGCCTTGATGCATTCCTTATTGAGTTATGCTGATCTCCTATCAGTCCCTCCGTCCCAAATTTGAATCTTCATTTTTGAGTTTTAGAAAATTGAAAAAAATTGACATTTAAGCATTTTTAATAGCATAGAGGAGGGACCCGGAACCGCTCCACCAAAAAACGCTGCACCCCTCCACCCACTGGTTCAGATTGAGGCCACATAGGCGAGCTCATCATCTGTGCGGCTAAAATGATTTCAATTTTTTGTGGGTCTCACCGAGCTCGGACACATCTGAACCATTGGGTGGAGCTAAAATGAGGTAGCTCCAATCTCCACCATTGGGTGGAGCTAACTGCTCGGTGCAGCAGTTTGAAATCCCATAGAGGAGTGGGCGCAATAGTTAAGAAAAAGTAATATGTGTGGTAGAAAATGAAGAGAGAGAATGAGTGGGGTAAATAGTAGTGTTGGTTGAATAAATTGAGTGATGGAAAATGAAGAGAGAGAACGAGTAAAGTTAAATGGTGGGGTAGGGTGAATATAAATATATTGGGATAATCTCATTTTACGACCCCAGGGTTTATACGGTGAATCACTTTGGGGCCTATAGTTTTATTTTTCTCACTTTAGAGCAGTGGCGGACCCAAGAATTACATTCAGTGGGTGCCAAAATAAAAAAATTCTTTACTTTATCTCGAATTTAAATCAATAGTTGACAAATCGACAAATCGACTATTAAATTAACTTATACCTTTTAAAAACTAAGTTTTGCATAAACATCTACAAGTTTCTAACACACTTTTTTCTTCTTATTGCAGTATATACTTGAAAATAGTAAGCTTATGTTAAAAAATAAAAATAAAAAAACTAATATTTACATTATTGATGTTTTGATGATGATATTATTATAGGAACTACCCATGAATTACTTGTAAAAGAGAACTTTTATTTCTTACATAATTAAAAAAAAAATTCTTACAAATAATAATTAATGATGAAAAAAGTAGAAAATAAAACTATTTATGTGATGGTCAAAACTATTCATATAAGAATTTTCTTTTTCTTTTTTTTTTTTTTGAAAAAAATGCCAAATATCATAATAGAGGAATTTTTTAATTTGAATATAAATATAAACTGTTTATGATAATCACAGGGATGATATAAAAAAATTACAAACATAATTAGAGGCTAGATATATACTTATTGAACAACAATGAAGCTACTTGTCACAAAAATCAAAACAAGGGATAAAGATGAACAACAATGAAATATACTTATTGAACAACAATGAAGCTACTTGTCACAAAAATCAAAACAAGGGATAAAGATGAACAACAATGAAGCTACTTGTCACAAAAATCAAAACAAGGGATAAAGAAAGATGATGGGAGGACTCGATCACTGGTGAATAAGAGTAGAGACGAAGCACCTAACCAGCTAATCTGGCAACTAATTCATTTTCAAAATCGCACAAACTATATATATGCCTACAGATTAGAGGTAAAAAAATAAAAAATATTTTTCAAAATCGAGTGGGTGCCGTCGCACCCGCTCGTATCAACGTGGGTCCGCCCCTGCTTTAGAGCCTGAACTTTCATTTTCGCATCAATCTAGGGCCTAAACAAACATTCCGTTATATTTTGAATAGAAAGTTGGAATATCACATCCTAACACCTATTTTCTATTGGGCATTTGATACTTTCAAAAGAATAATGGTTGAACAATGATAGTTTGGCAGTACACCCAAATCAATTCCAGGTTCATTAGCTTTGGTTTGATTTAGGAGTTTCAGTGATATTGTGCTCAAATTATCACTCATTTTAATACCAAGAGTGATCAATTGACTCATAAGTTTTCTTTAAGTCACTCTGTTTGTGTTCTGATAGTACTTTGTTGATGTTTGGGTGATTCTTAAATTAACTTTTTTCTTTCAAAAGTTTGGGGAAATTGAAATTTTATAATTTTAAATTAACTTTCTTTCTAAGTTATAGTCATACCCGGGAAAAGAAATCAAAATAATAATAATAATAATAATAAGAATACTCACAATTAAAGGAATTTTCACATTGACTCCTAAACCGCTTGTTTGGGTCTATTAAATTGTAGGGAAAATATTTTTTAAAATAAATAAATAAGAAGGAATTACTTTATGAGTTTTTTGTTTGGAACAGTGTTTCATAAGTCGAGAGTTTGAAGGCTTAAATATATTAATGACTTGAAAAGACCAAACCCCCCCCCCCCCCAGAGAAAATGGATTTTAGAAGGCACATGTTAACTTTCCGTTTAAAATCTAACAAAACTCTTGCTTGGGCTCTGAATTGATACAAAAACGATAGTCTGGGCCCTAAAGTGAGATATATAAAACCATAGGACCCTAACCGATACAACATGTAAACATTGGGGTAGTAGAGCGAGATTAACCCTAAAATTTGTGGTAGGATTGACTAAAAATGAAAAGAGTCTCATTTCTGCTGGCACAGAGGGAGAGGGAGTATGCATCTATACCTCAATTATTTCATCATATTGTAGACACCCCGCCTTGGACCTCTCATGTCCCGATTGCATACACATTCTTTGTCTTCCTCTTTTCTGTTAAGTTTTGTTACTTTTCGTTAACTTTCGTTACTTTCCGTTAAGTTCCTGACTTACTCCGTTAGTCTTGGATTTGACTAAGTGGCAAATTCAACCTTGAGTCTTTGTTTCATTTATTTTTGTTGACTTTCGTGATGTTCGTTAAGTTTTTGGACTAATTCCGTTAGTTTTGGGGCTTAACTGCATAACGGGGTTAACTTTTGGGCTGAAATATGAATTTCCTGAAGCTGGGATGCGCACGCCTTTGCCCTCCTTTGTGGGAGGCGTGCTCCTCCCATAGGGGGGGTGGGAAGCGCGCGCTTCCCACTTCCAGAATCTCAGATTTTGCCAAATTTCCCTCCTTTTCTGATTTGTAACCCCCAAGACCATTATGCCTTGGCTTGATCCGGGGAATGGCCATCTTTGTGACCACAAACACTTCTCCAACACCTATATAAACCTCTTCATTCCATCATGAAAAGGGATGATGATTTCTTAACACAAAAATACTCCAAAACACACAAAAGTCTATTTTTCAAGAAGTGGTCAACACAAAGATTTGGTTCTTCTCCGTTCAAGCATAAGGTACAAGGTTTATTCTCTTCTTCTAAATTCTAAGTCTTATTTCCTTTCTTCATATTCTCATCTCTTCTAAGTGAGTATGCAATCTCCATAAAAAGGGATACAATCAAAAGGCCACTTCACTATTGAAGTTTGACCAAGGTTACATCCCAACATTCCAAACTACATTTTAATTCACCATTTTCATCTCTTCATGTAATTGTCTAGCATAATTATTACATGTAATATTTAGCATTAAATCAATAAAATCATTCTTTCCCCCTTTTCTTTACGTTATAATTGTTAGCATTGTTAATAAATTGAAGGACATTTAGCATTAGAACACCAATAGTAGCAAGACCCGCATAAGCGGGGCGGAGTGGGTGTTTAAGTACTTCCCACTCCGTCACCTAACCCCCGAACCCTTCTCTCCCGAATCTCTGGTTTTGTACATAAATTAGGCTATTTCTAGGTTTTTCTTATGTTCCTTTAAAAACATAGGTGGCGACTCTAAACAAATCTAAAACAAGTTAGACACCCTAGGATAATTCACCGCTCTAGCCAAGCCGTGGTTCCCCGGGGTATCTACAGTGGCGACTCCGCTGGGGAATGTAGAGGGTTAAACTTGCATTTTCTGCTTTTGGTGTTCTAATTTCTGTTTTCTGGGCATTCTGGTAAAAAGGGTGGGAAGCGCGCGCCTTTGGCCTCCTTGGCCTAAAGCGCGCGCGTCCGACCCCAATTACCAGAATCGCCCGTCTTCCTTCTCGTCCTTCAATTTCATATTTCTGTGCTAACAAGTTTCTGCAGGGGAAAGTTACATAATTTGGGACCAGGGCAATCCCCTGAGTCCGCAGTTTCTTCTAACATTCTGACAGGTACCCCAGATGCGCGCGCCTCCCATATTCATTGCGAAATGCGCGCGCTTCCCACATCACTTCCCTGAGGCGCGCGCTTCTGGGCAATTTTCAGAAACAGAACAGTGCACAGAACAGAGCAGAATGACAGTGTGTGGGCACCGGGCCTGCATACAATTTCTTTTACTTTCTGTTTATTTTTATCGGTCACACGGGTGATTCGAAAGTTGTAATTATGTGCTTATTTGTTTTTTTTATTTATTTCTTTTGAAAAAAAAAAAAAAAATATTTTGTCACATGTTAGACCTCACACTACATGCACATATTCTTATCAACTGCTCACTATCGAGTTGCACAAGTCCAACCCCAAACCCGTCGAGGCCCGTCCTAGAAAGTTTCAAGCTCCACTCGACATTGGCTCTTTCGAAGCGGTAAACCTCAGCCCGTGGCGTAGTTCATGACTACATGCCGGGGGTGACCTTTAAGCCTCATATTCAAGCCGAGCACAAACCACACAATTCTAGTTTAGGGTCTAACACTCCGTGACCAAGTCGGTTTTTCATGTGCTGAGATTTCCCTAAACTAATGTCTTCAAATCATACATGCCAACTTGTTGCAATGGACGAAATAAAACTCCGTCCCCAAAAGTGGTTATTTTGGACGAAAATAAAAATCCGTCCCCGCATGTATGATTTACTACATTAATTTAGTTTAATCCCGACACATGTAGGATTCACAAGCGTGGTGGAATCCGATGAGTATATGGGACCGCGAGATGGTCTATATACTAGTGTGACGATTCCACTATTTTCCTAGAAACCCCAAAAAAGGACCACGTCCTTCCGACTTTGTAAATAAAAAAAAAAAAAAAAAAAGAGTCGTTTTTCCTTATGTGGTTGAGTCTTTTTCTTTGTTTGTGGGTTAATTCATTTTATCCAAAAGGTGTTTGTGGGGCCAATCTAAGATCAACCGTGCTCTTCCAATAGGTCCAATGGCTTCCAACGGCAACAACAACAATGGTGGGTACTTCTCCGTGTCCAACGAAAGACTCTTCAACATAATAAGAGCCATGGGGGAACAAATGGATAGACTTTCCGAGGATGCCCGCCGAAAAGACGATTTGTGGCAAGCCAGTTTTGATCTCGAGAGGAAGATTCACAAGGAAGAGGTTTCCGAGCTCAAAGCCCGTTTGCAAGAGCTCACCAACAACAAGGCAAAGTTTAAGGGTAAAGCATGCTCAAGTGGCCCGTCCCTCAAAAGCTACAAAGGTACCGCCAACAACCGAGTTTTCACTCCTCTCCTAGGAGTAACCCAAGCCGAAGCATTTGAAACTTTGGTGGCAAGTGGAAAGATCAAGCCTTTAGAGGGGTACAAGCCGAAGACGATACCGAAGAATCATGCACATGGTGAATGGTGCGGCTACCACAAGCATAGTGGCCATACTACCGAAGGGTGCTTCCTTCTCTGAAACATCATCCGAGATTTGTTCGACAACGGCGAATTTACCGTGGGTGAAGAGCAACCTTTAGAGAGTGCCAACATGCAAGAACTCATCAAAGAAGAATGATTTGGTTTCGAAATGGGGCTTCTACAAGAAATCATGCCACAAGGAGACTACAACGACAATGGGGACTACAACAACAATCTCTGTTTCTCTTTCTCTACCTAGTAATAGGAATTAAAAAAAAAAAAAAAAAAAAAAAAGAGTCAAAGTCCTCTTAAGTGTGCATTAAGTTTTCTTTGTCCAATTAATGTGAAATTTTGAGTCAAGCTCATCATCAAATAAAAAGTCGTTCTTGTCCTCATACACTCTTCCAAGTTGTTCAATCTAATTCTTGGCAAAATGATGAAAAGATGTCTAAACGAGTTTTGGAATGAAGGCCATCACTTGAACGCCTAGGGGCTAAACATTGTGACAAAGGCAACATCATCAACGACGAAGACAAAGCCAAGACATCAAAGGTGAAGCAACAACCATGGAGAAAAATCAAGCAATGCTTCAAAGGGGGGATTAAAAAAAAAAAAAAAAAAAAAAAAATGCTCGCTAGGTTGAACTCTTCAAATCAACCTAGGCAAAAGTTAGAGCACAAAAAAAATAAAAATAAAAAAAAATAAAAAAAAATCCCCCTCAATCAAAGAAGTTCACATCAAGATCCACCAACGAAGGACGAAGCAACAATTCCATCCCGAAGAATGGAGAATCCACAAGAACTACGGTGACCTGAGCCTCTATACTGGAGGAACGTAGGCAACCTGCGGGTCCGGTCTCATGCAAGAAAGAAGATATGTTTAGCCCTAGCGCGTTATAGTGATTGGCCTTCATCTCGAACTTGTCAAGACATCTTTGTACGATTCATTTGCCAATGAATTAATCACCAAAAAGATTGAACAACTTTCTTAGATTTGGAATCATTTCGCGTTCCTTGTCGAGTCTAGGGACTTCTATTCTTTCTGCGTACTCCCAATTTCTTGCAATCAAATTGGGGTTTTCCTTCTCTTCTCTCTTAATGACTTACTTGCCTTCGCGAGTCATTCAATTCAATAAAAAATACATGTCAATACTAGGGACACTTCCCTAGTCGAGTCAATGTCACTCATCTTTAGTGACAAAAGGTCTCCACCGCAAAATCACATGTCTTATCTCCTCAGCTAGAGTCAATGCACACTTCCTCATCAATTGAGTCAAAAAAAAATGATGAAGACGTAAAAGAGATGCCCGCTAGATTGAAAACCCGAAAGGGCGGTCTAGGCAAAAAACAGGGTGCGTCATAAAAAAAAAAATGATGAGAGAGTGAGAGAGAGAAGGGAAAGAGAAATGGAGATCCCCGGCCTCTAAAGAAGACAAGTTCTACATTGAATCTCCTCAGCAAGTCAATTCCCCACCGAGTCAACTTTGGGATTGCAAAAGGCTCGACAAGATAAAGCACCATCAAAGGTTGTCTTGGGTTATCGGCATCATTCTCCAGCAGTGTGCATTTTTGGGTTCATGAAAAGAAGGCCCGTGGTTACCAAGGTCCATCCGAGAACAAGCCCATCATAAAAGGGCACGAGGTTGCACAAATAATCCCTAGCTAGTCAATTGGCTTGGGCAGCAAATAGCAACAACATGTGTCTCAGTTTTCAAGGCTTCTTCACGTATGTGCTTCTAAAGTACGCCGAAAGTCTCCCGAGAAATGGAGTAGCTCTTTCCATATCCTCTCATGTTTATTCCCTCACACGAGGACGAGGCACTCTTGCTTTGCTCAATATATGGTGACGCCCTAGGGGCTATGTGACTCAAGAACAAAGGATTCTTTTGCTTCATTTGGCAATCAATACGCCCTAGGGGCTATGCTCGAAAAAGATGTGTGAGACTATCCTCAAAGTCCCTCAAAAGGGATGTCAAAAAAGCCCTCTTGTCATGTGCGCCCGTGCCCGTTTCCCCAATCAAGGGTGGACCTTTCTCGCAATCAATGATGGCACTCTAGGGGCTACGGTCAAGTCTTAAAGGCTCCCTCGGCAAAGAGCAATTAACTCCCCAGCAGTATCCCCAGCCAAGTCATGTGCAACATTGGAAGCTTCCTCAATTCGGCACCGAAGGTCTCAACGGGCTTCGCAATCTACAATCTTTTGGGTTACGGCATTACAGTAATTCAAGCAAAGGGCAGTATTAGGGCTTCGCGACCGACAGTCTTTTGGGCAACAATACTCGAGCAAGTGCAATGTGGAGTAGTCTTATGGCTCCATGAGAACAATCAAGCTTCAAAGGGTCTCTCAACACTTCAAGTCAAAGGCCTCTTGGTTTTAAATGAAGACTCCGATGTTATGAATGAAGTTGATGATTTTTGTTAGAACTCACAGCGAGATTTTGAAGGAAGTCTTAGAGAAAAGGAAAAAGATTCAATATGCTAAACTCTAATCAAAACAGGGTTATAGCGGGAAATGCCACGGCCAATCCCAATGTTTCTGCAATTTAGCACCCCTTTCTCCAAGATCAAAAGCACAAGGTGCAGCTCAGATAAAGTTGGGCCACAGCACTAGTTGCATCCGAAGATCCGTCATTAGTTCAACTCAAGAAGAGTCAAGCAAGCATACTCATTTGAGACTTTATCACACCAGGACCTTATCCTCCACGACCTCGACGGCACCGCAAGACATTACTGCATCCTTTGACATAAGCCCTCGGCCATTTGGGTATCGACCACAATGAGGCCATTCATCTCCCCAGTAAGAGCAAGAAGGAGATCTCTATCAAGAATTCTACCAAACGGTACATCCGCTCTCAATGCCGAGCCAATCACGAGATAATTTGGGGCTTTACAATGAAAGGTCTTCACATCCCACCATCTACAAGCCCACGACACTTGGGGCTTTGCAATCTCTCGAAGCTTGGCATCAACGATCTCCTCTTGGGGCTTGCTCACTACAACAACAAAGGGCGATTTACTCGAATGGGCCAAGAGCTGATTTATCTTGGAGCTATGCAAGTCCCTCAAAATTTGGCATCAAAGGCATTCTAGGGGCTTTACAATCAGCAACCCCTCATCTCGGCATCAAAAGCCTTTTGAAGCCCCATAATCGACAAATCTCTTGGGGCTAGACATCAATCTTCGTTGGGCACACCGGCGACAACAGAATTCAAGCAAGGCAATCCGGACTACGACTGAACATGACTTGATCTTGGGTTGGCTTCACAAGCACACAATGGTTAAAATGGTTCACCCACGAACTAAAAAAAAAAAAAAAAAAAAAAAAAGATTTTTCTTTTTCTTTTTCTCCTTCTATGTGCAAAAATATGTGCTTTACTTTGCTTTGCTCCTAGCTTCTCCTCCAGCATTCTCCATCATCCTTGAACTACGCTGGTCTGATTCCCTTCAAGGGATACGTAGGTAGCCTTTGGCACGACCAACCCATCATCCAAAGTACCATCTCGCCAACCCATCATCAAGAGCGTCTCTCATCAACATCAAAAGAATGGACATTCTCCATCAAAGCATCCTCCGCGGACATCAGAAATCCATCTCCACTCAAGCGGCAATGGTAAGTGAAGGTATGAATACATCCAATGCTTTCCTCAAAATCACACCGCACACAAGATCACTCTCTACATTCTTACTTCTCTCTCATTGCAAGGGTGTTCAAAATCCCATCACACCATGAGCACAATTTCTCTCTCTTCATTTCACACTTCATGCATCTTCTTGCAAGAACACATATACCTGTCAAGCACACACATAACAGGTACCACCACGATGTCAACAACATCCGCTACTCAAGGCACTTCATCCCCACCAGAAAGTGGTCAACCGTGCCCACACCCCACAAAGTCAACAACATAAGCTCCCAAGAGCTCCAAGTCGGCAACTCGGTCCATATCGAGACAAGCTCCCATGAGCCCCAAGTCGGCAACTCGGTCCATATCGAGACAAGCTCCCATGAGCCCCAAGTCGGCAACTCGGTCCATATCGAGACAAGCTCCCATGAGCCCCAAGTCGGCAACTCGGTCCATATCGAGACAAGCTCCCATGAGCTCCAAGTCGGCAACTCGGTCCATATCGAGACAAGCTCCCATGAGCCCCAAGTCGGCAACTCGGTCCATATCGAGACAAGCTCCCATGAGCCCCAAGTCGGCAACTCGGTCCATATCGAGACAAGCTCCCATGAGCCCCAAGTCGGCAACTCGGTCCATATCGAGACAAGCTCCCATGAGCCCCAAGTCGGCAACTCGGTCCATATCGAGACAAGCTCCCATGAGCTCCAAGTCGGCAACTCGGTCCATATCGAGACAAGCTCCCCTGAGCTCCAAGTCGGCAACTCAGTCCATATCGAGACAAGCTCCCATGAGCTCTAAGTCGGCAACTCGGTCCATATCGAGACAAGCTCCCATGAGCCCCAACTCGGCAACTCGGTCCATATCGAGACAAGCTCCCATGAGCTCCAATACAACACTCCAGCAAAAGTCGCTCATGCAGGGAGCGCACCCCTATCCATCGCAAATTTCAAATTCATGTTTTATTGAGTCTTTGCTTTCTCTTGTCGATGTCCTCGGCGGTTTTCTTTCTTTCGTCGACGCGTTTTGCTTCGCAATCCACGTCGCCGAGGGGCTCTGTAGACACCCCGCCTTGGACCTCTCATGTCCCGATTGCATACACATTCTTTGTCTTCCTCTTTTCTGTTAAGTTTTGTTACTTTTCGTTAACTTTCGTTACTTTCCGTTAAGTTCCTGACTTACTCCGTTAGTCTTGGATTTGACTAAGTGGCAAAGTCAACCTTGAGTCTTTGTTTCATTTATTTTTGTTGACATTCGTGATGTTCGTTAAGTTTTTGGACTAATTCCGTTAGTTTTGGGGCTTAACTGCATAACGGGGTTAACTTTTGGGCTGAAATATGAATTTCCTGAAGCTGGGATGCGCACGCCTTTGCCCTCCTTTGTGGGAGGCGTGATCCTCCCATAGGGGGGGTGGGAAGCGCGCGCTTCCCACTTCCAGAATCTCAGATTTTGCCAAATTTCCCTCCTTTTCTGATTTGTAACCCCCAAGACCATTATGGCTTGGCTTGATCCGGGGAATGGCCATCTTTGTGACCACAAACACTTCTCCAACACCTATATAAACCTCTTCATTCCATCATGAAAAGGGATGATGATTTCTTAACACAAAAATACTTCAAAACACACAAAAGTCTATTTTTCAAGAAGTGGTCAACACAAAGATTTGGTTCTTCTCCGTTCAAGCATAAGGTACAAGGTTTATTCTCTTCTTCTAAATTCTAAGTCTTATTTCCTTTCTTCATATTCTCATCTCTTCTAAGTGAGTATGCAATCTCCATTAAAAGGGATACAATCAAAAGGCCACTTCACTATTGAAGTTTGACCAAGGTTACATCCCAACATTCCAAACTACATTTTAATTCACCATTTTCATCTCTTCATGTAATTGTCTAGCATAATTATTACATGTAATATTTAGCATTAAATCAATAAAATCATTCTTTTCCCCTTTTCTTTACATTATAATTGTTAGCATTGTTAATAAATTGAAGGACATTTAGCATTAGAACACCAATAGTAGCAAGACCCGCATAAGCGGGGCGGAGTGGGTGTTTAAGTACTTCCCACTCCGTCACCTAACCCCCGAACCCTTCTCTCCCGAATCTCTGGTTTTGTACATAAATTAGGCTATTTCTAGGTTTTTATTATGTTCCTTTAAAAACATAGGTGGCGACTCTAAACAAATCTAAAACAAGTTAGACATCCTAGGATAATTCACCGCTCTAGCCAAGCCGTGGTTCACCGGGGTATCTACACATATAACATTATTAGAAGAGCAAAAGCAAAATATTACCCTCAATAATTTCATCATAAAACATTAATAGTACAAGACTAAAACTAAAATACTACTCCGTATGATTGTTGGGAGAGTAAACGACCAAATTAACCCGCGTACTATACGAATACAACCAAATTGACCCGCGTACTATCTAAACTACGAAAGTGACCTGCGTACTATCCATATATTAGCCAAATCAACCTAAATCATTAATAAAAGTTAATGGACGTTAATGATGTTAGTAATTTAACAGATATTACAATTAAAATTTTCTAAAAAGCCCCATAACTTAACAGATTCCTATCTTGTTTAACTTAATACTAAATTGTCTTGTTTACCATCTTCTCCATCAAGAACCACCACGGCCCACCTCCCACCACCAACACAATCACCACCTACCACCATCACTGCCACCACCCGCCATGGTCATCAATCACTAATGTCCAAAAACTTCAGCGTAGCAATTTGATTCAAATGCCCAGAAAACTCAACAAAAATACAAGAAAATCCTCAACATCATGAAATTCAAAAATTTGAACCATGAAACTCAAAATCAAACCTTCAAATCCATCCCCATGGAATCTCTGCACTGTCCTCATGCTTAACCATTTCAATTCTTGGATCCAATATTTAAATCGCCCTCACGCACAAACATACATACACAGGCAGACGCACACATACGCCCATAGACGCACGCACACACACCCTACCCGCAGATACACACATAGATTCAGATGTACTTCGAATAGCCCTAGAATCCAGATTCGATTAGTGACGGGGTTGGAGTCGACGGCGAAGGTGGAGGCAGGGGGCAAAGGTTGTTGTCCAAGAAGGTAGGGAAGATGGTGAAGACATCTGAAATTGGAGGGGGGCTGGGTCCTGGGGAGGATGATGTAGTGGTTTGGCCGGTGGTGAGTGGAGGAGGGGGTGCGCCGGTGTGGTGGTGGGGGTGGAGAGTTTCATCTCCAGATTTAGATCGACTCAAAAAAATTAACATTCCTCAGATTTAGAATCTAGGTATAAATTAAACCATTTATATTTAAGAAAAATGTTCTCAAGGCCAAAATTTTTAATATTGCACATAAACATCCCCTCAACTTTCAAACCTGCAAAGTTTTCTAATGTATGGGCAATATGAATTTTTTTTAATTGCACTACCCGTTAAGTTACTAACATTGGTTAACATTTATTAACGATTTAGGTTGATTTGGCTGATATTTAGATAGTACATAGGTCAGTTTGGTAGTTTAGATAGTACGCGAGTCAATTTGGTTGTATATGTATAGTATGCGGGTCAATTTGGTCGTTTACTCATTGTTGGGAATGCCTTGAATTTGGCTAAACACAGAGGACCACATGGGGGACATGGGGCCATCTAAGCCAAAATTTCATAAAAAACGCGTTTTTAGAAACTACAGAAAAACATGCTTCGCCTAAGTCTCCGTTCCCTCTCCGCTCTCTCTACGCCGACCGACCACACCCTCACCCTCGGCAAAATCTCACAAAATTTTTTCCCAGATACGGCATCCCGTTAACTCTGCTCTGTCTACTCCGGCGAGGTTCCTCAAAGTCATCGAGAGATTCCTCTTCGTCACCCTGGATAGGACTATTCGTCAAGACCAACATTTATTGGAATTGGGTAGAGGAACTCTTCTATGGGTTGTTAAACACAGAAGATAAAGTTGTTGTGGATATGGCCCTCCACTACCCAAGCAAACCCACAAGAACAATAAGAGCACACAAAACAAAGCACAAGAAATCAAAGCAAGAAAAGACACAGAAATTGTTAACCCAGTTCGTCAATATGTTTGACTACGTCTGGGGGCACTACCAAGCCAGGATCTTGCACTATAATATGTTAAATCTGAGTTACAATGAGTATGGGGGCGGAACATTGTTTATATAGCAAACCAAGAATAAGACCTAAACCTAAACATAAGAGAAATCCTGAAATCTGCACTTTCTCGGCATTCCAAGCGCCCGCTTGTAGGGGACCAGGCGCCCGCTTACATGCCAATTCCAGGAACCAGAACTTCTGTCCAAACCGGGCGCCCGCCTGGTAAATACCAGGCGCCCGCCTGGAATCCTGCTCCAGATTTTCTTCTCTTTGTTTCTTTGAGGGATCTCTACTCCAACAATCTCCCACCTAGAGATCAACCGCATATACAAACCCCGTATCCGTCTTCAACTCATCCTTGGTGTCTTCCTAGTGCTCACCTCGATCATGGTAGTGCCGTCCTCCTCCCCTATTCTCCAAGCCCCGTTGAAGCTAAACCCAACTTCAACTTCACCTTGCTTGAGAAACCTGGAGCCTTTTCATCCGATCTACACTCACCGTTAGATCTTCGCAGTGGAGTATCCGGTCCTAGAGTATGTGGTTCATCTTCAGTGACCCCTTGTCCTTGGTCATCATGAACCGTCCCGCTCCCACCCGAGTTTGGAATATCCATGCAAATCACATTCGCATCCCCGCATTCCTTGAACTCCCGAAGCTCATACTCTCCACCATTATTAGACATCAAGATTTTAACCTTGAGTCCCCTCCGATTCTTCACCAAGGCCTTCCACTTCTTATACATCCTGAAAGATTCATCTTTCCCTTCTAAGAAGTAATCCCAGACCTTCCTTGTCGAATCATCAATGAATGTCATGTAATTTGACACACCAACCCGAGAAGTTACCGGAGCCGATCCACACAAATCCGTGTGATCCCCCTTCTCACTCATGTGACCCAATCGACAGTGCCACAATTCTGTATCACCCTTGGCCGTCGCCACCGCGATACTACCCTTGGTATTTCCCGCCAAATACAGTCTTCCTTCCCTATTACCCCGAGCGACCTCACGATCCTCCTTGGTAATAACCCAGTTCCTGCAGCTAAAAGTTACCGTGTAACCTTCTTCACCCAGCTGCCCAACTGATATCAGGTTCTTTTTCAAACCCGGAATGTGTCTGACCCCGTGTAGATGTAAGACCTTCCCGTCCGATGCTCCTATTCTGACATCCCCCTTCCCCTTGATTTCCAAAGTCTCGCCATCCGCCAGATAGAACTTTCCGAAATCACCGGAAGTATACCCTTCCATCTCCTCTGCATTCCCACAAGAGTGGAATGATGCCCCCGAATCCAGTACCCATGATTCTAGTGCACTACTAACACTCAGAACCAGTACATCGTCACCTTCGACTGTCACATTCACCGAATTGCCCCCACGATTGGGACAATCGTTCTTGTAGTGTCCTAACTCCTTGCAATGATAACACTGCATCGATCCTTTCGCAACCCTTGTTTTATCTCTGATCTCCACGGCCTTGCCCTTACCACCCACCACGTTCTCCCTAGATTCAGTTTTCCCTTGTTTGCTAGTACCCGGCCTTCCCCTGCTAGTAGTAGCTAAGGCCGATCCCGAAGCAGTCGATGTCCCCAACTTCTTTATGCGATTTTCCTCTCCCAAGAGAAAGTCTTTAACATCATCATACTTCAATTTGTTTTTACCTGCTGAAGCATTGATCGCTGTCACCGTCCCGCTCCAACTTCCTGGTAAAGACGCTAGGAACAAGCACGCATGAACCTCATCATCAAACGTAATCTCCAACGCAGTCAATGAGTCTATAACATCCATAAACTCATCGATGTGTTTAGCCAAGGATCCTCCCTCTTGCATCTTGAGACTACCCATATTGCGTATCAAATCAACCTTGTTTGCAGCAGATGGAGTTTCAAATCTCTCAGTAAGATAATCCAATAGCTCTTTGGTGGTCTTCTCCTTTTTGGTAGTCTTCGCGATCCACTTAGACAAAGTAGATCTGACCACCCCTAGGGCCTTCCGATCTATGAGATCCCAATCTTCCTGCTTTTCTCCTTCCGGTTTGACACCTTTTAGAGGCTTATAGAGATCTTTGTTATACAAGAGATCCTCTATCTGCATCCTCCAAAATCCGTAGTCAGACCCATCGAATTTCTCAACCGCCTGTTTGTCCTTGCCCATTCTTGATTGCTTGACAACACCCAATCGCTCGATAAACCAATCTTACGATTAAACCCTGATCTCCAAACCAGAGCTCTTGATACCAGTTGTTGTGGATATGACCCTCTACTACCCAAGCAAACCCACAAGAACAATAAGAGCACACAAAACAAAGCACAAGAAATCAAAGCAAGAAAAGACACAGAAATTGTTAACCCAGTTCGTCAATATGTTTGACTACGTCTGGAGGCACTATCAAGCCAGGATCTTGCATTATAATATGTTAAATCTGAGTTACAATGAGTATGGGGGCAGAACATTGTTTATATAGCAAACCAAGAATAAGACCTAAACCTAAACATAAGAGAAATCCTGAAAATCTGCACATTCTCGGCATTCCAAGCGCCCGCTTGTAGGGGACCAGGCGCCCGCTTACATGCCAATTCCAGGAACCAGACCTTCTGTCCAAACCGGGCGCCCGCCTGGTAAATACCAGGCGCCCGCCTGGTAAATACCAGGCGCCCGCCTGGAATCCTGCTCCAGATTTTCTTCTCTTTGTTTCTTTGAGGGATCTCTACTCCAACAAAAGTGGCGATGATTGATGGAGAATCCAAAGAGGTTAGTTTGTATGTTAATGGAGTTCGTAAAGTTGATGGATTGGCTGACATAACATTGCTGGAGTATCTCAGAGGTAAAATTTGTTAATTGATTAACTTCCTTTAATAATTCAATTATTGAGTGCTCCGTGTGATTGTTTTGAAAGCATGACAAAATTCAAAAGTAGCGTGTGATTGGGTTTAAGAAAAAATAATGCCAGTATTAATATAATTGAGTGCCAGTACATGTGTAAGAAAGTCACAATGTTAGTGTAAAAAGGTGTCAATGTTAGTTAAAAAAAGTGTCATTGTTATTGCAAAAACTATCAGCGTAAAAAAGTGTCAATGTTAGTGTAAAAAATTGCATGTGTAAAAAAGTGCCACTGCATGCATTATTAAGTGACAGAGTAAAAAACCGTCTGTGTTAGTGTAAAAAAGTGTCAGTGCATGTAATATTCAGTGCCAGTATAAAGAGTACCAATAGTGTTTGGGATGAAAATTTGAGCTACATAGCGGCACCTTGACACATTGATTTTTTTCGACATCTTGAATTACCCTGAGTTGATGGCCTGAGTTGACATACTGAAGTTACATCTTGAAGTGACATCTTACATCTTCACTTTACATCTTGACTTTACATGTTGACTTTACATCCTGACATCCTGACGTTCTGAGCAGACATAGTGAGCCGACATCCTGAATACAGATAACATATCCTATTTTTTAGGATCACGATATCAAACATGTGACCAATTGAAGACAGAGTCAATCAGAGGTCTTTATCAACAACAAATGATCCATAATCCATGATCTTCAACAAACTAAAGATCCTCCGGATTTCTAGGGATTTTATTAGTTAGTGATTGGAGTAAAGATCTCACAACACTATATCTACTTCCTGGAGATAACGTCTTGAATTTACATCTTGAAGACTGTTATCTTATCCCTATTTTTCAGGAAGTTGGTTACAGTGCACATGATTAATTAAAGACCCGGTCAAGCACGATTTTAGCTCAAATAAATGGATAGCTGATGATCTACGAACAAACTCAAAGATACTCTGAGATACGAGGGATATTTTAGCTTAGTTTGGTATTCTTATTTTAGTATAAAAGGAAGATCAACACTTGTATTTCACACACTCACTTCCCATTGTAACTCTCTCTCTCTCTATACTCTCTTCTGTACTAACACTCATACATTAATAAAATCGTTTGGTAAGGTAGGTGTCCAAAACCTCCTGAGGTTTATTGCCGGAGGACGATTGTTCCAAGGGATTTCCTCGTTACATCATGCGTCTACGTCTTGAACTCTCTGGTCTACATCTTGAACTCTGAAAGTCTATATTCCATTTATACTCTACTTCTTAGTTTTTGTCCAATTGTTGAAAATTGTTCGAAACAATTTGGCGCCGTCTGTGGAACTTTGGTCTTTTAGATTCTTAAGAGATTCAAGATGAGAAATCCAACAACCGGTAAAATTACGTCAAGAATTCCAATTACAACTGGGGACAGACCAAACCCAGCATCAGTTACATCTGGAGGTCAATCTTCAACACAGAACATGACCTCAGCTGTTACGACCAGCTCGATCCAAGTACATGT
Organism: Campanula takesimana; assembly: GCA_026119855.1. Lineage (NCBI taxonomy): Eukaryota > Viridiplantae > Streptophyta > Magnoliopsida > Asterales > Campanulaceae > Campanula > Campanula takesimana. The sequence goes on from JAOWBW010000087.1 coordinate 1,944,647, forward strand.
TGGAACTTCAGCAATGGGGGCATCTGAAATTCCATTGGACATTGCTAGCAAGCTCACCATCATGATACATCAGTTAAAAAAACAATTGACCGCCCAGAACGATGCCACTACAATGCTGTTGAATAATGTCTCCAGGATGCAACGTGACGTGTCAACCTTACAGTCTGGTCCTTCTAGCTCACGTCAGAACATCCACTCCAGTGTCATCCAACCTTCCAACTCCATCTTGGAACAGACAATGCTTTCGCCTATACAACCAAGGATGCTCAACTTTGACAGAGAAACAGGGATACTGACCAACATGGAGTTTTTGCCTATGGCTAGCACTGACAGTCTGGTTGTAATTGCAAGCTGGGACATGCTGACACCTTCAAAAGGACTAACAGGGAGTCTTAACCCTCAACTTGAAAATAATATCAATCATATGGCAACTAATCTTAATGCAGGAAATTCAATGGCAAGGCAGTTTCAGGAGTTAAGGGAAATTGTTATGAATATACCTGGAGTAACATTGCCATATCAACAAGCATCTCCAACATGTTACAATGAATCTCGCTTTGTCCCAGCCATTGCTAACATGGTGATACCAAAGAAGTTCATGATGCTCGACATGAAACAATATGATGGGACTACAGACCCCTTGGAACACATAGCATTATATCAAGAAAAGATTGATGTCATCCACATTCCATTACAATACAAAGAAGTTTGTCTTTGCTGGGGTTTTGGATCCACATTGACTGGTGCAGCCATGAGATGGATAATATACCAACCTTTTGGTTTTATTGAATCTTATGCTCAATTTATTGATATGTTTGCTAATCAATTTTATTGTAATATAGCTTTTGGGAAACTGACAAGTGATCTTTACAGGGTGGTTCAACAACCTGACGAAACATTGAAAGAATATTTAAGCACGTTCAACAAAGAAGCCGTAGACATACCCAATCTTGACATGTCGACAGCTACTGAGGCATTCAAAATGGGCCTGAAGACAGGCTCACCATATTACAAAGAATTGGTCATGAATCCATGTAAAAGGCTAAAAGATGTTAGGACAAGAGCGATAAAATTCATTAGACTTGAAGAGGATGAACTCATGCAGGAAAGCTAGCTGCCAAGTGGAAAGGACCCTACCTCATTGATTCAGAGGTTGGAAAGGGGGAATCCTGGATGTCAACTCTAGATGGTACCAAAATTCCTAGAAGTTAGAATGCAGTGCATCTTAAGTTGTACTTCATGTAAGTTGTAGCTTGCAAATTGAATTCAGAAAATCAGGTATGCATTTATATTATGTTATTTCATTTACGTCATTTCAATTATATTTATTATCATCAAACACCTACTGACTTAAGCATCGGAGGGGAGTTAGCTAAGCTAACACCCAACCCTAACATATTTCTGTTTTGCAAGGAAACCCAAAGTCTCTATCTAATCCAAGGTGTTTACATATTGATCCAAGTCTTCAAGATGTTTACATGTTGATTCAAGTTTACAAAAATTATTACATGCTAAGTCATAGCTCAACGAACAAAATCAAAGTGAAAATTCCATCCAAGTTGCAAGATATACACCTTTTCAAGGTTTAAAGGTTTTACACCTTTCTTAAGTGTTTAAGGTTTTTACACATTCCCTTGGGCGCAAGTTTTTCATGTTTTAGTTAAGTTGTAAGTGGGCCAGTGTGTAATTTACATGTTGATTACCTTCTTGCACTTAGCTAAAATCATGAACAAAAGTTTAAAACACACTGGTTGCAACATTTACATGTTACCAAAGGAACACAATGTATAAAGATAACATCTTTCCATTTAAAAAAAGTTTTACAACTTGTAAAATTAGCATGTTACCATCTGACACTTACATTGCCAAAAGTCGAACATTTTCTACCCAAAATTTTCTAACTTATAATATTAACATGTTACCCCCAAAACTCTATCCTTAACCTCATTACAAAATATTCATAAAGGGTCCACAACACGGCCCCGAAGCAATTTTTTTTTTTATCCAAAGTAATTTCCATATTATCACAAGTCATGGCCCCTGTTGGGTATGCTTATTTCTTAACCCTCCTAAATCATGTTAGAATTGATTTATACCATCACCTAAGTATGTTTTAAGGACTTTAGGACCCTATGTAAGAAGTTTTGTAACTTCAATTTTTAGCTAAGTCCTCTTTATAGACTAGGCTTAGTAATTAGGGCTTATATTTTAAATTTGAGGTATCATTTGCTAATGACCAAGTGTGGTGCGCATGACATCCATGCGCAACATCCAATCTACGCACTCCATGCGCATGACTTTCATGCGCGCGCATATCTACCTTGGTCCATTCTCTTATCTCTCGACCTCACATTCTAGAAGCTTTGAAAGCGTCAAGACAAGCTACGATTTTTTATTGAGCTAAGGTGCTGAGGTGTGCACATACGATAAAACAAACACACTCAACATACACATCGATAGAGACGCGTCTCAGTGAGAAATTTCAAATGAAGACAGCTGTCATCCTTCTAGAAGAAAATTTGAATTTTGTCTTCTTGCTCAGTCTCCAACGGCTACAAAGGACACCTGCGCACCAATCACATTGTGCCAGCTCAGTGTCCTTGCTCAGAGCTCCAATGGTTAGTTTCAAGCTCTCAGCTATAAATAGCCTGCTCATCCTCATTTCTAAGCTGCTTGAGTTTTTGCTTCCAAAGAGAAACTTTGAAGTTTTGAAGATTGCCTGCTCATTTCTAGAATTCTCAAGAACAGCCTTCATGTCTTCATACTTTAACCAAGCCCAGATCCTAAAGCCTTGTAACACCAGAATATCTTGTTATCTTCATCTCATAGATTCATAGAGCTCATATTTCTGACACACACACACCCCTCTTGAAGTTTCGATCATATAAATCATACTTCTAGAGATACACCGGTTTAGTCTAGGATTTGTTCTTAAAAGCATAGATTTAGATTTGAGTTTTGATTTCTTGTAATCTTGTAAAAGCTCCTCAATATAATATAAATCTCATAGTTAGAAATCCAAGACTAACCATCTTGGTAGAAGACGTAGATCTTTCCGATCGAACCTCTCCAAATAGCTTGTCATTTTATTCTGCTCTTTACTTTACTCTTACACTTTTCTGATATATTGCTTTGTTTAATCTTTGTAGATTGTCTTTCACTGTTTGAATTGTGTTTGTTTGCTTTCTGCCTTAGCACATTTTTGCGCCCCTCTTTAAGCCAAACTTAGTGCGTGCGTTTTTACACTCCTGCACATATACCTGCGCATTAGTGATTGCTTTAAGTTTCTGCTGTGCATTTCACACTCTTGTTGCGCGCTATACTTACCCAAAATTAGAGCTGCACGCACAAGCTATTGATTTGCAAAAGGGTTTGAAAAAGAATTTCAAAACAGCTATTCACCCCCTCTAGCTTTTTTCATGCCCTTATTGCCCCTTTGGGACCAACAGCCCCAACAAATTACAACCAAACATGTAATAAACCAAAGTACAAATAAAAAATATTGATCTTATGAACACACCCTCACAAATACCAAATAAAAATTGTCTTTAAGACAACCACCATGGCATACTGCCGCTGAAATTACCAAAATATCCTAACCATTCTTCTCTTCTTCACCTTCCTCTGTGTTTTTTACTACTGGATCAACCTGATCTGCCATGTTGACATCCTGCACCTTGGAGCTTACATCACCTGCATCAACCGCCTCATAAATAATAGTGGATATCAGCAGCTATGATTTTTTTTTTTGACTTTCTATATTCACTCAATTCAAAAAAATTGAGGGCAATTGTTTGGGATGAAAAATTGAGCTACATAGCGGAACCTTGGTGTAAGGATCCCGCCCCAAAAAACACGAGCACGTTTCAAGGGCGAAATACCAAACGCGGGAACCGGACCAATTTAACGGAGTCGCCACATTTTGTTAATTTTAAACCCAACAAAATGACAAAGGTTTGAGTTCAAAGGTTCAGAGATCAGGTTACAACTTGGGAAGAGTTTTTACGTCCTCCCAAGTTGCCTCGGACAAAGCCGAGTCTCCCTTGTTAGTTAACAAAAGTGCATGTGTGTGTGTGTGTTTTAACGGAAAACCTTTGTTTTAACTTTTTATTTATCTTTTCAACTGAAAAAGGGTTTGTTTGACAAGAAAACAGAAGACAGAAGGGAAAAATGGTCAATCTCCCCATACGGCCAAAGTAGCCGTACGGATGGGGAGACCACTCCTGGGATTTATAGTTTGTTCAAGCAACAGTCCAGTTCCAGGCAGAAACAGAGCATTCTGCTTGAACTGGACCAAACTGTTCTGATTCCAGTTTGTTATTCCAACACAAAACAACATTAACAACTCATTCCTATGCCATTTGATCATCAAAGAACCTCCCAAAACAAGAGTTTGGGCATGATCAAAGGCAATCATGGGAGAAAAATGAAAAAGGTGGCCAATATGCCCTTTTGAGCCATAGTGACCATTTGATGAGTAAAGATTGAAACTTTACCATCAAAATGGCTCTTCTAGGCAAGATTAATCCTTTAGGGACAAGAACAAACCATAAAGATTGGATCTTTATTACCCAAACTTGGGAATTTTGGGCTAGATCAAGGTGATGAGGATAAAGATTGAGACTTTATCCTCAACATGATCATCATAGCTTAAAATGAGCAAAATGAACAACAAGAGCATCATCCATGACAAGAATGTAAATGAACAATCAACAAGCCATGATCAAACTAGGTTTGAACCTCTTCCACACAAAGTATGGAGGGCACCTTTGATCATCTCATGGCTTGGACTAGGAAATTTAAATAGTAATATATATATATATATATATATATATATATATATATATTGCTTGAATGGACAAGACTTGCAAGAATGTAAAGATCAAAAATAAATGACAAGATCAAAGATAAATAGAGTTCTTAGATGAAGAGAAGGGAGGGGGAGAAGGTGGATTTACTTATCTTGGTTTAGGCCAATCTTCCTTTCTCTCTTTCACTCTTTGTTCACTCTTACTCACACTATTCTGAGGTGAATTCGACAGAGTAACCTTAGTTCTAATGTTTCTCCCCTCCTGAAATGATCAGCAAGGGGTTCTATTTATAGGGACTGAGGGTGCCCAAACCAGCCGTACGGCTAGGCCCCTCTAGTACCCAAAGCATCCGTACGGCTCAGCCTGGCGAGCTTCTGGATTATTCTAATTTTATACCAGAGTAGTCCTGTAATTTATAGCTTATCCTAGGGAGGTCCTGGCCTATTAGCTTATCCATGAAACGGTGCTAAGGCTACATCTAAGATAGGTCGGTTTTAGATTGGGGTACTTACAGAGCCCCTCGGCAACGTCGCTTCGAAGGAGCGGAGTTGTCGATAGAAATAAGCATCCCAATCTGACGGGACGACGACTTTAACCGATTTTGGTTGCATGGCTGGACCTAGTGGTATAGGATTCCTACGTATCCCGTTCGCGGGGAATCAAGCCTAACGTAGTTAGGAGGTACGCGGGGTTACTTAGATCCGCAAGGAGGCATGACTCTAGGGGTCAGAGGCGAGACATGGTCAACTTGGCTCTATGGGAGAGGGTTGACTTGTTGGGGATACGGTCAACTAGACTCTATAGGAGAGGGTTGACTTACACGGGACAGATTTTTACTGGGCTTACGTCGGGGACGGCCTATGGTGACTATTCTAAGTCCAAGCTTGACCGGAGTCAACTCCATCTTTGGGGAGATTGACGGGAAAACTGGTCTTACGTCCCTCTAAGGACTGCCGGGACAAAGACTCTAGCCTATAACGACTATTCTAAGTCTAAGCTTGACCGGGGTCAACTCCGCCTTTGGGGAGATTGACGGGAAAACTGGTCTTACATCCCTCTAAGGACTGCCGGGACAAAGGCTCTAGCCTATAACGACTATTCTAAGTCTAAGCTTGACCGGGGTCAACTCCATCTTTGGGGAGATTGACGGGAAAACTGGTCTTACGTCCCTCTAAGGACTGCCGGGACAAAGGCTCTAGCCTATAACGACTATTCTAAGTCTAAGCTTGACCGGGGTCAACTCCATCTTTGGGGAGATTGACGGGAAAACTGGTCTTACGTCCCTCTAAGGACTGCCGGGACAAAGGCTCTAGCCTATAACGACTATTCTAAGTCATAGCTTGACCGGGGTCAACTCCATCTTTGGGGAGATTGACGGGAAAATTGGTCTTACGTCCCTCTAAGGACTGCCGGGACAAAGGATCTAGCCTATAACGACTATTCTAAGTCATAGCTAATGGGCTTACGTCAGGGATGGCCATAATAAGCATTAAGCAAAAGACCATTTCAAATTCCAAATTTTAACTGGGCTTACGTTGAGGACGGCCATAATAAGCATCAAGCAGAAGACCATTTCAATTTCCAAATTTTAACTGGGCTTACGTCGAGGACGGCTATATTTAATTTCACAAAGCTGGGCTTACGTCGCTAGGACTGCCTAATTTTTATCTTTGAAAGGGTCACTCGGGGGATTTAAACTTTATCTCACAAGGGGTCACTCAAGGGACCTAGACTTGTCTCAAAAGGGGTCACTCAAAGGACCTAAATATTTTCTCACATGGGGTCACTCTAGGGACCTAGGCTTTATCTCACAGGGGCTTGACTCTCATTTGGTCAACCTAAAGGGTTTGTCAACTTTTTCATCATTCCATCTTTTGGTCAAAATCGGGGTTTTGGTCAACTCTGACTACGAGATGGTTGACTAAAAGGAGGGTCTTACGTCCACTCGGACTGCCGGGTCAAAACATTCGAGTCAACTCCACCTTTGGGGAGTTTAACAAGGCAAACTGGTCTTACGTCCCACTAAGGACTGCCGGGATAAAGGCTCTAGCCTATAATGACTATTCTGAGTCAAGGCTTGGTCAACTCCATCTTTGGGGAGTTTTGACGGGAAAATTGGTCTTACGTCTCACTAGGGACGGCCGGGATAAAGGCTTTAGCCTATAATGACTATTCTGAGTCAAGGTTTTAATCTAAAGGGTCACTCGGGGGATGAAGGTTTTAATCTAAAGGGGTCACTCTGGGGACGAGGGTTTTTTAACCTAAAGGGTCACTCGGGGGACGAAGATTTGGTCAAGCCTACACTGCGGGATGGTTGACACATTTTCTTGATACCGGGAAAGAGCCTAGGGGTGACCTTTAAGACTCATTGTGGACAAAAAGGGTCCAAGACTTTGGAAAAATCATTTTGAGGGGAGATCAAAAGCATTTTGCATGAAACATTGTCTTTGATAAATGATGCCAAATGGCCAAATTTGAAAATGCTTACTTTTGAAGGCAAATCTTTTAACGAAACATGTTTAGTCAAATTTTGGTTTTAACTTAACCGCGAGGTTTATATGCATAAAGTCCTTTTGAGCTTTGTCCATTTCTTAGGAGCGGTCGGGAGTAGAGAAACCTCTTGTTGTCGATGTCGGGGTAGCCCCATGTCCTTGTTCCTATTGATGGCGATGTAGCCCCAATGTCATTGAATGTGTCGGGGTAGCCCCATGTCCTTGTTGCTGTTGATGGTGGCATAGCCCCCATGTCATTGAATGTCTCGGAGTAGCCCCATGTCCTTGTGGAGGTAGCCCCAATGTCGTCCTCCGACTTTTGATGTTGGCGTGGACCCGTTGTCGTCTCGCGGCCTTTGATGACGTTAGGAACCTATCCCTTTTTCATGACTAACTCTTTCTTTTGCCTAGGCCGCCCTTTCGGGTTTTCAACCTAGCGGGCATCTCTTTTGCGTCTTTTATGGCACACCCTGTTTTTTGCCTAGGCCCCCTTACGGGTTTTCAACCTAGCGGGCTACTTTTTTGGTGCCTTTCTTCTTTTTTTTTTTTTTTTTTTCATATAAGTGATCCAGCCGACTTGATAGAACGAGGACTTAATATATCTTTTGGAGGAGACATGCAAGGGCCTTTACTTAGGCGGGAGAGAGTCCCTTTATTTTGGTGAACAATGTATTATCATGGAACGGGAGGAAGCCCTTGCTCGACAGAATACAAGTGTTTAGCTCTTTCCTAAGATGTAGAGAGAAGAAGACTTGTTGAGACATTTGAAACTTGCCCTAGTTAATATCATCAAATGATTGCTGGAATGGACCATGTTTATTATTAAGTCAAGATTATAACAAGCAATTATCCTTAACATGTATAAATGTTGTGATCAATTAAGATTAAGATTCGATCAATGGCAAGATCAAAAGGTGTTTATGGGGAGATTGGTCATTGATGGGACCAAGGGAAGAGAACCGGGTCATTTTAGGAGGATCGAGGTTTGATGGATTCATTTCATGCTGTGACCGGACCCGAAGGTTGCCTACGTTCCCCTCAGTTTGAGGAGCTCAGGTCGCCGTAGTTCGGCCGTGGGGCCTTCTTTTGCTGGGGTTGGTGTCCTTTCGAAGGATGTTGTTGCTTTGCTGATGTAGATCGCTTTTCTTTGCGGTGAACTCCTCGGGATGTTCTTTGAGGTGGACTTTTGCAGTGAACTTGGTGAGCTTTTGAGGTAAACTTCCTCTTTGCCAATATTCATTTGCTTTCCTTTTTTCCATTATCCATTTCTTTCTCTCTTATCATTTTTTTAGAGAGAGGGGAAACATTAGCCCCAACTTGCTATCTTGGACATTGGCTCATTTGTAGCCCCTTGGTGGAATTCTGCCACTTCTTACTTTGACTTTTGAAGATCTGGGAAGTCCTTTGCTTGATTGCGCACGCGCGATCGTGGTTGAATCTTGGTGGTTGAGCAACAACATCCTCGCCTTTTCATTGTCTCGGGATGCCTTTGATGCGCATCAAGGATTTGTATAGGAAAGGTGTATCGGGTTTTGTATCGGGGTAATGTATGAGTGAAGATTTTCCATTGATGGTTTCTTCATGCCAATTGATCACAACATTTATTCATATCAAGATTAATTGTTTGCATTTGACACTTTTCATTTGTGTTAGGTCCATTCATCCTTAATGAGTCGTCATTGACTAGTATGCTTAGAAGTCAATTCGTCATTTTGGGGACGTAGCAATCAATTGATAATAACAAGCAAGGCAATTTCAAGAGTAAACATATATTGTAAATAATGTCTCAAGTCTAGAGAGAAGAGAAGGAAAATGACTCTTTTATTTAGATAACTTTGTACATACATGTCCAAGTGCGGAACTCTGTAAAAATAAAAAGACATGGTCCAGAATGGACTCCTTTTTTTTTCTAGAACCTACGAGGCTGGAAGACTCACATTTTTTTTTTTACGGATGGGTTCCCATGAAGCACGATGATCCATTTTCTTCCACAGTTGTTGGAGGGGTTGTCGGCGGCATATTCCATGTCTTCCACGGGGAACTCGGGTTCCATGTCGTCGGGAAAGATGTCGCGAGGCCTCCACTTGGCTTGGCGTTGCAATTGCCGGGGTTGTCTACTTATGAGGGCGAGTTGGGAGCTTGCCTGTTGGCCAAGCCTTTTGGTGATTCCCTTTCAAGGTGCGTAATCTCCGTGCATTGCATTCGGCGAGAGTATGGATTTCCCTGTGATGTAACCACCTTTGGCCTTCCGAAGCTTGGGCTTCTTCTTGTAGACGGTGTCCCAATTGTTTGATCTCATTGCTCATGTGGACGGTTGTTTCGAACGCCAATTCGGATGTGGGCTCCTTGGTCAATGCTTCCAGTGGACAGAACCGCGAAGGACTTTTAGCATATTAAACCTCAAGGTGAAATTATAACCATGATTTGATAAAAATGCTTCATTATCGGATTAGATTTTTAGGAAAAACTTGATCTTTTATTTTAGAAAACTTGATCTCCATTTTTTTTAATTTTTATTTTTTTTTTTATTTTTTTTGGAAGACACACCTTTGTTTTGAGTGAAAGACTCACACACATTTTTTTTTTTTTTTGTAAGCTTTTGACAAGGCAAAAATGGCAATAATAATCTTATTAAGAGAACTGACAATGGACCCAAAATGGTCACCACATGGCATCAACCGGGGAGTCAAGACTTTAACCAAACCTAACAGACATCTTAACCGACTTTTCCTAAAGACTTATCATACGCCCTAAAAACAACTGGCTCTTCCTAAGGATGAAAACAGACTCAAGGGGAGGTTGATAGGAGAGGTTTCGAAACTCCGTCGTTTGCTGTGGCAACCGCAACACCATTCATTTCCCAACCCGGGGCATTCGGTCCTTCAGACATTTTCTGTGCCACTGATCTTTTCCAAACGCCTTCCGTCGTTTCGGCTTTGCTGATTTTAGGAACCACCATTTGGGACACTGATTTTGTCAATTTTTCCAAAACAGGCTCTCCCACTTTGGGATTGACAACTCTGTCAACCATGGGCTCTTTTTCCTTGGGGCGGACACCACTCCATTTATCGATCATCGGGGAAGTCACAGATTTGAGCATGTTGACGCTCGGGTCATTGGCTGTGTCGGGGGTGTGGGGGCGTCCAAGCTTCCCCTTCTCAATTAGTTTTGAGATGATGCGTCTTATGACGGTGCAATCATTGGTATCATTGCCGTGGTAGTTGTGAAAGGCACACCTTTGGGTCTTGTCTCGACGTTTTTCAAGATTCTTTGGCCGAAAATCTTCGAGGGGCCACATGAGGCCTTGTTTGACCAATCCTTAAAATACTTTGCTTATGAGCATTCCGAAATCCTCAAACTTTGTGAAATGGAGCTTGGCTCGGCCTTTGGCTTTTCTTTCATTGTTGACCGGAGTGTGGTGGGGATGAGAATCACCGCTACTCAATGCAAAGGGGTGCCCATCGAGTGTCCTTTCAAACTTAGCTTCCATTTGCCTTCTTTTTCCCAACAACGTACCCGACTGAGGTCCAACATGAGGATTCTGTGGAAGTGCATGGGTGTAGGAATACCCATAACCTTGGTTGCTTGCAGGAATATACATTTGAGGCATGCAAGGAGCTTGTGGTCCAAAAGGTCTTGGATTATAGAAATGATACGGGCCACCCCGGAATCTCATCGGAAAATCTAGTGGAGGCAAGTTAGTGATGCCTGGTCGGGTATCCATATATGGTTTAAACAGTGACTGATCTCTGGTGACTTGGTTGATGGCATTGAATCGAGAAGGGACACGATTGGGAAGGTGTTGTGAGTATGATGCTTGAGGCGTAACTAGTGTGAACAGTGGTTTGCGGGCCTTTTGAGTGGGTTGTGTTTGGGGTTTTATAGGAGGTGTCTTATGGGAGATATTGGATTTGGGATGAGGCAGAGTGAGGAAGATTTAAGTGAGAGGCTAGTTGTGGACGACAGCGTGTTGGGGCGAAGAAATGGAGGACTCGGTATTTTGATGAGATGGAGGGGGAAATCTTTGGTTACAATCCAGGGGTCGGGTAGCTTCCACCCTTTCATTATGGTTGGTCACCTTGGTGAATGGCCCATCAATTTGAAACAGAGCTGTAACACCTCTTTGCCTCGTCGACTCATCAGACGGAGTTTGCGTTTCTCTATGGCTATTTGTGATGACTTCTTTCTCAGCCCCGGGGGTTTCTGAAGCTTGGAACAACTCTTCGTTCGTTAGGCCATCCGAATTATCCGCGGCGTCATTTCTCAAGCTACTGTCCACTGAAGTGATCTTTCTGAGGTACCGGATCGGAGAGGTTGTAGTGACCGGGGAACTTTCTGACTCCACACACACCAGTCGGCGACATGATGCTCTCTTCCACTTCATCTAAGCCACGGAAAAAAAAAGGTAGTTTAGGCTCGGGTAAACATTGGGTGAACACTTGGGTTAAAGACACACGTGTCTCTATTTGGGATATTTGACCGGGCCGAAGTTGCCTACGTTCCCCTCACCACGAGGGAGGGGTCCCACGTGATGAGAGGCTCAGGTCACCGTAGTTCGAACGGGTTTAGAATCTTAAGAGGGAAGGACGAACACGACTAATGTCTTAACGAGAATCCATCCAAGGACTTGACTGGCTTCCTAGGGGACTATTCTTAGAATTTAACGGGGATCTTTGCGGGTACCTAGGGGACTTTGCCTAGGGTCTCAACGGGGATCTTAACGAGGGTCTTGAAGGATAACATGGATCCTTCCAAAGACTTAACGGGACTTGACGGAGGTCTTGAAGGATAACATGTATCCTTCCAAAGAGTAAACGGGACTAATCAAAAGTCTTGGAGGATAACATAGATCCGTCCAAAGGCTAAACGGGACTATTCAAAAGTCTTGGAGGATAACATGGATCCGTCCAAAGATTAAACGGGACTAATCAAAAGTCTTGGAGGATAACATGGATCCGTCCAAAGACTAAACGGGACTAATCAAAAGTCTTGGAGGATAACATGGATCCGTCCAAAGACTAAACGGGACTAATCAAAAGTCTTGGAGGATAACATGGATCCGTCCAAAGACTAAACCGGACTAATCAAAAGTCTTGGAGGATAACATGGATCCATTCAAAGGCTTAACGGGACTTGACGGAGGTCTTGAAGGATAACATGGATCCTTCCAAAGACTTAACGGGACTTGACGGAGGTCTTGAAGGATAACATGGATCCTTCCAAAGACTTAACGGGGGTGACACTGGTTAGCGAAACAATGCAATGTATCAAAGACAGGAAGCAAAAACGGAGCAAGCTCATGCAACGCGCAATTAATAAATCATTCAAGTTTACTTAAAACACATTTTTATTCCTAAATGGTTGGAAAAGATTTCTCTTCTTTTTCGCAACTAATCTAAACCCTGGATCAGTGGATGCCATCACTACGCCTATAGACCCCTCATTTTTCACCTGTCTTGCACTCTCCCATAGACGGACTATCCCGAGCGAGGGTCCTATAGGGAAAGTGGCTTCCACCGACCAAAAGAAACGAACCTAGGGTCTAGTGCGTCGCAAGGTTCCCAATGCGCGGGTCATCCTAATCATGATTAAGCCCCAGTCGGAATCGAGACTTTTTCCGAAGGCTACACCGAAGGCTGCACCGATATTCCAACATGACCTCATTTTGAATGAGGCATCTCAGTCCTTGACCATGGCCTTAAGGATGATTAAAATAACTCGTACATTAGGGCTTAACGACACGGTGTCACCCTATCCTTAGCACATGACCTTCGCTAATTGTGGTCATCATTAATGCACGAGTTAAAGGCTGGTTAGGCCACGCTTGCGTTTCATCAAGCAGTCACAACTCGGGCGTTAACTTGGCCACAATTAACTTTGGACACGCGTTATGGACGTGGCAACGTGAGCTAGACCAAAAACCAACCAAGGTCACGGTATTTGTGTGTCACGAACAACTGTGGTTAACTCGGCTCGGAAGGGAAGGTGGAATGGACCCGTGCGCGAATCAAAAGGAACAAGAGCGCCCAACGAGCTGCATCGTGGCATCCATCCCGGGTTAAAAGGGCATTTGGAACGTGCAAGGTCAAGTGCGCGTAGTGTGAAGTCATTCTATGTTCCCTTTTGAGTCAAAATAGAGATTTTCAATCCGTTTTTCGATATGATGAGCATGGCATAAGCAAGATATGAAAAAGTATGAACAAGCATGGATTAAAAAATTTATACACACAACAAATCAAGGAATATGAACAAACAAAGACCAAAACTTGTACATGTACCAAGTTGTGCACAACAAAGAATTTTGAATCAAACATTTTGCAAAAGAACAATTTTTACATTGAAACCATTTGTACCAAGTAAGTTGTGCACAACAAGAAGACTCAAGAAATCTTTACAAAAGGGTTATGCACAATGAGGCTTTGGAAACCATTTTTATTGACAAAAGATTATGCATAACCAAGTTTTTTTTTAAATCAAGTTTTGGCCAAAAGAATGAAGGTAATGTGCACAAGTAAGACTGTAAATTTGGAACCTGGACAAGAAGAAGCAGAGGGGCATCCAGAATGTTGCAGCCCTGCACAAAATTGTTAATTTGCAACATTCTGATCCCCTACCCAAAGTAGCCGTACGGCTAAAGCAAGAGGGTGGAGATTTTTCTCAATTTCTCCAACTTCTGATCATCATGCTCCAGTTTATTGTATTTCCAGAATGTATGTACTCAAAACAGTCCAAACAGAAACATCAAACACACACAAATATGCAAAAAGTCAACTAACGGGAACAGGAGTTTGACCCACACATAAATGCCCCCAAAGTTTCTAGAAAGAAGTTTGGAAACATTTAAATCCCCAGCGGAGTCGCCACTGTAAGGATCCCACCCCAAAAAACACGAGCACGTTTCAAGGGCGAAATACCAAACGCGGGAACCGGACCAATTTAACGGAGTCGCCACATTTTGTTAATTTTAAACCCAACAAAATGACAAAGGTTTGAGTTCAAAGGTTCGGAGATCAGGTTACAACTTGGGAAGAGTTTTTACGTCCTCCCAAGTTTCCTCGAACAAAGCCGAGTCTCCCTTGTTAGTTAACAAAAGTGCATGTGTGTGTGTGTGTTTTAACGGAAAATCTTTGTTTTAACTTTTTATTTATCTTTTCAACTGAAAAAGGGTTTGTTTGACAAGAAAACAGAAGACAGAAGGGAAAAATGGTCAATCTACCCATACGGCCAAAGTAGCCGTACGGATGGGGAGACCACTCCTGGGATTTTACAGTTTGTTCAAGCAACAGTCCAGTTCCAGGCAGAAACAGAGCATTCTGCTTGAACTGGACCAAACTGTTCTGATTCCAGTTTGTTATTCCAACACAAAACAACATTAACAACTCATTCCTATGCCATTTGATCATCAAAGAACCTCCCAAAACAAGAGTTTGGGCATGATCAAAGGCAATCATGGGAGAAAAATGAAAAAGGTGGCCAATATGCCCTTTTGAGCCATAGTGACCATTTGATGAGTAAAGATTGAAACTTTACCATCAAAATGGCTCTTCTAGGCAAGATTAATCCTTTAGGGACAAGAACAAACCATAAATATTGGATCTTTATTACCCAAACTTGGGAATTTTGGGCTAGATCAAGGTGATGAGGATAAAGATTGAGACTTTATCCTCAACATGATCATCATAGCTTAAAATGAGCAAAATGAACAACAAGAGCATCATCCATGACAAGAATGTAAATGAACAATCAACAAGCCATGATCAAACTAGGTTTGAACCTCTTCCACACAAAGTATGGAGGGCACCTTTGATCATCTCATGGCTTGGACTAGGAAATTTAAATAGTAATAGATATATATATATATTGCTTGAATGGACAAGACTTGCAAGAATGTAAAGATCAACAATAAATGACAAGATCAAAGATAAATAGAGTTCTTAGATGAAGAGAAGGGAGGGGGAGAAGGTGGCTTTACCTATCTTGGTTTAGGCCAATCTTCCTTTCTCTCTTTCACTCTTTGTTCACTCTTACTCACACTATTCTGAGGTGAATTCGACAGAGTAACCTTAGTTCTAATATTTCTCCCCCCTTGAAATGATAAGCAAGGGGTTCTATTTATAGGGAGTGAGGGTGCCCAAACCAGCCGTATGGCTAGGCCCCTCTAGTACCCAAAGCATCCGTACGGCTCAGCCTAGCGAGCTTCTGGATTTTTCCAATTTTATACTAGAGTAGTCCTGTAATTTATAGCTTATCCTAGGGAGGTCCTGGACTATTAGCTTATCCCTGAAACGGTGCTAAGGCTACCTCTAAGATATGTCGGTTTCAGATTGGGGTACTTACACTTGGCACCTTGGATTTTTTTGACATCTTGAATTACCCCGATTCGACGTCCTGAGTTGACATACTGAAGTTACATCTTGAAGTGACATCTTACATCTTACATCTTGAATTTACATCTTAACCTTACATCTTACATCTTGACTTTACATCATGACATCCTGATGTTCTGAGCTGACATAGTGAGCCGACATCCTGAATACAGTTAACAGATCCTAGTTTTTAGGATCACGATATCAAACATGTGATCAATTGAAGACCGAGTCAATCCGAGGTCTTTATCAACAATGAATGATCCATAATCCATGATCTTCAACAAACTAAAGATCCTCTGGATTTGTAGGGATTTTATTAGTTAGTGTTTGGAGTAAAAATCTCACAGCACTATATCCACATCCTGGAGATAACGTCTTGAACTTACATCTTGAAGACTGTTATCTTATCCCTATTTTTCAGGAAGTTGGTTACAGTGCACGTGATTAATTAAAGACCCGGTCAAGCACGAGTTTAACTCAAATAAATGGATAGCTGATGATCTACAAACAAACTCAAAGATACTCCGAGATACGAGGGATATTTTAGCTTAGTTTGGTATTCTTATTTTAGTATAAAAGGGAGAGATCAACACTTGTATTTCACACACTCACGTCCCATTGTAACTCTCTCTCTCTATACTCTCTTTTGTACTCACACTCATACATCAATAAAATCGTTTGGTAAGGTAGGTTTCCAAAACCTCCTGAGGTTTTGTGCCGAAGGACGATTATTCCAAGGGCTTTCCGCGTTACATCCTACGTCTACGTCTTGAACTCTGGTCTACATCTTGAACTCTGAAAGTCTATATTCCATTTGTACCCTATTTCTTAGTTTTTTTTTCAGTTATTGAAAATTGGCCGAAACAACTAGGGAAGGCAAGGAGTGAGGGAAGTCAGTGTATGTGTGTTTAAGTGCCAGCAGGAAAACAGTAGTTTTTCCTTAAGATTAAAAAAAAAAAACTAACCTCGGGCGTGTAATGCGGCCGCATAAGAGTGCATGCTCGCGCATATGTTCTCCTCCATGTCAATTTGAGGGGATCAAAAATCTTTGAGGGCCTAGTGGAGGCATGATGTGCCGGTAAAGAAGGTTATGCGACCTGAACAGAACTTTTAAGCTTAGGCCACGTCTGATCTAGTGTTCAAAAATCCTGTTATTTAGGGCTGGGAAGTATAAATACTGTGTAAACCCCTATTATGTCGTCATTGTGAGTTTATTTGTGTAGTATGTTAAATTTGTTCTAGTGATCTAGAATTCAGGTACACGGTATTTATAATCTATATATTGATTCCTTCATACTAGTAATAAATATGTTATTCTTCCGCTCATGGACGTAGCTAGCGTATCGTTGGTAAATCACGTATATTTATGTGTTCTCTAATTGCGTTCATTGTTTCTGTTTATCTTTCTACATTTGTTGTACCAAACCGGTATCAGAGCTCCATTTAAGAGTTATAGGGATTACCGTATATTAGAGTTTGTGACAGCGAAAGAAAGATTTTAAAGATGAAAGTGAAGATCAAAAAGTCACAGGGTGTAACAGCATTAGTGTGTGGCATACCAAAATGGGAGCATGGGCACCCTTAGTCAAGCACAAGAAGGAGAATGAAAACGAGGACTAGATGGATGTTCTAGAGGAGAAGATGTATTCTTTAACTTTAATGTGTCTTGCTGATGATATTCTCGTGGAGGTATCTACTGAATGTATTGTTGTCGGTCCGAAGGCAATGTTTGAGAAATTTTACATGACGGAATCTATGAGATCCTTGTAAGTACCCCATTCTAACGTTCCTCTCAGATTGCTTGACCATTCGGTAATAATTTTGGAAGGATTAGAATAGCAAAAGCGCGTTCTTTGATTTGCTTATCACCACACGAGGGATGATTACGACAAGGTGCGGACTAAGATCTCGTTTTTTATTTTGTCTATACTTAATTATCATGTTAGATTAGGTTGATAATCTATGCTCCCTCCATCTCCATCTCCATCTCATAGTAAGGAGTAAGGACACAACTTTTCTTTTTAGGGTCCCATTAATAAGTTACATTATTTTAAATGAAAATTTTATAATACTTTTTTATTTTATGTTTAATGTGATCTACTTCATACTCACAACTATCTACTAATATTTCCTACCTCGATTTCTCTCTCCCACTTCACATTTCATACTCACAACACCTACTCTACTATTAATACTTTTGAATATGTACGTATATATACTCCATCCGTCCCGGCACAAGTGACACCCACTTTTGGGACACAGTGATTAAGAAAAAGGTAGCTATGTGAGTAAAAAAATGAAGAGAGAGAATGAGCAGGGTAAATAGTAGTGTTAGTTGAATAAATTGAGTGATGTAAAATAAAGAGAGAGAGAATGAGTGGAGTTACATGGTGGGGTTGATTGAATATAAATATATTAAAACATTTTCATTTTGGTCAGTTTCACTTGTGCTAAGACGGACTGAAAAAGAAATAAGTGTTACTTGTGCCGGGACTGAAGGAGCATATATATATTACTCACTCCGTCCCAAAATGATCCTCACATTTGACTATTCAAACTTTTTAAGGATATGAACACTTGCTTCACTAGCCGTGTTGTGTGTAAACACATTTAAGCCTAAATTGTAGAAATTGAAATAACTTTTTGGGATAATGAAAAATAGCAAATTAAAAGATAATTTGGGATGGAGAGAGTATCTCATTAATTTCCGTACACTCTCCCATTTGCGCCCCATATTACTACAGGACGAAAAATGCATGATATGAAAACATATCTAGGTATGCATTCGAAAGACCGTT
Source organism: Campanula takesimana (assembly GCA_026119855.1). Lineage (NCBI taxonomy): Eukaryota > Viridiplantae > Streptophyta > Magnoliopsida > Asterales > Campanulaceae > Campanula > Campanula takesimana. The sequence continues at coordinate 1,963,117 of JAOWBW010000087.1, forward strand.
CAACGGACCGGACAAAGAGGGTGACAATCTGGAAGTCTTTCTAATTTGTAATTCGAACTTAAATCTTAAATGGGTGATTTTTTCAATGTTCTATCCTTAATAAAATGAGGCGGACTCAGGCCCGTTGATGTGGCAGATTTTATACATTTATTTCTTAGGTTTTTATGAGCTTAAAGCTATGATTTTGATGTATTTAGATTAGATTTTATGTACTTTGAGGCAATTATGTATTGTTGGGGCTTAATTGTAATCCGAGGGTATTTTGGTCTTTTTAAATTTTATCCGGATGTAATATTTTATGAGGTAAATAGTCATCCCAAGATGTGCAAGAAAAAGTCAAAGTCAAAGGCAAAATGAAAGTCAACGAGAAGATGGAGCAGTGGGTCAAAAACTGGAAGTGAAGAAAAACAACTCAGTCCGTGTGGCAGACGGACTGAGCACGTATGAAAGACTTGAACCCGGATGGAATGAGCATTACACGAATCGACTGGAGGAGAGCAAAATTATATCAGTCCTTGTGGCAAACGGACTGAGCACTTGTGAAGAAATAAGCACGAGTCGGGCCAGAATGAACGGGCACGGTCTGTGTGTGACAAGAAACAAAAATCAGTCAGTGTGCCACACGGACCAAGCACGTATGGCACACGGGCTAAGGAAGCAAGCGCACGCGGATCCTGGGAGCCGCCCGACTTGGATTTATTTTTTTATTTCTTTTTCCTTTCTTTTTCTTTTCCTTTTTTCCTTTAGACTTCTCCTAGGTATTTAAACCAACATCTATCATTATTTTTAGGGTTACACTGGAGAGACAATTTTAGATCTAGGGTTTATTCTTCTTTTTCCATGGAGTTTTCAAAGCTTTGGATGGAGAACTAAATCCAAACTTTGGGTTTGATTTCTTGAACCCCTTTTTTATAAATTTGAGGTATTTTTCTTTTCAATCTTTGATCTCTATTCATAATTTTACTTGTGCTTATTCTAGATTTATTGCTAGATTTTTTAAACTTGATCAATCTAATTGCTCTGGTTAATTTATCTTTGCTAGAATTTTCTATGACTGTGCCAGTGTAGGAAATTCATGAGTAGCATCTTTACGATTTATGCATGTGCCATGGTAAATTGTGAAGTGGATAAAATTAGATGATTGTCTTTGTGAAATAATCATAGAAAGCATTCTTGATCTTAGTTTCTTAAATCTTGGATCGATTAATATTGCGATCTAGACTGTGCCAGTTAGATTAATTTATTGATTAGGGTTTTTAGTGAGTGTGCCACTGCTAGTAACTATTCTGAAAGAAGAAACATGGATTGAAATACATTCCGTGATCGGGTGAACAGAGTGAAAGTGAAAAGAAGTACCGATGATAATTGAATAATTAGGTGGGGACGGATCAAATCTAAAGTGTTTTTAATTATTGGGTCTGTTCTCATTAGTTTAATTTCAGTTTTTAGGATTTAATTAAAATACATTTTTTCCCTCAATCTGGTTAAGTGACTGTTCGTAAACAAATAACCGTTCTTCGTGGATCGATCCTGGACTTGTCCCTAGCTACATATTTTTTGGAACCTAGTCCAGGTTTAATTTGTAGGTGTGTGATTTAGCCTATCAAATTTTGGCGCCGTTGCCGAGGAACGGTGTTTATTTGTTTACGTTCTTATTTTATTTATATTTCTTAGTTAGTTTAGTTTAGTTAATTTAATTTTCTTTTTAGTTATTTTTTATTTAGTTATTTGTTTTTAGTGTGGCACCTTGTATGGTCCACACCTATTCTACTGACAATCTGCTTGGAAGTCTTGAATCAGGAAACAAATGGCAGACCAGACATTGAGGCAGAAAATAGCCCCGAATTGGAGCGAGCAACTTCATGCAGTCCAATTCCCTGCTCTTCCTACTGGGGTCACATTCGAGTTGAAACCGTGTTTGTTGAGTCAGCTACCACATTTCATGGGTATGCCCGGTGAAAACCCAAATCAACATATATCCCAGTTTGTGCAGATTTGTCAGAGTATGAAGCCAGCAGCACTTCCGATTGAGCATCTCCTCCTTAGAGCGTTTTCTTTCACTTTGAATGATGATGCTAGTACATGGTATTACCATATTCCGCCTAACAGCATTACCACATGGCAGCAGATGAAGGAGGTGTTTCTTGATGAGTTCTTCCCTCCCGATCAAATCAATGTGATGAAGCGGGACATTAGCAACATGGAGCAGAAGGTAGATGAGACTCTATACGAATATTATAATAGGTTCCATAAGTTGTGCAGGATTTGCCCGTATCATGGATTTGATAATGATCAGCTGATAGTATATTTCTATGGAGGGTTGACAGTCATGGATAAACGGTTGGTGGATTCTTGTTGTAGGAGCAGTATACTCAACAAGACGACTGAGGAGGCTAATGAGATAATTGATGAGTTGGCTAAGAGCACTCGGACACATGGCAGGAGGTTGAGTTTCAGACAGGTCAGTGCTGCGAATTATAGTAGTGGTGTGACAAATAAGCTAGAGACGGACGTTGAGGACCTTAAGGGGATGATAAAACAGTTGTTGATGGGTCCACCACAGAGTCAGCAGTACCAAACTAATCAGTATCAGTACAGACCACCTTATGGGCAGCAGCAGCAGTATCAAAGTAACCCTCCGAGACAGTCGACGGATGATATGATTCACTCCTTAGCACAGTCGGTGAGCATGATGAATAGCAATTTCCAGCAGTATCAACAGAAGACCGATGCGAGTATTGGTAATCTAGAGAGACAGATTGGCCAGATAGCTGATGCGGTTAGGAGATTAGAGGTTAGAGAGGCAGAGAAGGTACAGTCTAGAATAGAATTGAACCCTAAGCAGAGTGCGTGTGCCATGAATTTGCGAAGCGGTAAGGATATTGGGGAGAGAGTTGTACCAGAGGAGACAGTGATTGAGGTTAAGCAGGTTGTTCCTACGGAGAAGACCCCGGAGGAGGAGAAAAAAGCTACACCAGAGCCCATAGTTTATGAGCCGGATGTTCCATTTCCTGAGGCCTTGAGAGAGCATCGCAAACCGGAGCCTGACAAGGCTATATATGACACTTTCAAGAGGCTGGAGGTAAACATCCCATTTTTATACTTATTGCAGACTGTCCCGAGATATGCTAAATTCTTGAAGGAGTTATGTACATTGAAGAGGGATCAGAAGGCGAGGAGTCAGAAAAAGGTGAAGGTGAAAGAGCATGTGTCTGCGGTCTATCATAAGAAGATGCCCAAGAACTATAGCGATCCGGGTATGTTTGTGATTCCTGTGTCTTTGGGTGATGATTCTGAGCATATGGCGATGCTTAACTTGGGTGCTTCAATCAATGTCATGCCTTATGCATTGTTTGGAAAGCTTAAGTTGGGACCGTTACAAGATACTAGGGTGGTGATTCAGTTGGCGGATAGATCTAATGCATACCCTAAGGGGGAGGTTTAGGATGTACTTATCCGGGTTGGTAAGTTCATTTTTTCCGCTGATTTTTATGTTTTGGAGATGGACACGGATCCTAAGGCTCCCATTCTATTGGGGAGGCCATTTATGTCTACGACTCATACTAAGTTGGATGTTTCCAATGGATCTTTGACTATAGAGTTCGATGGGGATTTAGTGGAGTTCAACATTTTTGACTCCAAGGAAGACCGTAAGGATGTTCGTGGTTTGAGTTTTATGGATGTAGTAGAGCCAAAGGTAGAGGATGTGTCCAATATTTGTAGTAGGGATGATGATTTGGAGATACCGGCGGTAAAACATGGACCAAGAAAGGTGAAGAATTTCCTGAGCACCGAAAGCATGCATTTGGAGGTGAGGAAGAATTGATGATGGCTAGTGGTCTGATGGAGAAGAAAGGAGGTTTGAGCACGATGAACATAATGAAGAAAGGATTTATGAAGACAATTCGAGCTCAAATGGGGTGGAGTGTGCACTAATGAGGTACCATTTATTCCCTTACGTTTAAACTGTCCTTATTTTATTCACTTTTACACACTGAGGACACTGTGTAGTTTAAGCGTGGGGAAAGGATTTGTAGTTGTATAGTATGCATTTTTCATTCTAGATAGTTAGTTTTTATTTTAATAAAAAAAAATGCACAAGAAAAGAAGCCCGCTAGATTGAAAACCGGAAAGGGCAGTCTAGGCAAAAACGAGGGTGTGCATAAATAAAAAAAATGAAAAAAAAAGATTAAAAAAAAAAATTAGAGAGGCTAAGTGAAAACCCAAAAGGGCGCTTAGGCAAAAGTGAGGTTTGAGTAATAAAATATCTTACATCCACCGGAGTGAAGACATAAGGGGGGTTTGGAGTTTTCGGGTAGGATACACTATTGGAGTAGGAGGTTCGGATAGTGGAGTTTAGGTTAAAAATCCTCGTTCTTTTCTGGAGATATAAGGGGTGTTGGTGTTTTGTTACGAGGTAAGTTTTGTGCATATTTATAAATCACACAAAAACTTTATTTATGAGGGAGATTGTAGTGTGAGATAAGCGTGGGGGAAAAATTAGGACATTTTTAGTTTCCCTTGGCTTTTGAGTGGACATTTAGTTTGGATACCGTTTATTATGGTGTTGGTATCAAGCTAATGTCATTTATATTAATTCATTGAGGAGTTATAAGGAGACGGATATTCTACACTTCGATTGTATTTGTTGAGTTTTGATTGATGGGTTTAGAGGGGACTAGGAATCATTTTTTTTGGCTACGCTATATAGACCGGAGTTTAGATGGGAGTTAGGATTTTACTCAGGGACGAGTAAAGGTCTAAGCGTGGGGGAATTTGATGTGGCAGATTTTATACATTTATTTCCTAGGTTTCTATGAGCGTAAAGTTATGATTTTGATGTATTTAGATTAGATTTTATATACTTTGAGGCAATTATGTATTGTTGGGGCTTAATTGTAATCCGGGGGTATTTTGGTCTTTTTATATTTTATCCGGATGTAATATTTTATGAGGTAAATAGTCATCCCAAGATGTGAAAGAAAAAGTCAAAGTCAAAGGCAAAATGAAAATCAACGAGAAGATGGAGCAGTGGGTCAAAAACTGGAAGTGAAGAAAAACAACTCAGTCCGTGTGGCAGACGGACTGAGCACGTATGGAAGACTTGAACCCGGATGGAATGAGCATTACACGAATCGACTGGAGGAGAGCAAAATTATATCAGTCCTTGTGGCAAACGGATTTAGCACTTGTGAAGAAATAAGCACGAGTCGGGCCAGAATGAACGGGCACGGTCTGTGTGTGACAAGAAACAAAAATCAGTCAGTGTGCCACACGGACCAAGCACGTATGGCACACGGGCTAAGGAAGCAAGCGCACGCGGATCCTGGGAGCCGCCCGACTTGGATTTATTTTTTTATTTCTTTTTCCTTTCTTTTTCTTTTCCTTTTTTCCTTTAGACTTCTCCTAGGTATTTAAACCAACATCTATCATTATTTTTAGGGTTACACTAGAGAGACAATTTTAGATCTAGGGTTTATTCTTCTTTTTCTATGGAGTTTTCAAAGCTTTGGATGGGGAACTAAATCCAAACTTTGGGTTTGATTTCTTGAACCCCTTTTTATCAATTTGAGGTATTTTTCTTTTCAATCTTTGATCTCTATTCATAATTTTACTTGTGCTTATTCTAGATTTATTGCTAGGGTTTTTAAACTTGATCAATCTAATTGCTCTGGTTAATTTCTTTGCTAGAATTTTCTATGACTGTGCCAGTGTAGGAAATTCATGAGTAGCATCTTTACGATTTATGCATGTGCCATGGTAAATTGTGAAGTGGGTAAAATTAGATGATTATCTGTGTGAAATAATCATAGAAAGCATTCTTGATCTTAGTTTCTTAAATCTTGGATCGATTAATATTGCGATCTAGACTGTGCCAGTTAGATTAATTTATTGATTAGGGTTTCTAGTGAGTGTGCCACTGCTAGTAACTATTCTGAAAGAAGAAACAGGGATTGAAATACATTCCGTGATCGGGTGAACACAAAATTTTGGGGGAAACCAGTTTCCCCCAAACTTAAAAAAAGTCTGGTTTTGAAGAGGAAGCCGTCACACACAATTGAAACCCACGTCGTCCTTTTGACCCGGTTTACTAAACCGGTAAACTTAATTAAGCGCGTTCCTTTTCTCTTTAAAAAACACACAGCGCCGTCTCTCCTTCCAACGGTGAAGACTGCTTTTAACCTTCTACTCTTTTGTTCAATTTTTCCAATTTGAAGTAAAATTTGTTTGATTCTCCTTCTGTCGTTCGTTAATTTCACTTTATTTGACGTAAATTACCATTTGATTATAAGCAAAATAACAAGGAAAGGCGTAGTGAAGTCAAGTCGTGATAGAGGTATGCGTTGATTTCAAGTTTTTTTTTTTGCTTGATTCTCACTCTATTTTGTTCGCTTATTCTGTTGATTCAAGTATTTTTTTTGTTCGGTTTTTTTGATTCTTGATTAGGTATTTTGAGTTTGGTACTTGTTTCTCAGTGATTTAAACAAGCAAAGAGAGTTTTTGTCGAATAAAGTTGAAGACTTTCCGGCAATCAAACATGACCACATTGACAAGGTTGTTGAGAGCAAAGACAACGAGTAGAAGAGGAAGAAAGCTGGTAGTTCGACTGCAACATATGTCAGACAAACTAGGTCTAGAAAGGGTGATAGTCAGTGAAATTGTAACGTTTTGTTTTGAAATCCAAACTTATTGTTTTTAAGTCAAAACTTATTGTTTTAAGTTATTAACTTGTTGTTTTTTATAATATCAAGTTTGTCTGTTAAAAGACCAAGTTACATTACTAAAATACTAAGTATAGATCTGATACAACATAACTTGATTATCATCAGACTGTACTAATAAAACACCAAGTTACTGTACTAAAACATAAAGTTACAATACTAAAACACCAAGTTACAATACTAAAACAATACCAAGTTATATTATAAGTTGATGTTCAAAATGCTAATTTCAATAAAAATTGCATCGTTATTATAATATCAAGTTTGTTTGTTCAAACAACAAGTTACAGTACTAAAATACCAAGTATAGATCTGATACAACATAACTTGATAAACCACCAGGTTGCACTGATAAAACACCAAGTTACTGTACTAAAACATCAAGTTACAATACCGAAACACTAATTACTATACTAAAACAACAAGTTACACCAAATCAATTCTATTTCAATTTCAGCAGTTTGAACATCTCTAGTTCAATTTGAGCAGCAAATGACCACATGATTCAACTTAAGTGTAGATCTGGTGTTTTTTAGCCAAATAAAGATATTCATCTCTTCCAATTGATCTTCATTGTCTTTTTCAATCTCATTCTCCTCTGATTTAATAACATTTGTGATCTGCTATCTCCATCTCCATCTCCATCTCCATCTCCATCTCAATCTTCTATAAGGAGAAAATCAATTTCAATAAGATCAATTAGCTCATTCGAATATCAATTTCAATTTCAAATAGAAAAAAATGCGATAACTGATGAACAAACTCGTAAGGATTCATACCTTTTCAATCGTTTTTTGAAGCTCCTTTCGTCTGCAATGGCGACAGAGAGAGATGGAGAGAGAGAGAGAGAGAGAGAGAGAGATGACGGAAGAAGGGAAAGCTCAGCCGAAAAGATAGTATGTGTGGGCTACTCTCCTGAACCGTGATTTATAAAGAACCGGTTTCTCCTATACCAAAACAGGACTTTTTATAATGTTTGGGGGAAACTAGTTTCCCTCAAAACACACTCTCGGGTGAATAGAGTGAAAGTGAAAAGAAGTACCGATGATAATTGAATAATTAGGTGGGGACGGATCAAATCTAAAGTGCTTTTAATTATTGGGTCTGTTCTCATTAGTTTAATTTCTGTTTTTAGGATTTAATTAAAATACAAAATTTTCCCCCAATCTGGTTAAGTGACTGTTCGTGAACAAATAACCGTTCTTCGTGGATCGATCCTGGACTTGTCCCTAGCTACATATTTTTAGAACATAGTCCAGGTTTAATTTGTAGGTGTGCGATTTAGCCTATCACCCGTCTCAATCATTATAGAGGCCCTGTGCGAAGTGTATATATTGGGCCCTCAATTTTTAAAAAATACAATATACTATGTAATATAATAATATAAGTTTTTTATATAATAATGAGTAATTTTATATAAATATTAAGCATTTTTTTTTGAATTTATTATATTGATCATAACCTTTCAACACAATATCAATATTTTATTGAACAAAATAAATCCTACATGCACTCTTTGCAGCAAAATTATCAACTATTTAATCACAGAATAGACATTGAAAAATAAATTAAGAAATTGGGACATAGAACCACAAGTGATACAATAATAAAAAAATATGAAATTATGTATCAATATTGAATTCAAGACTTAAAAATATACTTACAGAAATAAATTTCAAAAATAGATTTTAAAAAAAAAGGAAAAAAAAAAGAGTATTTCTATAGACTTGATAGGAGTTTGTAACACGATGGCAATTGCCTTAAATGTATGATACAAACTTTCAAAAAAAAAAAAAAAAACAACATTGAAGGAAGGGTTAAGTGGGAGTGGGGCAGAGATCCTGAGTCGCTCACCAAACACCGATCGGAACTCAGATATGGCATAGAAGTAGAACGGAATTGAGAGTCACTTCTTGTATCAAATAGTCAAGTTCATGTTCAATGGTGAATTGTGGGCAATTGAAGAATGAAGGTGTTAAATATAAATGGTTATTTTTAACCGTTTTCGACTTCTTCTTGTTGCTAGCGCACGGAATTGCCGGCATCCTTCCTTCAATCAAGCCTTTGAACTTTGCGATTTCCCTATTAGAAGATTTGCCGTTTGATCTTCTTCACGTGATTTCAGAGATTGATTTTCACGTTGCCCCGTAAATCGCCATGCCGTCTCTTCGTTTAATGTGATTCATCGTCATAGTGCAGCATCCTATGTATTTGGGCTAGGTATTCAAAGGGACAAGGGTTAGAAATTTGGAGGCCCCTAGAAATTTTGGGCCCTATGCTATTGGGCTTGTTGCACTTGCTCATAGTCGGGCCTGGGCGGACTCCTGTGAGACCGTCTCACGGCGTGAAACGGCTCACAGCCAAGCCGACCTGAGCCGCCGAGCTAGCCAAGCTAAACATTATTTTTCTCGCCAGTAAAAGTAACACATTTTATAAAGAAATATAACACTTTTTTTTTCAAAAAATGTACCACAATTTTGCTGAAATCGATTAAAGATAAGATAAGATTGACAACTAAACTAATGTTACATTTTATAATAAATGAATGTAACTTTTTTTTTCGAAATCAAACTACCATTGTCATTAAATTAAGGGTAAAAGCATAAAAATATGAGTAGGCTCTCTACAAATATCAAAGGCTCAACCCAAGTATTATCATTCATTACAATGGCAATTGCAAATACATAAGAAATTTAAGAAGATGGATGATGAAAGGATGTTCTTGCATAAAGTTGCATTAGCATTCTCGATCTTCTACCTTGTATTTCTCGTAGCAATACCTCGGAACGCACAGATGTTTCTCCAAGCGTAATTTGGACACTGTCATATATCGGCATTCACAAAATCCCCCACCGGGAAACATTTAGCGTTGAAAATACTAGGATTTAAGGCTTCTGGGTTAGCAATAAATTTCCAACCAAAATTTTCAAGACATGCTATTATCCTCCACTTATAATTAAACAATGATGATCGGAAAATAGAAATAAAAAACAAGGCTCCCACAACGGAGAGAATGCAAAGGCTCTCACAAAGGAGTGAATACAATAGATCAAACATCATTTCAACACATTCTTCTTAACTTATTCAAAAACTGAAATAAAAAAACCTAAAAAACAAAAAGTAGAAGAACAACCAGACCTGGAAGTAGATTTAGAAAGAAATCTCTGTCTAAATCTAAATCTAAATCTGGATTAAACAGAAGGTTTGATCAGAAAACTTACCAAATCAATGGAAATTTGGAAAGGACAATAGAGAAAGAGGAAAGAGACGAGAGAGAGAGAGAGAGGGGACCTTTTTTTTTTTCTTAAATGTAACACTTTTGTAGTGTTTTACATTCAATTGAAATGCAAAACCGATTATATATATATATATATATATATATATATGAATTTTTACTCTTTTTTTAAAAGAAAAAAAGTAACATTTACTCTATAAAACTGTTACATTCATCCATATAGCATATTACAATCATATGCACTGTGTTACACTTCAATTATTACTTTTTCTAACCACAAAAACTATTTATATTATTTTGCAAAACTGTTGTTACATCTTATAATAAAGTGTTACTTTTTAAATATCAAAATGTTACTTTCTTCATAAAAATGTGTTACTGTTGGAACAATCTTAATCCCATGAATGTCATAACTTAAATCTGGGATAAGTTTAGAGAAGAAGATGAAGGCGGAAGTGTTACCTGTTGAATCCATAATGATGTTGCTTTAGGGAGAAATATGAAGAAGTAGGGAATATAATACTTCTAAATAATGAGTGTCCTCTCTAGTTCTTCTAGTACTTATGAAGAGAGAATGAAAGAGAGTATATGAATTTGTTGTGTGTCTTTAAGGGATGATGGAAGGCCCTATATATACAAGATAATGAGGCACTTCATTTAAGGACTACACCCTTTCATATGAAGCGGTGTGAAATTACCATTTCGCCCATCATAAATAGATAAAATTACACATCGGGAATTCTACACATTATTTAATTCTCTACACTTTATATTAACATTATAAGTATGATTTCATGTATGGAATTGATTAATGACTTGTTATGCAATCCATGTTCTAACAATCTCCCACTTGGGTTGCATGACAATGTCTTTCCTTAAAATCATAAGTATAGTACAAATGACAACCCTAATGTGCACATTGTTGTCATCCATAACAATCCCGTCTATTAGTCATACAATTATAAGGACTAAAGGGGCAGTCGTTGTAATTGATTCGCAACTAAACCCACAATGATCACGTATACATATCCAACTAAATGACATAGATAAAAAATGTAGATGTGTAGCATGGAACATAATTAATATATACATATTCTACCAACTAGTCCAACTTAACCAAATGAGATTAATACATTAAATAATAATAGAACAATTAATGAAAGAACAACATAAACTCCCACTATATTAATTGTTATCAAAAGTTGTTACACCCATATGAGTAACATGCTCGTGAAACACTAAAGGTGATAACGCCTTAGTAAATAGATCCGCTAACATAGAGTTTGTTCCAATAAGTTGTATTTATATTTGTTCATTTTGTACTCTTTCTCTTACAACAAGAAACTTAATATCTATATGCTTAGATTTTGATGAACTCTTGTTGTTGTTGGAGTACAAGACTGCTGCCCGATTGTCACAATATAACTTAATAGTGTTGGGTTTCGTAGTAACATGCGCAGCGGAATTAAGCATTTAAAATTTATGAAACCCAAATCCTATAGATCCATTCATATGATTATGACAAATACATCTACTATGAATACAAGAATACTAACCCTTGAAGCGTTTCTTGATTACTTGATCTTTGAGTCTTGGGTTCTTCGCGGCTTTCGAATCACGAACGCAGGAACACGAACACGAAGATGATAATGGAATCACCCTCTATGGATATCCACACGCGAACGAATATTAAGAACTCTTTCTTAATCTTGACTGATGGATCAAAAGGAACTATATGATTTATGTATTATTGATCTTTGATTCTCAATCTCAATCAATAATTATGTTTCTCCAAACAAGTGAATCAATCATATACAATGGCTGGGACTGATATATTTAAATGGGTATAAGTCCTTAACCCTTAAGGACTTAGGAAACCCAAATCCCGTCTTTATTTGTGCTGTAAGATTTTCCTGGCCGACTTGACTGGCACGGTCGTGCCCTAAGACTGGCACGGTCGCGCCAATGCCTTCGAGGCAACCTTCCCAGCCGCCCAATATTGGCACGGTCATGCTTTATATCTGGCACGGTCGTGCTTGATATTTTGTCACGGGCGTGCCAAATGGTGCACCAGCCACTTGCCTTTGGCGATTAATGGCACGGTCGTGTCTTCTAAAGAGCACGGCCGTGCCAGACCAAAACACAGCCATTTTTCCCTTTCTCCAATTCGTTCTCTTTTGTGTGACCCCATAAGATTATATCAAGTTGGCAATGAGCCCAAACACACTTTGTCTCATAAATCATGAGCGGACCCTAGCAGGCATCATGATTACCCAAATGATATAACTTGTTAAAGTTCGTTAATCTATTATAGAACATATTACAATCTCTTTGTTTCATGATGTCTATTGAACGTAAGCCATGGTAAATGGTCAACTTACATAGTCCAATGCTTTCTCGATCCCGAATGTATTGATAAGACAAATCTTATTTGAGCACGGCCATGCATTTCATCAATACCATTCATCGAGTGGCCAAAGCTTGACATCTCTCTTGATGAGGAACAAATCCTTTCTTGGCTTATTACTCTTCCATACATGATTCCGATTATGCCAATCATATTGTTTATAACTACCCGGTTAGGGGTAACGTTTGAATATGTCAAACATAATATTCATCAAGTGGAAGACTGTAATAACCTCAAGTCTAAAGATTCCAGTAACATAACTATATGAGACTTAATTATGACATTGTGACCATGACATAAATCTCATACGGGTCGGTCCAGTATTTGGTCCCAACAAATACCCATAAGTTTAATTGTATCCCATACACCATAATCATCATATGATTATCTATTAAACTTATACTAACAATTAATCATAATTATCAGGGACGGATATTATTATAATAAACATGCAAAGGATATAATAATCAAACATTCAATATCTTTATTAAAACATAATCAATAGATAACATTAATCGTTCTCATAACGTGCCTAGAGCATACAACACCAACAATCTCCCACTTGCACTAGGCCTAATTAATGTATCGAATACCCATAGACCTAACATGACCATCATGCTTTGCTTGTGGAAGACCCTTTGTCGATGGGTCGGCAATGTTATCATCAGCCGGTACTCTGCATATATTTATGTCTCCTCTATCAACGATCTCTCGAATGATATGAAAATGCCTAAGTATGTGTTTGGATTTCTGATGTGTTCTTGGTTCCTTTGCTAGAGCAATAGCACCATTATTATCACAATAAAGGTCTATTAGGTTAGCAATGCTAGGAATCACTTCTAGTTTACCAATGAACTTCTTGATCCAAACAGCCTCCTTTGCAGCATCGGATGCAGCAATATACTCAGCTTCTGTTGTAGAATCTGCGACAGTACTTTGCTTAGAACACTTCCAGCTAACAGCACCTCCATTTAGCACAAATACAAATCCAGATTGCGATCTTGAATCATCCTTATCGGTTTGGAAGCTTGCATCTGTGTAACCACTTACAACAAGATCATCTTCCAATCCTCCATACACCAAGAACAAATCTTTAGTCTTTCGTAAGTACTTAAGAATCGTCTTGACTGCAATCCAGTGACTCTCACCGGGATCTGATTGGTATCTGCTCGTCATGCTCAAAGCATACGAGACATCGGGTCTAGTACATATCATGGCATACATGATTGATCCAATTGCGGAAGCATATGGAATCCTAATCATTCTCTTACGCTCATCAGTCATCTTAGGACACTGATTCTTGCTTAGAGATATGCCATGACCCACTGGCAAATTTCCTCTTTTAGAGTTTTCCATGCGGAATCTCTTAAGAACTTTGTCAATATATGTATCTTGAGTTAAACCAATCAATTTCTTGGATCTATCACGATAGATCCTAATGCCAAGGATATACGCGGCTTCTCCCATATCTTTCATTGAAAAACACTTTCCTAACCAAGTCTTTACAGACTGCAGTGCAGGAATATCATTTCCAATTAGCAATATGTCATCAACATATAGTACTAGAAATAATACTATGCTCCCACAAATCTTCTTGTATACACAAGGTTCATCTTCGTTCTTGATGAAGCCAAACTCTTTGACCGATTCATCAAATCGAAGATTCCAACTCCTTGAAGCTTGCTTCAATCCATAGAAGGATCTTTGCAACTTGCATACTTTGTTAGAATTTTCTGGAATTACAAAACCTTCAGGTTGTGTCATGTAAACATCCTCAAGTAAGTTCCCGTTAAGGAACGCTGTCTTGACATCCATTTGCCATATCTCATAGTCAAAATAAGCGGCTATGGAAAGTAAAATTCTTATAGACTTGATCATTGCTACGGGCGAAAAAGTTTCATTATAGTCGATTCCATGAATCTGCCTATAGCCTTTCGCAACAAGTCTAGCTTTATAAGTATGCACCTTTCCATCCATGTCAGTTTTGTTTTTGAAAACCCACTTGCATCCTATGGTTTTTACACCTTCGGGCGCATCAATCAAGTTCTAAACTTGATTATCATACATGGACTTAATTTCAGATTCCATGGCTCCAAGCCATTTATCTGAATCAGGAGCGGACATCGCTTCTTGGTAGGAAGTAGGTTCGTCATCAAATATGACTTCCACTTCATTGCTATCAGTCATGAGAAATCCATATCTCTCAGGTTCGGATCGCACCCTACCAGTTCTGCGAGGAACTTGAGTATTCTGAATAGGTTCCACAACTCCTTGTGAAACTTGTTCAGATCCAACATTTTGTTCCATGTTATTTTCGGGTTCTCGAACCTCTTCGAGATTAATTTTACTCCCACTAATTCCTTTGGAGAGAAACTCTTTCTCTAAAAAGGTACCATCTTGAGCAACATATACTTTGTTGTCCGTGTGGTTGTAAAAGTAATATCCCTTAGTTTCCTTAGGGTAACCCACGAAAATACATTTGTCAGATTTTGGTGCAAGTTTGTCAGAGATCATTCTCTTAACATAAGCATTACAACCCCAAATCTTCATGAAAGACAAACTAGGTTTTCTTCCAGTCCACATCTCATATGGAGTCTTTGGAAAGATTTAGTTGGAACTCTGTTTAGTGTACGAGCGGCAGTTTCTAGTGCATGTCCCCAAAAGGATAAAGGAAGATCAACTTGACTCATCATCGAGTGTACCATATCTAATAAGGTCCTATTTCTCCGCTCAGACACACCATTCCATTGTGGCGTTCCAGGTGGAGTTAATTGTGAAACAATTCCACAATCTTTAAGATGATTGTCAAATTCTTGTCTTAAATATTCTCCACCACGATCGGATCGAAGTGCTTTAATAGTTTTGTCAAGTTGATTTTGTACTTCATTTTGAAATATTCTAAATATCTCAAAAGATTCACTTTTATGTTTCATTAAGTAGACATAGCCATATCTACTAAAATCATCAGTAAAAGTTATGAAGTATTGATATCCTCCCCTAGCACTGCTGCTCATTGGTCCACACACATCAGTATGTATGAGTCCCAATAAGTCACTAGCCCTTTCACTACTCTTAGTAAAAGGTGTCTTTGTCATCTTTCCAAGTAAACAAGACTCACAAGTTTCATATGATTCAAAATCATGTGAATCTAAAAGTCCGTCCCCATGGAGTTTTGAGATACGCTTCTCATTTATATGACCAAGACAGCAATGCCACAAATAAGTATGATTTACATCATTAGGTTGGGATTTCTTATTTACATTATAGACATCCTCATTATTTACATTCTCAACGTCAAGAATATAAAGACCATTAAATGAACATGCAGTACAATAAAGCATATCATTTAAATAAATAGAAAACTTCTTATTTTCAATAAGAAACTTAAAACTTTCATTATCCAAACAAGAAATTGAAATAATATTTCTACTTAAACCGGAACGTAATAACAATTGTTCAAAACAAGAATTAATCCGCTAGGTAAAAGACATCATATGTTCCTACGGATAATGCAACAACTCTTGCTCCATTTCTCACACATAGGTCCACTTCGCCATCTTTAAGTAGCCTTCTATTCCTTAGTCCCTGCACATTTAAACAAATGTGAGATCCACATCTGGTATCTAATACCCAGGAGCTAGAAGTAGAAAGAAGAACATATATAACATAAATACTTGAAGTAGAGGCAGTCCCACTGCTCTTCTTCTTCTTCTTCATCTCTTCCTTGTAAACCTTGCAATTGCGTTTCCAATGACCAATCTCATTGAAGTGGAAACAAATTGCATCCTTTTGGGAAGCTGGTTTAGCCACATTAGTATAGGGAACAATTGCCTTACTAATCTTGGGTTTGACAACTTTTGTCTTACCCCCTTTTCCTTTGCCTTTAAAGCCTTTCCCTTCCATTGACACTACAAGCACAGGAGGGACTTCTTTACCGATTTTATTTTCCGTTGTCTTTAGCATCCCATGCAACTCAGACAGGGACTTATCCATGCCATGCATATTAAAGTTCATTACGAACTGATTATAGCTTTTGGGCAATGAATTAAGAATACAATCGGTGGCCAACTCAACCTCAATGGGATGGTCAAGCCTCTCCAGATGCTCAAAATGAGCCTTCATCTTTAGAACATGAGGGCCCACAGCCTGGCCATCGCTCATCTTGCATGAGACAATGGCAGCTATAGTGTCGAACCTTTCCTGCCTTGCCTGTTCTTGAAACATGTCTTTCAAGTCAACAGCAAGGTCATATGCCTCCAAGTGTTTAAGAGTCTTCTGAAGCTCAGAACACATGGCAGAAAGCATGAGACAACCCACCTCACGAGAATCACTCTTGTGCTTCTTGTAGGCATTTCTCTCATCCTTGGGGGAAGATGATTCAGGTTCATCCTTAGGAACGGTCTCATCAAGAATATAGAGCTTATCTTCATGCTTTAGAACAATTCTAAGGCTACGGATCTAATCCGTGAAGTTAGATCCATTTTCTTGAAGTTTTTCCTTTTCAAGGATAGATCACAATGATAAAGAACTTGAACTTTGAGCCATTATCTACAATTATGCAAACATACAATTAAATATAAGTACCAACTTAATTTTAAAGATATTACAAAAAATAGTATTTCACAAATACTCCCACTAAATTATATAACCTTCATATACATCCAATGTATAATATAATTTAAATGGGCTAAGATCCAACTTTAATTTAATTTCAAGTCCGCTTTGGCGATACTGCTCAAAATCAAATTAATTAGGTAGACAACTCCTTGTCAATCATATCATATATGACTCTTAGATATTTTATAAGATTTTAGACATCATATGTCTAACATGTTTTAATCACATCTGTGTCTTAGGCCCAAAACTTTGTCTTTTGATAGCCTAATTAAGTCAAACCATTTTAAACGTATAGGAATCACTCTTTCCTCATCTTGCTCATAGATGAATAGAATTAATGTACCTCGCTTTGGCAGAGCCCACATAAAACTACCCATGTACTCACAAGTTTTTTAATCATGGATTGGCACGGAACTTGAATTTCAAAGAAGGTTCACAACATATAGCATATAACACATTTATGATCACATGAGATAAACATGTTACACATCAAGTTTAGTCACTAAATTAATCTCCATTAATTTAAGCATGGTATTATGTGTCATTAGTTTTTCTATAATTATGAGGATGAGACTATTTGAACTTTGGTTATTATCTTCAAATCAAGACAACAAAATGCGGTCGAACTAAGCCATAAGGCAACCACAATTCCGCACTAATCCAAGAAACCAAAAAAGTAGTCCATGTGGCCGAAACTAAGCAATAGATGGTCTCGATGAACGTAGGCCAATTGCATTCACAATTATACATAGATCTCCAATCTTTGAATCATGAACTTTGTTTCTCAATTTTAGCAATTATGAACTCTTCATAATTCTAACTTCGTTTTATCTTTGAATCTTTGATTGCGGTCAAGTTTGGGAAACACAGTCTCGAGAACGTAGGCTAGTCTTCCAAACCTTGAACCAATCTCATAATTCAACAGACTAAAACAAATAGGAAATTCAAACCCCAAGATCCACACCCGCGACCTAAAGGCCGCACCTGCGCAAGACCCGGAGGTCCGTCCGGGTCACTTACTAGGTCCGGTCGGACCCTTCGAAAATTGAGAATTTTAAAGTTCCAAAATTTGTCCCAAATTGTTTTTTCCCGATTCAATTAGGATTTGGTGTTCATGATGATCCAATTATCATGAACATCAAAACCTTGAATAAACAATTTATTCATGAATCTCTAGATCATCAAAACTTTGATCAAATCAAAAATTGATGATCCAAACAATTTTGAATCCAACATAATTTTTATTGCGATTGAAAAGTGCGATTAAAGTTTATGAAACAATAAACCACATAAACTCATATAACACATAAACATCATAATCCCAATATTCAAATCATGCTAGGCACATAAACAATTTATATACATACAACATGATTATGTATTGAAATAATCAACATGAACGGGGCTCTGATACCACTGTTGGGTTTCGTAGTAACATGCGCAGCAGAATTAAGCATTTAAAATTTATGAAACCCAAAGCCTATAGATCCATTCATATGATTATGACAAATACATCTACTATGAATACAAGAATACTAACCCTTGAAGCGTTTCTTCATTTCTTGATCTTTGAGTCTTGGGTACTTCGCGGCTTTCGAATCACGAACGCATGAACACGAACACGAAGATGATAACGGAATCACCATCTATGGATATTCACACGCGAACGAATATTAAGAACTCTTTCTTAATCTTGACTGCTAGATCAAAAGGAACTATATGATTTTATGTATTATTGATATTTGATTCTCAATCTCAATCAATAATTATGTTTCTCCAAACAAGTGAATCAATCATATACAATGGCTGGGACTGATATATTTATATGGGTATAAGTCCTTAACCCTTAAGGACTTAGGAAACCCAAATCCCGTCTTTATTTGGGCTGCAAGATTTTCCTGGCCAACTTGACTGGCACGGTCGTGCCCTAAGACTGGCACGGTCGTGCCAATGCTTTCGAGGCAACCTTCCCAGCCGCCCAATATTGGCACGGTCGTGCTTTATATCTCGCACGGTCGTGCCGAGCTCAGCACGGTCGTGCCTGATATTTTGGCACGGTCGTGCCAAATGGTGTGCCAGCCACTTGCCTTTGGCGATTAATGGCACGGTCGTGACTTCTAAAGAGCACGGCCGTGCCAGACCAAAACACATCCATTTTTCCTTTTTTCCAATTCGTTCTCTTGTGTGTGACCCCATAGATGTAGACACCCCGCCTTGGACCTCTCACCCCGATTGCATACATACTATTTTATTTAACTTATTTTTGTTAATTTCTGTTACTTTGGTTAAGTTTCTAACTGATTCCGTTAGTTTTAGACTAAACTGCATAACAGAATTAACTTTGTCATTCTGTCTTTTCCACCCGCGGGCGCCTCCGGCACTGCTTGAGGGCTGCGCGCGCGTCTCGCCTCTAAGGCCAGACTCGCGCGCCTCCTATTATGGCAGTTTCAGATTGCAGTCTTTTCCCTCCTTTTTCTTGATCACAAAGAACTCTTTTTAGATCCACATTCATCCCCCGTTATTTCATAACTCCCAAATCCCATATTATAGCATTTTTCCTTAAAACCAAATAATTGATCTTTATTTTATTTGATTTCTTCTTTATTATTTGATTTTCTGTAATTTTTTATTGGTTGAAAAGCCATCTTTTTCTCTATTTTTCACCTATAAAAACCTCCTTTTTTTACCTTAGAAAAGGAAAATTTCTTCACAATTGCACTATACATATTTCTCTCAAGAATTCTCTAAAGAATTCTCCTAACAAACAACTCAAGCATCAAAACTCTACTATTTTCAAGTCAAAGTTTGAAGTCCTCTTCTTAAGGTACAACTTCACTTTTCTTCTCTTATTTTATTCTTCTTAATGTATGCAATCACTATAAAATGGGACATGACCGAATAATGACTTTATTACATTAAAGTTGGTTAAGGTTATCTCCCTACATTCGAAACTTTAGTTTAATTTACTCTTCTTCTCTTAATGTAATCTTTAGCATAAAATCTATAAAACAATTCTCTTTTGTTTCCCTTTGCAATTCCCCTTTTCGTTACATTATAATTGTTAGCATTATTTAATAAAAGAATGACATTTAGCATTAGAACACCAATAGTAGCAAGACCGGCTTAAGCCGGGTGGAGTGGGTGTTTAAGTACTTCCCACTCCGTCACCTAACCCCCGAACCCTTCTCTCCCGAATCTTTGGTTTCGTAATATTAAAAGAGGGTATTTCTTTAGGTTTTTCTTATGTTTCCTCAATAACATAGGTGGCGACTCTATAATTAAAACAAGTTAGACATCCTAGGATCCTTCCACCATTCTAGCCAAGTAGTGGGTTTTTCCGGGGTATCTACAGTGGCGACTCCGCTGGAGACAATTTAGAGGGTTAAACTTGCGTTTTCATCTTTTGGTGTTCTTTTATTTTTTTTTCTGGGCATTCTGGTGAAAAGGGTTGGAAGCGCGCGCCTCTGGCCTTCTTGGCCTAAAGCGCGCGCGTCCGATCCCCATTACCAGAATCGTCCGCCTCTCATCTCGTCCTTCAATTCCATGTTATTGTGCTAACAAGTTTCATGCAGGGGAAAAATGTTGAAGGTGATTAGTAAGTAGAAATGGGATAATTTTTGTGCATTCTAATCTTGTACCCTATTTCTCATCTCTTTCTTTAAAAGATTTTTTGTTATTTTGTTATTGATTTTTTTTTTTGTTATTTTGTTATTGATTTCTTTGATTTTTTTTGTTATTTTGTTATTGATTTAGTGTGTGTTTTTGACTCTTTTTGTTCTACTTCTTTTTTTTTTAAAAAAAAAAGGGAGAAAGGGAAGAGCAACTCTTGTTGCACATTTTTAGCTTTTCCAAACCAAAAAAGGGAGTTACATATTTTATTTTGGGACAAAGATTTTGGTACATATTTTCCTCCTTTCCTTTCTCTCCCCAAAATCTTTTGATTTTCTTTTTATTAAAAAAAATAAAAAAATAGGGGCTGAATCCGAAAATTACAGTTTGGTCACTGAAGTTCCAGAAAATTACAGTTTGGTCACTTGATCTCCCAAAACAGCAGTTTGGTCACTGGAATTCAGAGAACTGCAGAACAGTCACTGGGTTTTATAAAAGTACAGAATAGTCCCTGGGTTTCAGAACAGTGCAGTTTGATCCCCAGGTTTCAGAAAGTTTCAGAACAGCCCCTGGAGTTCAGAAAATTGCAATCTTGCCCTATCCCTTCTTTGCTTTGACCGGTCATTGGTTGACTCGGAAGTTGTAATAATTTAGGACCTTAATTCTCCTCCCTCCCCTCTTTACTTGCACATATTTGCTTTTCTTTTCTTTTGAAAAAAAAAATTGTCACTTGGCTTGACCTCACACTACATGCACATATTCCTACTAATTGCTCACAATCGAGTCGCACAAGTTCATAACACCAAACCCGTCAAGGCCCGTCCTAGAGAGTTTCAAGCTCCACCCGATCTTGACTCTCTCGAAGCGGCAAACCTCAACCCGTGGTGTAGTTCATGACTACATGCCGGGGGTGACCTTAAGCCTCTCTTTAACTGAGCACAAGCCAACACAATTCTTAGTTTAGGGTCTAACACTCCGTGACCAAGTCGGTTTTCGTGTGTCAAGATTTCCCTAAACTAATGTCATCAAATCATACATGTCGTTTCCAAAAGAAACAAGTGGTTATTATGGACGAAATAAAACTCCGTCCCCAAGTGGTTATTATGGACGAAAATAAAAAATCCGTCCCCGCATGTATGCTTTATGACATTAATTTAGTTTAATCCCGTCACATATAGGTATCACAAGCGTGGTGGAATACGATAAGTATATGGGACCGCAAGAAGGTCTATATACTAGTGTGACGATTCTACTATTTTTTTCTAGAAACCCCAAAAAGACTACATCCTTCTGACTTTTGTAAATAAATAAAAAAAAAACATCATTTTTCCTTATGTGGTTGAGTCTTTTCATGTTTGTGGGTTAATTTATTTTATTCAAAAAGTGTTTGTGGGGCCATCCTAAGATCAACCGTGCTCTTTCAATAGGTCCATTGGCTTCCAACGGCAACAACAACAATGGTGAGTACATTTCCGTGTCCAACGAAAGGATCTTCAACATAATGAGAGCCATGAGGGAACATATGGATAGACTTACCGAGGATGCCCCCCGAAAAGACGATTTGTGGCGAGCCCGCTTTGATCTCGAGAGAAAAATTCACGAGGAAGAGGTTTCCGAACTCAAAGCCCATCTGCAAGAATTCACCAACAACAAGGCAAAGGTCAATGGTAAAACATACTCAAGTGGCCCGTCCCTCAAAAGCCACAAAAGTGCCGCCGACAACCGAGTTTTCACTCCTCTCCTAGGAGTAACCCAAGCCGAAACATTTGAAACTTTGGTGTCAAGTGGAAAGATCAAGTCTTTACAAGGGTACAAACCCAAGACGATGCGTCCCAACCATGCCCATCACAAATATTGTGGCTATCATCAACACAGTGGCCATCTTACCGAGGAATGCTTCCTTTTCCAAAACGTCATCCAAGATTTGATCGACAATGGTGAATTTATCGTGGGTGAAAAGCAACTCATCAAAGAAGAGGATTGGTTTTAAAATGGGGCTTCAACAAGAGATCATGCTACAAGGAGGACTACAACAAACAAGGACAACGACAACAATCTCCGTTTCTCTTTCTCTACCTAGAAATAGGATTAAAAAAAAAAGAGTCAAAAGTCCTCTTAAGTGTGCATTAAAGTTTTCTCTCGTCCCATGTTAAATTTTGAGTTAATTATCAAATAAAAAGTCGTTCTTGTCTTCATACACTCTTCCAAGTTGTTCAACTTAATTCTTGGTAAAATGATGAAAAGATGTCTAAGCATGTTTTGGAACGAAGGCCATCACTTGAACGCCTAGGGGCTAAACATCGTGACAAAGGCGACAACATCAACGACAAAGCCAAGAAGCAAAACAAGGTGGAGCAACATCAAGCAAAGTTTTCAAAGGGGGATTAAAAAAAAAAAACTCGCTAGGTTGACTCTTCAAATCAACCTAGGCAAAAGTTAGACATAAAAAAAAAAAATCCCCCTCATTCAAAGAAGTTCACATCAAAATCAACAATCATCAGGGCAAATGGAGTATTCACATGAACTACGGTGACCTGAGCCTCTACACTGGAGGAACGTAGGAAACCTTTGGGTCCGGTCTCATGCAAGAAAGAAGATATGTTTAGCCCTAATGCGTTATGAAGATCGGCCTTCATCTCGAACTTGTCAAGACATCTTTGTACGAGTCATTTGCCAATGAATTAATCACCTCAAGATTGAACAACTTTCTGAGATTTGAAATCATTTCACGTTCCTTGTCGAGTCTAGGGGCTTCTTATCTTTCAGCAATACTCCCAGTTTCTTGCAATCAAATAGGGGCTTTCATTCTCTTCTCTCTTAATGACTTACTTGCCTTCGTGAGTCA
The DNA here is from genome assembly GCA_026119855.1 of Campanula takesimana. Taxonomy (NCBI): domain Eukaryota; kingdom Viridiplantae; phylum Streptophyta; class Magnoliopsida; order Asterales; family Campanulaceae; genus Campanula; species Campanula takesimana. The sequence continues at coordinate 1,986,552 of JAOWBW010000087.1, forward strand.
TTCAAAAAAAATATAAAAATACATGTCAATACTAGGGGCTACTTCCCTAGTCGAGTCAATGTCACTCATCATTAGTGACAAAAGGTCTCCACCGCAAAATCACATGTCTCTCATCCTCGGCTAGAGTCAATTCACACCTCTTCATTAATCGAGTCAAAATGAAGACGCAAAAGAGATGCCCGCTAGATTGAAAACCCAAAAGGGCGGTCTAGGCAAAAAAACAGGGTGCGTCATAAAAAAAAAGAGTGAGAGAGAGAAGGGAAAGAGAAATGGAGATCCCCGGCCTCTAAAGGAGACAACTGCACAAGTTTTACATTGAATCTCCCCAGCAAGCCAGTTCCCCATCGAGTCAACTTTGGGAATTGCAAAAAGTTTGACAACACATGGCACGATCAAAGATTGTTTGGGGTTATTGAAGTAAAAGTTTTCTCCAACAATATGCATTATTTGGTTCATAAGAAAGAAGCCCCATGGTAACCAAAATCCATCCGAGAACGAGCCCATCATTGAGGGGTACGAGGTTGCACAAATGGTCCCCCATTGAGTCAATTGGTTTGGGCAGCAAATGGCAAACAACGTGTGACTCAGTTTTTAAGCTTCTCCAAGCATGTGCCCTTACAGTATACCGAAGGCTTCCCGAGAAATGGAATAGCTCTTGCCATGTCCTCTTATGATTGTTCCCCACACGAGGATGAGTCTCTTGCTTTGCTTTACAAATGATGACACCCTAGGGGCTATGTGACTTAAGAACGAGAGATTCTTTTGCGACTCTCGACATTTAATGAGCCCTAGAGGCTATGCTCAAGAAAGATGTGTGAGAATACCCTCAAAGTCTCTCAAGAGGAACGTTGAAAAGCCTTCATATCATGTATGCTCGTGCCTGTTCCTCCAATCAAGGAAAGGCCTTTCTTGCTCCACTTATAATCAATGGTGGCACTCTAGGGGCTACACTCAAGTTTAAAAGTCTCCTTTGGCAAGAAGCAATTCACTTCACCTCCCAACAATGGCCCTAGCAAATCCATATGCAACGTTGGAGGCATCCTCAATTATTTTGGCACCAAAGGTCTCAAGGGGCTTCGCAATCTACAATCCTTTGGGCTACAGCATTACAATAATCCAAGCAAAGGGCAATATTGGGGCTTCGCAATTAACAAGCTTTTGGGCAATGGTACCCGAGCAATGCAATTTGGGGAGTAGTCTTACGGCTCTATGAAAGCGATCAAGCTTCAAGGGTCTCTTAGTACTTCACGTCAAAGGTATTCTGGTTTGAAAGGAGGGCTCCGATGTTATGAATGAATTTGGTGATTCTTATGTTGTGACTTACGATGAGGTTATGAACAAAGTCTTATAGAAAACGAAAAAGATTCAATATACTAAACTCTATCAAAACAGGGTTATAGCGGGAAATGCCATGGCCAATCCCAATGTTTCTGCAATTCAGCACCCCCTTCTCTGAGATCAAAAGCACAAGTTGCATCCGCATGAGTTGCATCCGAAGATCCGTTATTAGTTCAACACAAGAAGACTCAAGCAAGCATATCCGTTTGGGACCTTATCACAACAAGACCTTACCGTCCGCGTTCTCGACGGCACCACAAGGCATTACTGCATCTTTTGACACTCCGCCATTTGGGTACACAATGAGGCCATTCATCTCCCCAGTAAGAAGGAGATCTCTATCATCCGCTCTCAATATAATGCCGAGCCGATTCCAAGATAATTTGGGGCTTTACATCGAAAGGTCTTCACATTCCACCGTCTTGAATCTCGCAAACAACAAGTACATGACATTTGGGGCTTAGCAATCTCTCGAAGCTTGGGGCTTGCTCACATCGACAAAAGGTAATTTATTCAAATGGGCCAAAAGCTGATTTATCTTGGGGCTACGCAAGTCACTCAAAGTTTGGCATCAAAGGCATTCTAGGGGATTTACAATCAGCAACCCCTTGGTATCTCGACATCAAAAGTCTATTGTAGCCCCACAATCGGCAAATCTCTTGGGGCTAGACATCAATCTTCGTTGGGCACAATGGCGACAACGACAGAATTTAACAAGGCAATCCGGACTTCGATCGAACATGACTTGATCTTGGGTTGGCTTAACAAACACACAATGCTTAAAATGGTTCACCCACGAACTAAAAAAAAACGACAAAAAGATTTTTTCTTTTTTCTTTCTTCCCCAGCGTTCTCCATCATCCTTGAACTACGCTGGTCTGATTCCTTTCAAGGGATACATAGGCAGCCTTTGGGCATGACCAACCCATCATCCAGAATACCGTCTCACCAAAAGCAAAGGCAATTCATCATCATTCTCTATCAAAGGCAGAAGCAATTCATCATCATTCTCCAATCAAGCGGTAATGGTAAGTGAAGGTATGAATGTATCCGAAACTTTCCTCAAAATCACACCGCACACGAAGTCACTCACAATACTTCTCTCTCATGCAAAAATGCTTTCAAAATCACATCACACCACAAGCACAATTTCTCTCACAATTTCTACTTCACATCAATCATACATTTTATCGCACAAGCATGTATACCTGCCAAGCACACACATAACAGGTACCAACACAAAGTCAACAGCATGGGCAATTCAGGCATTTCATCTCCAGCAGAAAGTGGTCCGCAGTCAACTGTGCCCGCACCCCAAGTTAACAATCAACAATGACTACAGTCTAATGGCAGCAACTTGGTCCATGGTGAGCCACGGAAAACACCACCTCTTCATCAAGCAATCCCCCTACGGACTATAAGTTGGCCACGGTGGGCTGACTCATGCCACCGAACCCCTTTTCATCAGTAAGTGCCGCACAGCGCATCAGAATATGCTGCACCGTGCACCAGAATCAACAAGTACCGCACAGTACATCAGAATATACCGCACCGCGCACCAAAATCAACAAGTGCCGCACAGCGCATCAGAATATGCCGCACTGCGCACCAGAATCAACAAGTACCGCACAGCGCATCAGAATATGCCGCACTGCACACCAAAATCAATAAGTGTCACACAATGCATCAGAATATGCCGCACCACGCACCAAAATCAACAAGTGCCACACAGCGCATCAGAATATGCCGCACCGCGCACCAGAATCAACAAGTGCCACACAGCGCATCAGAATATGCCGCACCGCGCACCAGAATCAAGAAGTGCCACACAGCGCATCAGAATATGCCGCACCGCGCACCAGAATCAACAAGTGCCACACAGCGCATCAGAATATGCCGCACCGCGCACCAGAATCAACAAGTGTCGCACAGCGCATCAGAATATGCCGCACCACGCACCAGAATCAACAAGTGCCGCACAGCACATCAGAATATGCCGCACCGCGCACCAGAATACGCCGGACTGCGCACCAGAATCAATAAGTGCCGCACAGCTGTAAGTACCCCAATCTAAAATCGACCTACTTTAGAAGAATTCTTGGTACCATTTCGGGATAAACCAATGGGCCAGGACCTCACTAGGATAAACCTGATATTCCAGGACTGAACTGGAATTAAACTTGGAAAAATCCAAAAGCTCGCCAAGTCGAGTCGTACGGATGGTTTGGGCACATGAGGTCCCTAGCCGTACGGCTATGTTGGGCACCCTCAGCCTCTATAAATTGAACCCCATGTTGATCATTTCAGGGGGGGGGGAAACATTTTGAGAGTTGTTACTCTGCCAGTTTGATAGCAGAAAGTGAGTTATACACATATTTGAGTAATTAGAGAGGAAGATAGGCATAACCATCATAGGTGAAGCCTCATTCTCCCCATCTTCTTCTTCATCTCAAACTCTCTTTTATCTTTGTTAATATTACCTGTTCATCTTGTATTATTTCTTTTTGTTCTTGCAAAGTCTTGTCCATTTCAAGCACTTTACATTTCTTGCAAGTCTTGTCCATTTCATGCACTATATCTATATATTATACAAGTCTTGGCCTTCCAAGCTATATATATTATGATTATATATGTATGTGATCCAAATAATGAGGTGATTCAAGGTGCCCTTCACATCTAGTGTGTGATTTATGGGATAAAACCTAGGATGATCATGATTTGTTACATTTCATGTTGATGTTGTTCTTGTTTGGCCATAAGAGTCATGATTGGGGGGATAAAGTTTCAATCTTTATCATCCCAACCATAACCTAGCCATAAATCACCAAGTATGGGACATAAAGATTTGATCTTTGTGTTATATTTGTGTCCCTAAAGGTTTAAACTTTCATAATAAGTCTATTTTGGTGGTAAAGTTTCAATCTTTATCCACCAAAATGGTCATTTTAGTCTAAATGTCATGTTCATCAACTTTTCATAAATTTCTCCAATGATTGCCTTTGATCACACCCAAATCTTTGTTTTTGGGGTTCCTTTGGTGATCAAAGTGTATAGGAATGAACCTTCCAAAGTCTTGTTATTAATCATAAACTGGAAATCAACATTCTAGTCCAGCTTTAGCAAAGATACTCTGTTTTGACTGAAACTGGACTATTTTTCTGATAAACTGTAAAAATGCCCTGGAGAGCCCTCCCCATCTGTACGGCTACTTTGTCCGGGGAGGACATTTTCCAGTTTCTTCCTTTTTGACCAGAAAGTTTGCAAAATAAACCTTTTCTGTTAAAAGATTAACTGGTTTTGTCAAAACAGTCAGTTTCTCCCATTTTGAAAACATACACACACACACAAGCACTTTCGTTAAATAACATTAGGGAGACTCGGCTTTGTCCGAGGCGGCTTAGGTGACGTGAAACTCTTCCCAAGACGTAACCTGACCTCCGAACTAATAGAATCGCTAACCTTTTCTTTTGTTAGGTTAAATAATTAACAAAAGTGGCGACTCCATTATGTTTTGTGAGATAACCGTGTTTGGAGTTTCGCCCCCAAAACACATCGCGTTCTCCGTGCGCGGGGACGGGATCCTTACAACAGCGCATCAGAATATGCCGCACCGCGCACCAGAATTTCCATCTACAGACTATAAACACACCTTTTTTTTTTAAACTACGGCCGCGGTGGGCCGCCTCATGCCACCGTACCCTTTTTTATATCAGCAAAAGTCGCTCACACAGGAAGCGCACTCCTATCCTTTGTAATCTCAAATTCATGTTTTCATCGAGTCTTTTCCTTTTTTTCTTGGTGATGTCCCCGGCGGATGTCTTTCTTTTGTCGACGCGTGTTGCCTTGCAATCCACGTCACCGAGGGGCTCTGTAGACACCCCGCCTTGGACCTCTCACCCCGATTGCATACATAGTATTTTATTTAACTTATTTTTGTTAATTTCTGTTACTTCGGTTAATTTCCTAACTGATTCTGTTAATTTTGGACTAAACTGCATAACATAATTAACTTTAGAGTCATTTCTGTCATTCTGCCTTTTCCACCCGTGGGCGCCTCCGGCACTGCTTGTGGGCTGCGCGCGCGTCTCGCCCCTAAAGGCGGACTCGCGCGCCTCCCATTATTACAGTTACGGATTGCAGTCTTTTCCCTCCTTTTTCTTGATCACAAAGAACTCTTTTTACATCCACATTCATCCCCCCTTATTTCATAACTCCCAAATCCCATATTCTAGCCTTTTTCCTTAAAACCAAATATTTGATCTTTATTTTATTTGATTTTATTTATTTTTTTATTGGTTGAAAAGCTATCTTTTTCTCTCTTTTTCACCTATAAAAACCTCCTTTTTTTACCTTAGAAAAGGACTTGAAATTTCTTCACAATTACACTATACACATTTCTCTCAAGAATTCTCCTAACAAACAACTCAAGCATCAAAACTCTACTCTTTTCAAGTCAAAGTTTGAAGTCCTCTTCTTAAGGTACAACTTCACTTTTCTTCTCTTATTTTATTCTTTTTAATGTATGCAATCCCTATCAAATGGGACATGACCGAATAATTACTTTATTACATTAAAGTTGGTTAAGGTTATCTCCCTACATTCTAAACTTTAGTTTAATTTACTCTTCTTCTCTTAATGTAATCTTTAACATAAAATCTATAAAACAATTCTCTTTTGTTTCCCTTTGCAATTCTCCTTTTCTTTACATTATAATTGTTAGCATTATTTAATAAAAGAAGGACATTTAGCATTAGAACACCAATAGTAGCAAGACCGGCTTAAGCCGGGCGGAGTGGGTGTTTAAGTACTTCCCACTCCGTCACCTAACCCCCAAACCCTTCTCTCCCGAATCTTTGGTTTCGTAATATTAAAATAGGCTATTTCTTTAGGTTTTTCTTATGTTTCCTCAATAACATAGGTGGCGACTCTATAATTAAAACAAATTAGACATCCTAGGATCCTTCCACCGCTCTAGCCAAGTAGTGGGTTTTTTCGGGGTATCTACAATAGGATTATATCAAGTTAACAATGAGCCCAAACACACTTTGTCTCATAAATCATGAACGGACCCTAGCAGGCCATCATGATTACCCAAATGATATAACTTGTTAAAGTTCGTTAATCCATTATAGAACATATTACAATCTCTTTGTTTCACGATGTCTATTGAACGTAAGCCATGGTCAATGGTCAACTTACATAGTCCAATGCTTTCTCGATCCCGAATGTATTGATAAGACAAATCTTATTTGAGCACGGCCATGCATTTCATCAATACCATTCATCGAGTGGCCAAAGCTTGACATCTCTCTTGACGAGGAACAAATCCTTTCTTGGCTTATTACTCTTCCATACATGATTCCGATTATGCCAATCATATTCTTTATAACTACCCGGTTAGGGGTAATGTTTGAATATGTCAAACATAATGTTCATCAAGTGGAAGACTGTAATAACCTCAAGTCTAAAGATTCCAGTAATATAACTATATGAGACTTAATTATGACATTGTGACCATGACATAAATCTCATACGGGTCAGTCCAGTATTTGGTCTCCAACAAATACCCATAAGTTTAATTGTATCCCATACACCATAATCATCATATGATTATCTATTAAACTTATACTAACAATTAATCATAATTATCAGGGACGGAGATTATTACAATAAACATGCAAAGGATATAATAATCAAACATTCAATATCATTATTAAAACATAATCAATAGATAACATTAATCATTCTTATAACGTGCCTAGAGCATACAACACCAACAAATAGGTCTTTCGACACTATCAATAATTCGCAGTCCCTCAATAAACTTACACAGCCATATAGCTTGGTTGGATGCCTCGAAACAAGCAACAAACTCGGCTTCCATGGTAGAGGAAGTTACGAGTGTCTGCTTGTCACTTCTCCAAGAAACTGCTCCATCGGCTAATGTGAAGACATAACCAGACGTTGATTTACGACTGTCTTGGCATCCAGCAAAGTCGGAATCAGAATACCCAATGATCTCAAGATGATCCGACTTTGAATATGTAAGCATGTAGTCCTTGGTGTTTTGTAAGTATCTCATCACTCTTTTGGCTGCAACCCAATGTTCTCTCCCCGGATTGCTTTGGTATCTACCAAGCATCCCAACAATAAATGCAAGGTCTTGACGAGTACAGACTTGGGCATACATTAAGCTTCCTACTGCTGATGCATAAAAGATATTTTCCTTATACTTGGATTCAAAATTATTTTTAGGACACTGTTTGAGACTAAACTTGTCTCCTTTAGAAACAGGGGTGTCATGTGGTTTAAAGTTTTGCATGCTAAACCTTTGTAATACCTTTTCTATATAGGCCTCTTGATAATCCTAAAATATCTCATGAGCGATCACGGTGAATTTGGATTCCTAAACAAAAGATGCCTCACCAAGATCTTTCATTTCAAATTTGTTTAAAATAAATTTCTTAGTTTCTTTAAAAAGGTTCATATCATTACTAGCAAGCAAAATATCATCCGCATATAAGACCAAAAATATAAATTTACTCCCACTGAACTTATGGTATACACAATCTTCACCAAGATTCGTTTCAAAACCAAATGAAAGAATAACTTGATTAAATTTTAAATACCATTGACGAGAAGCTTGCTTGAGGCCATAAATGAATTTCTTAAGTTTACAAACTAATTGATTAGTTTGCTCTAAATCAGTCACCATTTCTGGTTTCTTCATATAGATAGTTTCCTCAATGTCACCATTGAGAAAAGCTGATTTTACATCCATTTGATAAAGCTCAAGATCATAATGTGCTACAAGTGTCATAATGATCCTAAAAGAGTTTCTAGAAGATACCGGAGAAAATGTTTCTTTGTAATCAATGCCTTCTTTTTGAGTAAAACCTTTAGCAACAAGACGAGCCTTATATCTTTCCACATTACCTTGTGAATCCCTTTTGGTCTTAAATATCCATTTACACCCAATAGGTTTCACATCTTTAGTTAATGGAACAAGATCCCAAACGTCGTTGTCTTTCATAGATTTTAACTCTTCATTTATGGCATTGATCCACTTATGAGAATTAGGACTATTAATGGCTTCATGGAAAGTGAGTGGCTCATCTCCCACTAAACCTAAGTATCCTTCATTCTTGGCAAGATACACTTCATAATCATCCAGAATTTCACTCCTTCTTACTCTATTGGATCTCCTTAAGGGTACCGGTTCTTCCTGATTTTGAGGTTGTTGAATTTCATCCTCATGATCAACATTTTCATGTTGTTCAATATTTATAGGGGAATTATTGTTTTGAATTGTATGTTCCTCTTGAATTTCAGGTATAAAACCTTGATTTCCAATAGGAACTATGGGAAGAGGTATATAAATGGATGCCTCTTCCTCTTCAAATTCAAAACTATTCCTAATTTTCCCTCTAAATTCAACATCCTCAAAAAACTTAGCATTTCCTGTTTCAAAAAAGGTTCTAGTTTTCGGGTTGTAAAATTTATAGCCCCTAGATCTCTCGGCATACCAAACAAAATAACTACTAACAGTCTTAGCGTCCAGTTTGCCCTCATTAGGCCTATAAGGCCTAGCTTCTGCTAGACAACCCCATACATGAAGATGATTTAAGGACGGTTTCTTATTCGTCCATAATTCATAAGGGGTTTTATTAGTAGCCTTAGAGGGAGCTCTATTGAGAATATAAGCTGCGGTTTTTAATGCATCACCCCATAATGAGTGTGGTAAGGAAATACAAGAAATCATACTTCTTACCATATCCTTAAGGGTTCTATTACGTCTCTCAGCTACACCATTCATGTTAGGCGTACCCGGCATAGTGTAGTGAGGAACAATCCCACTCTTCAAGATAGCGAGCAAAAGGACCCAGACGTTGTTCCCCCGAACCGTCATTCCGACCATAGTATTCACCACCATGATCGGATCTAACGTTCTTAATATTTCCTAGTTGATTTTCAACTTCGGCTTTATAAGACTTGAAAACGTCCAAAGATTGAGACTTTTCATGAAGTAAATAAATGTACCCATAACGAGAGTAGTCGTCTATGAACGTAATGAAATATTGTTGATCATTAGAAGGGGTAGAGAATGGCCCACAAATATCCGTATGTATTAGTTCTAAGACGCTTGATGCTCTCGAGGACACTTTTCTTTTAGTGTTTGTAAATTTTCCTTTAAGGCATTCAACGTAAAAGTCTTTTTCCGGAATATCAAGTTTGTTTAAGATTCCTTCTGACACAAGCTTATCAATTCTCCTTTTGGAGATATGACCCAAACACCTATGCTATAAGGTATAAGAAATTTTACTTTACAACTTTTGCTTTTTACTTTTGGTTTCATTATTATGGGACTCATTTATTGTTTGAATAGTGTCAAGCAAATAAAGATTATCATTACTTGACAAAGTACTTGTACCAACAACCTTGGAATTAAAATAAAGATCACATTTATTATTTCCAAATGAACAAGAATAACCTTCCTTGTCCAATAATGTGATAGATATTAAATTCCGTCTAAATAACGGTACAATAAATGTATTATTTAGTGCAAAATAATAACCAGTACTTATCAATAATCGAAAGGTCCCTATGCCTATAACTTCAACCGGATTCCCAGCTCCCATATAGATGAATCTCTCATCTTCACTAGGTCTTCGGTAATTCAGGCAACCTTGCATTAGGGATGGCCAAACCGGACCGAAACCGGACCGGAACCGGACCGAAAAAGCCCGGAACCGGAGCAAACCGGGGAGTAAACCGGAACCGGAGTAACCGGAACCGTGGTAGGCGCGGGCCGGTTCAGGGTCACATATATGGCGAACCGGAACCGGATCGGCATTTCCATTAAAAATAAATAAAAATCCCTTATTTTTCAATAAATTTTAACATGTTTATTCATTAGTGTATTATAAAATAAAAATCTCTTGTCTTTTAATAAATTTTAACATGTTTATTCATTATTGTATAATAAAAAAAAATAAAAAAAGGTAGCCTGGACTGAACCGGAACCGGACCGAAACCGTACCGGAACCGGATTGTGATGACCGGAACCGGAACCGATGTAAGCGCGGGCCGGTTCAGGGTCACATATATACTGAACCGAAACCGGCGGTTCCGAACCGGAACCGGGCCCGAAACCGGTTTTGGTCATCCCTACCTTGCATAGACATACTTATGTGAGTTGTTGCACCAGAATCCAACCACCATGTATATGTAGGAATTGAAACCAAATTAGTCTCAGTACAAACAAGACCAAATGACATACCTTTCTTAGCACGCTAAGCGTGATACTTAGGGCAGTCGTACTTCATGTGAGTGAGGTCCTTGCAAAAGAAGCATTTCTTAACTTTCTGATCATCATATGATCCCTTAGGCTTCTTATTACTTGCAACCGCAATTTCCTTCCCTCTTCTCTTTGTCCCATGAGAAGAGGTAGATGCCAAATGTGCACTTTCGGTTTTAAATTGCTTTAACCTATCCTCCTCTTGTGTCACATGTGAAATAAGTTCATTAATATTCCACTTGTCCTTTTGACAATTATAGGTCACCTCAAAGTGACCAAATTGAGGAGGAAGAGAGATCAAAACTAAATGCACGAGTAAATCTTTCGATATCTCTAACTTAAGTGCTTTTAGTTTTGTCGATAGGTGAAGCATTTCCAAAATATACTCCCTTAAGTTCCCGGTACCCTTATACCTCGTGGAAACAAGCTTCCTCAAGGAAACACTTGTTTCCGACTTTTCGCTTTTTGCAAAGCGTTCCTCAAGGGTAACAAGGAATGTTTTAGCATCAATATCCTCGGAGACGCTGTTCAAAATGGTCTCCGGGACAACATTCTTCATGATCATTAGGCTCAAGCAGTTGGTGCGTTTCCACTTCTCAGCACTTAAGCGATCTTCTTGAGTGCTTTGATCAGTGAGAGGAAGAGGAAACGGTTCCCTTAATGCGAGGTCTATGTCCATACAGCCTAAGATCATAGTTATTTTGTTTTTCCAAATTTTAAAGTTAGTCCCATTAAGCATCGGTACGGTACTCATCGCAGCAGTTATAGATGAAGCATTAAGTAAATCTGCTGGAATTCGAGAACAAAAGTGAAATACAAAACATGAATAAGTAACTACACAATGAATAAATGATTAATTATATCAACGAAATCCATCAATAAGGTAATCAACATGACATCAAAATTAATCTTTGGATTACGAGTTAATTCATAAATGATTACCTTAGGTAACAAACAATTTGAACAATGTTTTAATCAAATGCTTAATCTTCCTTTGGGCCGACTTAAGCATCTAACAAAACCAACTAAATGTTCATTTTACTTGTTACCACATGAATGTATAAATTTAGTCAAATAGCAAGATCTTCTTTGGAAAATTCATGTTACTCACATATTAACTTATACATTCAACACTTTAACAATTTTGGATTTAAATAACGTGAATCACTTTGGCGATAATATTATTTAAAATTGAATAAAATTGTTTAAGCATATAATTAATCACAAATTTATGGTTTGAAAAATGTATATTTTGCTCAAAAGGGAAACAAAATGTGCATTATTTTGAAAATCTCAAAACCTGTGAACAGTGTTTGCACGGCCGAGTATATAGAATAGCACGACCGTGCAGCTACTTACAGAAGCATTGATTTTTGGCGCATTAGTGCACGGCCGTGCAACATACAATACCCGACCGTGCAATACTATGAGGTCCGACCGGACCACGCACAGTACCCGACCGGACCAGGCCTAAAGGTCCGACCAGACAAAACATTATACCTGGCCGGACCACCTGTTTCCAGGTAGCACCGTTTCATGTACTGATGGTGCACGGCCGAGCAGATCCCAAGACTCGGCCGTGCAGGTCGATTTTCTACACTTCTGAATTTTGTCCCAAAATGATGAACAGCAAGTAGATCCACATGTTTATACATTATACAATGCATAGGCATGCTATTTAGGGATAATCTTGTTTTTAAAACAATATGATCAAGCAAGTAGATCCACATAGTTATGCATTACACACAACTATGCTATGTAGGGATAATCATGCTTGAACCATTGTGTTCTTTGAACAAAACTTCAAACATTTTCATAAATTCTTTATTAGATGATGAATATCAACACTCTATCAACGAATTAGAGCCTCTAAACAACATCAAACTTAATGATTCAACAGAATATATGAATCAAAATGGAAAAGAAACTCAAACTTAAATCAGAATTTGAGCGGGCTCTGATACCAATTGTTGGAACAATCTTAATCCCATGACTGCCATAACTCAAATCTGGGATAAGTTTAGAGAAGAAGATGAAGGCGGAAGCGTTACCTTAATGATGTTGCTTTAGGGAGAAAGATGAAGAATAAGTAGGGAATGTAATACTTCTAAATGATGAGTGCTCTCTCTAGTTCTTCTAGTACTTATGAAGAGAGAATGAATGAGAGTATATGAATTTGTTGTATGTCTTTAAGGGATGATGGAAGGCCCTATATATACAAGACAAGGAGGCACTACATTCAGGGACTACACCCTTTCATATGAAGCGGTGTGAAATTACCATTTTGCCCATCATAAATATGTAAAATTACACCTCAGGAATTCTACACATTATTTAATTCTCTACACTTTATATTAACATTATAAGTATGATTCCATGTATGGAATTGATTAATGACTTGTTATGCAATCCATGTTCTAACAGTTACATCTCAGGAGACAAGCAGCCCACTTTTTTTGTGTGTTAAAAAGTATTTTTTAAACAAAAATCAAACAATATCATGATCTATCTAGTTTTATTCAGACCCGACGGTCACATATAAGTTTTGTTCAATAAAAAAAGGTGCAGCGACTCTTCAATGTAATAAACAGAGTTGGTCATTAGAATATCCACAAAATAATAACAAAAATAAACGAGAAATTTTCATTATTGGATCGCACAGGCACGCACCATCAATCATTTAAAATTCAAAAAGCGCGCCCATTAAATGTCATCAAGCAAACTATTCGGCCAGGCCGACGAAGTATTCACCTCAAGAAGAGTGACCATATACTTTACAAACGACGAAGAGCAAAAACCAACCGCAATGATACTTCCTTCTCTTAACATAGTGTGAGCAAGAAATTCAGGGACACAAAAATGGATAAACCGAGCTAGGCATACACAATGAATGCATATAGATGGAAGGTACAACAAATAATAACGGATTCGAGGCTTCATCTATTGAAAGATCACATTTGTAATAGATAGGGCAATAGATCTGTAATAGACTTCATAGGAGTTTGTAACACGATGGCAATTGCCTTAAATGATATGATACAAACTTTCAAAAAAAAAAAAAAAAAAGAGGGTCTTAGACTAAACTAGGCATACACAATGAATGCATATAGATGGAAGGTACCAACAACAACCAAGCCATAATGATTTAGGGTCGGCTAACCTGAACCGTCATATGGAATCGTCAATGAAAAGAAGTGATGGAAAAAATGAGAAGAATAAGAAAAACAAATGAGAAGGTAAGAAGATATTTTAAAGAAGAAATAGGTGGGAAAACAATTGGAAAGGAAAATATAAAGAAAAAAAAAAGAAAAAAATATATAGAAAAAAAAAAGGAAAATGAAAATTATATCCCATCCACATGAATTTTCGCTCTTTTCTCTAGCGCCATATTTTCTTTGATACCAAGTAGAGGCGGGAAAATGTTGTCTAACTCGAGAAAAACCTTACGGGTCAAGACCCAATTCCTTTCGCGTCTTCCCAACAAATAAATCTTTTGATTTGATTAACCCAGGAATAAGTCCAATCATAGTTGTCAAAGGAAATTGAGCGACTGCATCTTGTCTTCCTAGTGAAACGATAGCTTTTACTGAACTGGTTTCGTACTTTGCCAGTTTGCTTTCGTTTCCTCCCGTCATCAGTAACTTTATGTTCTTGGCAGCAACTGAAGCGTGTTTTTTGGCCAAATAGCCTTGCTTGATCTCCTGTTGAACATTTTATGTGGAAGAAAGAAATAAAATCAGACCCGGAACAGATAGGGACATTGAATAGAAGAAATTAAAAACCTTAAATCCTCATTTATGAAAGGGTAAATGACAAATAAGGGTCTAAGTTTGGGAGTTGTTCGTAGAAAGGTGTCCTATGTTTAAAACTCGCGATATAAGGGCCTAAAGATGACAAATATTAGGAATTAAGGGTTTTTTTACGGAACCGTTAGAAATCTCTGTTAATTAAGGGTATGAAGTTACCAATCTTAGCAAATAAGGGTCTAAAGTTACTAATTCATAGCAAATAAGGGTCTGGTTTAATGAAGATTTCTAACGGTTATGTAAGAAAGCCCTTCATTGCTAATATTTGTTGTCTTTAGACCTTTATTCGCGAGTTTTGAAACAGCGGACCCCTTTCTACAAACGACCCCCAAACTTTAGACATATTTGTTATTTATCCTTTACTTTAGATAACAACTTCAACCCTGATTTTTACTTGAGACTATTGATGATTGAAGAAGGCCATATGCCAAATAAGATTTCACATACTTGTCACATACAGTAAATATTTACCGCCTCAAGTATATGCTTCTTCTGTAAAGATATTCAGTTGATAATCTCTATAGCATTTTATGTTCACATAACGAATCTCGTGAGATAGGTTACTAAATGCATGTCATTTTCTCTGTTATCTGTATATCACAGTAACTCAAGACTTCCTCCACTCAGAAAAAATTAAAAAGAACAAAAATATTTAATTTTTGACCCAAAAAGATGGTCTGATTTCTAAGGCAAACAATAACTATAGTCCAATTTTTAAAAGGGTACAAGCAAGTAAAGGATCATTCATAAAAGATTTGACTTGTCAAATTGGATAATCTTTTTGGGACGGAAGGATAGGAGCTACAATCTCTGACCAACTGAATGCATTCTTTAATGAAAATCAAAATAAAAGGCTATTACCCTAGAAACGCTCTATTGACAGGTGTCAAGAAAATGTTCAGATTATGCCTACATTCATATAAGGGTACAACTGCAAATAAAAAGCAAGAACATAGATATCCCAATTAATCATTAGATCCATGGTATTGAAAGAAATGAGACCAAGAAACAATATGGTTTAAATGGAACAATCTTGATATAACCAACATCTCTCACTTTGAATAAATTTTCATCGACGCACATCTAGTTGTTCCCGTCACTTGTCTTTAGTAATATTTCAAGCCCTAATGTCAAGGACATCCATCACTTTTTTTCGACACTTCCATTGAAATACTTCAAGAAAATGCTACTCCCTCCTTCCCTAAATAAATGTCCAAATTTTATTTTGAGGGACACTCTGAAAATGTCTACCTTTCATACAATTACACGGCAAAGATGAAGAAATAATCTTTCAATCCACTTTCCAAACGTTTAGTTTAGCAAGTATAAAGTGACTAGTGAAAAAAAATTGGTAAAAAACATTTATGGACAAAGTTTTTCCAAAAAAGACATTCATTTTTTTATTTTTTATTTTGAAAATGGACATTCATTTAGGAACAAGTATATAATTTGATAGAACACTCCTAACTGGAAAGGCTATTAACAAGCATATGAATCCGTTTTCTAGAAACAGAACTTGCTTCATATCAAATGAAGCGACCAATGTGGAGCCTATATATAACATCTCGTGTGAAACACACCAAAAAAAAAAAAAAACACCCAAATATTAAGCCTCTTCCCTGAATTGATGTCACTGACAGAAGGTTAAATAATACGGCATGGAGACCTAAAAATGAAACAGATTCCGCTATTCATAGCAAAATATATTTTTCCTATTTTCTTTCACGGGGTAGCAATTTTCTTTGTACCAAAAAAAGCCTATATTTTTTACCGGGTAGCGTAATAGTCAACGCAATGGACAAAGCAATATTGGAAAACAAACGTTTAACCTCCAACCAACCAATAGAAAGTAAGGATCAGTCCACACACAAGTACCATTAAATCCATCGCGACTTCTATGAGATTAAAAATCAAACAGAAAAACGAGCACTGACCTTAACATCTGTAATATCTCCAACAGAAAAGACATTCTTTCGACCCTTGACTCTCATGTTCACATCCACCATCAACCGTCCATACTCATCCAAGCAATCCCTCAAGATGGTCTCTTTAAGCCATGCCGAAGCCAATGGTTTGCCTGTGCACAAGAAATGGCAATCTGCTTTGATAGTCTCACCAGTTGAAGTGACATACAAATGGCTTCCATCTGAAATCTTGTTCAAATTCACTGTCCGCTCCAACTTCACTTCAACTTTCTTAGATTTTAGCCAATCCATAGTCTTGCTGGAAGCTTTAGGCCCGAGAAATTCAAGCAACCTAGTCCCATTATGCACTAGAGTTACTTTCTTTTCCGGGAAATCAACAGCAATTTCTCCAGCAAGCTCTACACCAGTAGGTCCTCCTCCGACGATCAAGATTGATTCAGCAGCTTTTATTTTTTCATTCTCTGACAGGTAGAAATATTCCAAGATCAGATTGGTTAGGAATGTGACAATATATCAAGGCTTTTATAGACTATTTTATTAACCTCCCTCCGTTCCAAGGAACTGATATTACTCTTTCAGTTCCATTTCAAAGGCTTGCCAAACATAGCCAGAAGATTTGCTTGATTTCAGTTTTTGGAAAAAGTTTATGATTCATAGTTTTTTCAAAACAATAAGGTATGTGTTTAATTTGTTTTGGCCAGTAAAACATTTTTGAGAATAAAAGCATAACTCCTGAGTACACCATAAACACTTACATTGGTTAATGGGTTTATGAAAAACAATGAATACCGGAGCTAGGATATAACATTATATGGAGGAGTATAACATTGACACAAATGGGGGTGGGGGGACATATGATTTATGTAGTGCAATTTTTTATCTAATAGAAAGGGAGAAAAATTAATTATAGGGGAGAAATTTGGCATTTTCAAAGCCTAAAGGGGGGGGGGGGGGCAGCTCCCCCGTTATAAAACACGTAGGCAATGATTAATAGTGGTTTTAAATGAAGGTTGTAATGCCCTTTATTAGTTGAAAAAGTAACAATTTTTTTGTTGCTTTAAATTAAACTTTGATGTAAAACTATAATTAAAAAGAATTTCAGATGGACCACACACCATAAGCGATACACCAATAAACTATAATTCAGATGGAATAATAAAAAAGAAACATGTAGTCATTTACCTGCATGGTACTGTTTGAGTCTCTCTGCTCTGGTTTTGGGTATTGGATCCCTGTGACCGGTGGCAATAACTAGATAGTCGTAAGGGACCAAACGTCCCTCTGCAGTTAAGACGTCAGACTCAGTTATGTCGACAGCACTGGAAACTATAAGACGCCCATTGGACAGATAATCTTTATGCTTTATCAAACATCTCTCTGAAAAGGATGGCTCCACCATTCCTCTCAAGGTTGCCCATGAAATTTCAAAATACTCCTTCCTGCTTACAAGTTTATTAAATTAGATCAGACCCAAATGTAACAATTATGTTATAATGTTATGCACATCAACAACTCTTTAAACTAGATCTTCTTCATCGAAATGCATCATACTGTTTTCTGTCCTGATCGTTTAGAAAGATATGAGTCTGGACTTTTAGGAGAAATCTTGATTATACATTCGTACAGACCCAGAACCATCATTGATTGAATAAGCATGTCTTTGATTTTATAAGTGTTGAACAATGATAGTCAAGTCAACACAAGCGTACATTTTGCGCTCCATTTCCTAAAGATAGTTTATATTGCTGCTCAAGGATCTGTCGAGAAATATGTATTCATTTGGCACACTTTTTGGCCATGGCACATGCATTATGCTTTCCCAGCTCTTTCGTATCCTGGAACTTTCTGTTTTAATTTTTGGTTTTTGGCCAAATTGGGATGGATCAAGTGAGTTTGACCAAGGTCAATTAATCAATAAGTGATATAAAAAGTTGAAAATTTATGTTTTGATGTAAGCCAGATGAGGGTGGGCATCAGTTGTTCTAAAACTTTAAAGTGGGCCCTGTCACCTTTGGTAGGTTTGAACAAAGTAAAATTGAGCTTCCAACATTGAAAGGAAAAGGCAGGATAGTCTGTTTTTCAACTATTTTGTCAGGTTGCTTGAATCTACCACCGTATGCTTACAAGGGTTGAGCATGGCGTTGGGATTATCGTTGGCTAATGGGCTGGGTCAAGGCTCTTAATCTTTTTTAATGAAAACAATGTACTCCCTCCGTCGTCCTAATGTCCCAATTTAAGCTTCTTAGTTTGACTATACACGGTTACTAAGTAATCAATACAATGTATTCCAAAAATTACTGTTCATTATTTGTCATTTATGGAATAAAGCGAAGTAAGAAGCTTATAATGGGACAGACCAACAAAGAAAGTAAGAAGCTTAAATTACAACGGAGGGATTATTAGTTTCCATTTTGTAATGAAAATAAAGCTAACTTCATAATAAACCCCGAGTCCAGATCTCCTGTACCACTTTGTGTGCCCCTCCCTGTGCCATTATAATCTCAACCGTTTACATGCTTGGATAATATCAACATAATGATAATCTTAATGACTGCAAGCCGTTGGATCACTTGTGGCACAGGGAGGGGCACACAAAGTGGTACAGGAGATATGGACTCATAAACCACACCTAAACATGTAGCATCTTACAAATTTTTAGTACTTGTGATTTATATGTATTTTTACTCCCTCTATCCCAAAAAGTTTGCCCCATTTTGACATTTTATAGTCACCATAAATGAACTATGACCAAACATTGATGTCGATCTAATCATTCTAGTGAAATTCTAAAAATTGTAAGTTACAAATATTAGGTTATTTATCAATAACAATTTTTAAAAAGGGAAAACTCCGTTTTAGTCCATTGTACTTTGAGGCGTGTTTCACTTTACCATCAAACTTCTTTTCTTTTCTTTTTTTCATTTTTACCATCGTACCAGAAAAAATGGTGTCGTTTTAAACCCAAAATTTATTGCCGTTATCTTTATGGTACGATGGTAAATATGAAAAAAAATAAAGTTTGATGGCAAAAGTGAAACAAGCCTCAAATTACAATGGATTAAAACGGAGTTTTCCCTTTTTAAAATTTCATTGTGATCATTAGATTGACACCAATGCTTGGTCAAAATTCATTTATGTTGACCATAAAAAGTCAAAATGAGACGAACTTTCCGAGAAAGAGGGAGTATCTTACTTCACACTGTTTTAATTTGTTTCCTAACGAAGATAAAGTTGACTTAATGATTTGGTCGTGATGGATTTTGGGAGATCTTTTTCATAGACACAGATGAACATCCAATTTTGTGCTTGATCAAAAACAAAAATGGACATTCATTTTGTGGCGGAGACAGTAGTAAACACAAACAACTACCCTTATTATCCACCTTAACAACTCAATTCCATGTTTTGGATTAGGTATTCAAAGAAAAAACAAATTAACTTCAGGAAATTTAAACTACTGTCAACTTCCAGTTCAAAAGCTTGGAATTGTGTAGTCAACATAATCTGCAATTGCATAATACTCACTCAGACCCAAAATAGATCCAAAACAAATGCTGCAATTTCTTTTTTTTGTCTGTCCCAAAATAAATTTTGCTCTAACTAGGGGTGGCAAAATGGGTTCCCGGATAACAATGGATAAAACCCATACTTGCCCACTAAGATAATGGATAAATTTGGATATTATCCATTTATACCCATTATTGTTAATGGGTATAAATGGATAATATCCAAATTTATCCATTATCTAATGGATATCACCCGGGTATACCCATTATTTCTACACAAATTAACCGCACCCACGCCCACCCCACCCCACCACCCCCCCACCACCCCTTTCATGACCCACCTCCACCACCCTACCACCGCCACCCTATTTCTGCAGCCACGATTGCCACCATTACACCCAACTAATTCTCATCTCTTCCCCTTGTTACTCACTTTATATTATTTATTACATTAACTTTAATTACTTAATTTTGGTAATTTTCTATGTAGAGTTAAATAAGGAAGCAAGCACAAAGAAGGAATTAGGATCACAGAGTTGAACTTTATATTTATACTCAATTAATCTAAATTTAAGCCAACTTTTTAGGCCATATATTAAGAGGAGCTGCTACATTCCATTAGAGTCCTCAAATTTAGGTAAGGAGTCCGTTTCTACATTTGAATTTCAAGACAATAATCAGGCCCATAGTTTACTGCTTAAATCCATATACTCCCTAGTTAAGAAAAAAAAATAAAAAATCATATACTCTCTCCGTCTCGAAAAATTAGTTTCATACTCACAACAAAAACTCCCTACCCACTTACTTTCTCATAATTTATTTTTCATACTCACAACATTTAATTTTTCTTAATCCCCGTGCCAAGTCAAACTAGGAACATTAGTCAGGAACGGAGGGAGTATTACAAACAAACTGTTTCTAACAAAAAGAAAAGGTCAACGGATAATATCAAATGGTCAATACCAAGTTTGACCAAAAAAAAAAAAAAACACTAATTTGAATTTTAACATTGCTAAAAAACAGTGCTTACCAACGTTGACCTGACTAGAAAAGGAAATGTTTCTCAAATAAATCTGTATAGTATATATGAATTTCCTAAATTTCAGAATTAAATGCAAGAAATTATACATGTGTGCCATTTTTAATACAATGTAAGTGTCGTAGTTAAGGGCAGGACTGCAGGAGGCATAATTGCTGTTACACTTTGATAAGTATTTTGAAATTTTCCTAGTAATTTAGAAGACATGGTGAGGGGATGGAAGTGGTGGTAAGGCCGCGGTGGCAGAAATAGTGTTGGTGGCAGCAATACTGGTGGTAGGGCAAAGGTGATGTGGTGGTGGTGGTGAGGTGGTAATGGCAGTGGTGGTGCTGGCGGTGAGGCGGCAGTGGTGGTAGTGATAGTGGTGAGGTGGCAGCGGTTGTTAGGCAGTGTTGGCGGTTGTAGTTTGTAAGAGTAATGGATAACCCATTGGTTATCCGGGTAAAAACCCATTTTGACCATTAAAGGTGTGGGTCTCTATTGCTTTATATCCAGAAGACCCAATAGTTTTAATGGGTACTTGATGGATAACCCAATAAGTCATTTTTTAATGGGTCAATGGACGGGTTAATGGATATGGGTTGAAAATTGCCACCCCTAGCTCTAACTAAGGAAAGTGACTTAGTGCCTTTTTATCTTTCTACAAGTAATGTACAAACTAGTAAAGCACTTTCCTTAAAACCAAAACCAGCTATTTTTATGAGGTGGAGGGAGTATAATATTTTACCAATAAGAAAATTGTATTGAATATATATTTATCATAGATGAAAATATGGAAAATCACTTGGAAATATTTGTAAAAAATAAACACAAGTAGTTAGAATTCAAACATAAAAAAAGACATAAAAAAGAGAATGAAGGATTACGGATCAATGAGGGTGAGATCTGCTTGAAATTGGAGAGATCTGGAAATGAAGGCGCCGGCGATGCCACCTCCGATGACCACCACCTTCTTCCCACCTCCTCCTCCGGCGGACTGAAATTGAGATTCCATCAATATGATTATCAACCCACCTTCCCAAATCTTCTTCTTCCGATTGTATTTGATTCCTCATGCTCATGTTATATAGTAGTATTAATACAATAATTATGAGAGTAATAAAATAATAGAAATGTATGCAGATGTAGGTGCCAAAAGGAAAGAGGAATGAAGAAACCGGAAGAGGGGGACCTTGTCAAAACACGCTTTACTTCGTCTTGGTCAAGCTCTAGATGGGGTATCCATTCCAGTTGGTAGTTGGTGTAGAACGGTACTCCCTCGCGACACAAATATAAGAAAGAAAAAAATTGGGTTTTTTTGGACATAAATATAAGCAAAAAAATTGGGTTTCTTAAGCAAAAAAAGAAGAAGTTGGGTTTCAATACAAACCTCATTAAATGTAAATGTATTTAATACTCTTTTACCATATATATCATTAATTAATTACTCATTTTCAAATACAAGTGTACATTTATTATACATTTAATATGAGGATATATTAGTAATTTTAATATATTTTTATTATAAAATTAAGATAATTAACTAAATTTAACTACTTTCTTAATAAGTGTGATTTTAGTTACTTTTGCTTATATTTGTGACCGGAGTATGGATGGCCAACACCGGTTCGGGCCCTATGTGATCTTGAACCTGCCCGTACTTACCCCGGTTCCGGTTCCGGTTGGCACAATCCGGTTCCGGTTAGGTTCCGGTTCCGGTTAGGTTCCGGTCCCCCCTTTAAAATTATTGAAAAACAAGGGATTTTCGGTTCGGTTCCGGTTCCGATCCGGTTCGCCATTTATGTGAACCGTAACAGGCCCGGATGAATGGCGGTTCCTGTTACTCCGGTTCCGGGCTTTTCCGATCCGGTTCCGGTCTGATTTTCCGGTTCCGGTTCCGTTTTGCCATCCCTAGACCGGATGGAGTAATAAGCAATTTAATAAGTGTGTGGTTCGTCCTATCCATTTCCTAAACGGAAAGCCCGGCCCAGCCCATGATACTCCTTTCCGGCCCATTTTTTTTTTTTTTATCAATTTACTGTACAACATTTCCAAAAGTACCACATCGGAGGGGATTCGAACTAGGGACCTCCTAAAGGAGGGAGACCCTAGCTCGATGCCACTAGAGTCAAGGCTCGTTGGCTCCAATCCATTCATTTGTCGCACCCTTTATGACACGGGTAAGGGAGCTCATCTACACTTATTTTGTCTACTCCCTCCCTCCCTCCCTCCCTCACAGCACAAGTGCTACAAGAATTGTGGATACAATAATTAAAGTAATAAATGTGTGGTAGAAAATGAAGAGAAAGAATGAGTGTGGTAAATAGTAGTGTTGGTTGAATAAATTGTGTGGTAGAAAATGAAAAGAGATAATGAGTGGGGTTAAATAGTAGGGTCGGTTGAAAATAAATATATTAAAACATTTACATTTTTAGCAGTCTCAGTTGTGGTGAGACGGACTGAAAAAGAAATTAGTCTCACTTGTAGTGGGACGGAGGAGAGAGTATTTAAAAACGGTAATTGATGTTCTGGTAACCTAGTTCTACCCAAAATTTTAAGTTTGTCTTAAGAAAGAGTTTTTTTTTTATTATTAATATTTAGGAAAAATGAATTTTATAAACACGTGGTAGTAATTTTATAAATAAGTGTAAGTTTGTGTGCGGTGATATATTTGTAAATAAGCATAACTTTGTGTGTTGTCAGTGGTAGTGTTTAAGAATGTCATATAATGTTTAAAAGTGTCAGTTGTATTGTTTAAGAGTGTTAGTAGTGGATATGTTATTGAGTGTAAGTCGGAGTGTTATAAGAGTGCTAGTGGTAGATTGTTAGTGTTTAAGAGTGTCAGTTGTAGTATTAAGAGTGCCAGATCATTTGTTATTAAGTGTTAGTGCATGAATTTAATGTGTGCATGGATACTGTTTAAAAGTGTGATTGTAGTGTTTAAGAGTGCCAGTTCAGGTGTTATTGAGTGTCTGCTCATGTGTTGAAGAGCGCTTGTTGTAGTGGTATTGTGTTAATAAGTTTCAGTTATTTGCAAACATGTCATCACGTGTTTCAAATGAAGTGTCAGTTGTTTACAAAAATGTCACCGCACATTTGAAAAAAAGAATCAGTTAATAACAAAAATGCAACAGGCCTTTTTAAAAAAACGTCCACTAAATGCCGATCAAAACGACAACTTTTCCCTGACTTTCGTTAAAACAAATTAACGATTCGTCAATTTATATACCACATAGCAAAAATTTATCAAACTCAGGTAACCAATTGGTTTAAAAAACGAATTTGGAAACCGAATGAAACTAAGTGTACAATTCAGGTTACAAAATTGAAAATCTCTTTTTAAAACGAAGTTTGTTTTGTTTTGAAATTATTTTTCTTAAATGATAAAAATGTTTTTAAGAGTGACTCGGTTAAAAAATGATACATTTGTCATTTTCGCTTCAACATAAATTTTACACTTTCAATTGAGTCGAGTTTAGGCATATGAATTAATTTTTTATCAAGTAACTTTTTAATTGTGTTGAAGTCCACATATTCCAATCTATCATGTAATAAATTAAGACTATCCAACAAGTAAACATAAGAAATACTTTATTCTTCGCCTCTAGACAATGAACATTCATTTAAGATGCTTTATCAAGGTATCTCTTCACTGTGAAATGACCATTTTAGTCATTACAAACTTGTTTGATTCAACAACTAGACTAAGTTTGGTCGTGCTCAACAAGAGTTTGGAAAACTGAGTTCTTGAGAGAGTATGCAACATGTATAACATCTATGGGCTTCAACTTCTTTCCTAAAGTCTTTTTCAACACAACGTTTACAAGTCCAATAATGTTGGAGATAATAACAGAGTTTCTAATATGTTACTTGCTTATAGTGATGGGAGTACATATCCACCACTCTCTCGAGTTGTCATTCCACTTCGTTAAATTGGATTTAAACACCACTGTTGTCGGGTTGAGTTCCTTGTCACCAGCATCAGAAATGATGTTCGCTTGATTCATGCTTCTCTTTTAGTATCTCCTTGAAACACGAGAATTCTCTGATATGTGGCCAAATTTTCCGCGCGGTTGTAGCGAGGCCCTTCAAACTTCTTCGCCGGGCTCTTCCTAGTATTTTAAATCTGCATCCTCTTCTTATTGACAGTGATGCCTCTGTTTAACTTGGCTTCATTTTTCCAAATACTTTGGCTTTATCTAAAATCTAACCATCAAATCTTCTACTCCCGTCTCTATGAGTTTATGTTTGTTCTTGAAGTCTTTACACATTGGTGACAATTTCCAATGATGTTTCCACTTTGAAAGGCTTATTTAGTATGACCACGTTAGATGCTAATCTTAAAATCAATCTCGGTGAGTTTTGTTGTCTTCTAACCATATGTTGTGTGAGTCGGAGGATAAAGTGGTGCAGAAGTAGAAGCACAAGGATTTGGATGGGAGCAGTCCCGAATGAGATGTTTCATTTTCAGTGCTAGCAAGTGTATTTTTCAAGAAAATGTAAATATCTTCTTGCGATTGTTAGAAAATATAACAATAATGAAGGCTTTTTTTGAAAAATGAAAAAACAAAAACAAAAATGAGATGAACCAAAACTAGAAGAAATGGGACTTGTGTTGAACACAATCTCTTAAGAAGATATTGCACATACTAGTGCTCACGCTTTCAGGAAATTTTCACTAAGATCCAACGACTTTACTATGGAAAATTGAATCAAATTGGCGATTTTAGTGAAAAACTAAATGTTTGGTACTTTTGGACTTTAAAGAAATTAATGCTGAGTGTTTGGAACTTTACGCTTCAAAAGAATTATTGCTCCAAATTCTATTTGTCTAAGAGAAACTAAAGCTCTAATTTTTTAAGGACAAATGAATGTTTATAGATTTTGAAGAGTTCTAATGTTTTATAGGGAATAGGAATAAACAGGATCAGAGGAGTCTTAGTTGTACGATCAAACCTGATCGAAAATTTAGATCCAGCGCACTGAACATTCTAGATCCAATTTGACATGTGCCTAAGATATGAGAACAAAAGTACAAAGTGTGTTTATGAAGTGACTGATGCGGCACACTATCCTCGTAGCTTGGTTGAGCTACACAAAGGCTAGCATAATCTAGACAAAGGCTAGCATAATGGCTATTAAGAGCATCTACAAGGGTAGAGCTTTTTTAAGTTGTTTTTTATTGGTCCCTACATATCAAGTCAACAAATAATAAGCTCCAAGATTCTTTCACATTGGTAGAGGTCTTAAAATTTAATGGCCAACATGTGGAATTAGTGAAAATTAGTGGAATGACTCATGAAAAGAGCTCTTTCAAGAAAGAGTTGCTCTTTAGTAAAGAACTTTTTCAGTATATTCACTATGAAATTATTTCTGTTTTGTTTGATGGCTTAGACTGTATAGTCGAAAAAAGGCAAGGTGAAGCTTACATATGAGATTGAAAAATGGATGGTACCACTAGAAATACAAATACGCTACAACCACACTTTAGACCAAATAGACATTACAGGCATAAAACAACATAAAAAAGAGAAGAAAAATCTCATCTTCTTTTCCCAGAAGCACAACTTCTCCAGAAGTCTCTTTCTTAGATACATATTAGGGATTTTTACCTATAAGTCCATACACATATTTATAAATAAAAACACACATTTTCTTATCTAACCAATAAATCCCTATGCCTAAAACTAAAATAACTAAACATCCTTACTTATTTTTAAATGACTAAACTACCCTCCATTTATATAAAATAATATAATACCCATAACCTTTGACCATCTTTGACCACACTACCTCCCACCACTGCCCACCACCTCCAGCCTACCACCATCGCCGGACCACCACCACCACCGCTGATCACCATCGGACCTCTACCACCGACCACCGCCGCCTGACATCCTCTAGACCTCCGCCCACCATAATTGCCGACTGACCTTTGCCGCCGACCTCCGGCCACCATTGCCGCCAACAAAACCTCCATCCACCGCCACCCTCCAGCCGCCATCGGACCCCCAGCCACCACCCGCCCTTCAGCCATTATCGTCCGTCTACGGTCCCCCGGACAACCACCAAACTTCCGGCATGCCCTCTTATTGTTGGTGTATATGGCCTAGGCATGTTATTGGCACATTGCTTGACAATGTTTATTATCACTTTTTCATTTATATAAAGAGATATTTCAGATTATTATTTATTGTTACATGTTTTGTTATAATAATCTCCGTCTCTGGTACTTATGAAGAACTAGTATAAGTTTAATTCGATGATCATGTGACGATCATGTGTATGGGATACAAGTTAAACTTATGGGTGTGTGTTAGTGAACACATACTGGACATGACCCAACTATGAGGTTTATGTCATGGTCATGATGTCATAATTAAACCTCTAAAATAGTTATACCATTGAATCCTTAGACCTGAGATTATTACGATCTTCCACATAGTTGTAAGATACCCGCAGGAAAAAACGAATGGCTCCCATGAGAATCAAACATGGCACTTTATGTTCAAGAAAACGGAGTCGCCACGTTAATTTAATTTTAAATCCAAATTTAACGGAAAAGGTTAGAGAAGGTGAGTTCGGAGGTCAGGTTACGTCTTTGGAAGAACTTTTCATCGTTCACCCAATCCGCCTCAGAAAACTGAATTTCCCTAGTTTGTTGACCAAAAAACGTGCAAGTGTGTGTGTGTATTTTAAAATGGGAGAAACTGACTTAACAGATAACAGTTTAAGATTTAACGAAAAGGTGTTTATTTGCAAATCTTTTTAACAGAATGAGGAAAAACTGGAAAAACCATTCCCTGGACAAACCGGTTGTCCTGGGAATTTTATAGATTTATCATAAAGCAGTCCAGTTCAGGCAGAAACAGGGCATCCTGCTGAAACTGGACTGAATGTGATCTTTTTCAATTTATTTTGTGGTATCAAAACCTGCATAACAACATCCCGATACTTTTGACCATTAATTAGACACCAAAACACATGGTTTTTTGGCATGATCAAGGCAATAATTGGGGAAGTAAGCACAGGGTTGATGAACATGGCTTTAAGCCAAAATAACCATTTGGATGGTTAAAGATTGAGACTTTAACCTCCCAAATGGTTGATTCATCTAATAAAAAGACATGAGACATCAAAAATCAACATTTGGATGGATAAATATTGAGTCTTTATCATCCAAAGGGACATTATTAAGGCCTAAATCAAAGTTTGGATGGTAAAGATTGGGACTTTACCACCCAAGCTTGATTATCTCAACAATAACCATAAACATCATAAATAACAAGGGCTTTCTCCAAGATGTGCAATAGATCACCAAGCCAAAAGTAAAGACATAGAATTAAATGACATAAATGTAGATTGACATGAAAGTAAATGACATAAAGTAAAGGGAAGGGCTATTGCCACTACACTTTTTTACTTTTCCACTACATTCATTAAAGTTTGAATAAATAAGTTAACATCTTGACACATTTGCCCTTGAATCAACTCACTTTTAAAAGGAAATGAACTTTCCAAAGTTAGCATAATTATTTGAATTTATTTTTAGGTTTTGAAAATAAATTAATATTAGTAATGATTAAAAAATAACTTAATTTTTATGCACAATAATGATTAAAAAATACAAGTTAAAAAATATAATTACCAAAATAAGTGTGAGTTTTATGATTTTAAATAATTAATATTTATGTTCAAGAAAATCCCTCTTCGAGGTATCAAATTTTGTAGAGGAGAATGATTTATTTATTTATTTTATTTTGAGTAAAAAAAAATGTTTTTGAGAACCTAACCTTCAGTATTTGTGATTGCGGTTTTTTTTTTTGAATCACGAAACTAACGTCATTCATTTGGTTTCTAATGGAAAAGGGGAAAAAATATTTCATTACTTTCTTTTAGCTGCTTATTTTGTACTTTTAATTAATGTGCATAAAAATAGATTATTCTGTTAATATAATGAATAATTTTAATTTATTTCAAAACCCAAAAAAAGTTAAATTCAAAAAAATTAAAAATAAATGATAACTTTGCTAAGTTCTTTCCTTCTAAAGTGATATGAATGTAAGGGTAATTGTGTCAACATGTCAATTAATTTATTAAAACTTTTACAAATGTAGTGGATAAGCAAAAAATGTAGTGGCATTAGCCCCTCCCTAAAGTAAATTGCATTTAACATAACAAGCCTTGATCATCTTTGGTTTTAACCCTTATTCATACGCAAAGTATGAGGGCACCATGAATTATTTCAAGGGCTTGGTTCCAAGTAATAATATCACAAGATATATATAAACATTAAATAGACAAGATCATAAACAAGTAAATAAAGATGAGTGAAGGGGAGATGGGGGAGAAAGAGGCCTCACTGTAAGTACCCCAATCTGAAATCGACCTACCTTAGAGGAATTCTTGGTACCATTTAGGGATAAACCAATGGGCCAGGACCTCACTAGGATAAACCTGATATTCAGGACTAAACTGGAATTAAACTTGGAAAAATCCAGAAGCTCGCCAAGTCGAGTCGTACGGATGGTTTGGGCACATGAGGTCCCTAGACGTACGGCTACTTTGGGCACCCTCAGCCTCTATAAATTGAACCCCATGCTGATCATTTCAGGGGGGAGAAATAACATAAGAAGGATTACTCTGTCAAAATCACTACAGAAGTGTGAGAGAAGAGTGAGGTAAAATTGGTGATTTGACAGCAAAAGCAATAAAAAATCCACTATAAAATAGTATTTCTAAGGACAGCCCCTCCCAATCGTATTTCCCTTGAGATGAAAGAAAAAATAAAGAGTGAAAGAGAGAAAGGAAGATTGGCTAAACCAAAATAGGTAAAGCCACCTTCTCCTCCTCCCTTATCTTCATCTATAATTCTAATTTATCTTTAATCTTTGTTTAAGTTATGTTAATCTTTATATTACTTGCAAGACTTGTCCATTCAAGCACTTTTACATTACTTGCAAGACTTGTCCATTCAAGCAACTTTACATTTATGCAAGACTTGTCCATTCAAGCAAATATACATATATTACTCTATATATTTCTCTTGTCCAAGCCATGAGATGATCCAAGGTGCCCTCCATGCCTTGTGTGGAAGAGGTTCAAACCTAGATGATCATGGCTTGTTGATTGTTATTTACATTCTTGTCTAGTTGGAATGATGCTTTTGTTGGCAATAATGATCATTTGGATGATAAAGCTTCCATCTTTATCATCCAACATTGATCTAGCTCTAAAGTCCCCTTTGGGGTTATAAAGATTCAATCTTTATATGTTATTTTGACTCTTTAAAGGTTAATAAGTCATAAAAATGCCATATTGGGGATAAAGTTCCAATCTTTAGTCACCAAATGGTCAATTTTGGCCCAAAGGGCATGTTCATCGACTTTTCTCAATTTTCTCCCATGATTGCTTATGATCACACCCAAATACTTGTTTTGGGGACTAAGTGATGATCATTTAGCATAGGAATGTTGTATTTAAACTTATAAAGTGTTTTAAACAAACTGGAATCAAAACAGTTCTGTCCAGTTTCAACAGAATGTTCTGTTTCTGCTCTGAAACTGGACTGTTCTTGACTGAACTGAAAAATCCCAGGAAACGGCCTGTACATCTGTATGGCTATGTTGGAAACAGGGGGAAAAATGTCTGTTTTGCCCTCTGATCCCTATTTTTTTAACAAACAGACCCTTTCAGTTAAGTTTTTCCAAACAAAACCAATAACAGAAACTTTTCCATTAAATACACACACACACATGCACATTTTCAAACTAACAAGGGAGACTCGGTTTTTCCGAGGCGTTTTGGGTGAACCGCAAATATTTTCTTCCCAAAGTGTAAACTGACCTCCGAACTCACCTTCTCTAACCATTTTCATTTGTTGGGTTTAAAATTAACAAATGTGGCGACTCCGTTTCTTTTCGTTAGGAAAGTTACCCGTGTTTGGCATTTCTTTCTCGTGCGAAACTCGCATGTTTTCGCCCCCCCCCCGAGGGATGGGATCCTTACAGTGGCGACTCCGCTGGGGAAATAAAGTGCTTACGAACTTATCTTTAGAAGCTTTGGAAGCACTTTTGTGTGGGTCAAACTCCCGTTTCCGTTAGTTAACTTTGTGCATGATTGTGTGTGTTTGCTATTTCTGTTTGAACTGTTTTGAGCGCATACGTTCTGGAAATGCAATAAATTGGAGCATGATGATCAGAAGTTGGAGAAACTGAGAAAAAATCTCAACCCTCTTAGTCTAGCCGTACGGCTACTTTGGTAAAGGGCCAGAATGTTGCAAATTAACAATTTTGTGCAGGGAAGCAACATTCTGAATTGCCTTCTGCTTCTGCTTGTCCAGGTTCCAAATTTACAGCCTTACTTGTGCACATTACCTTTATTCTTTTGACCAAAACTTGGTTTTTTAAAAAAACTTGGTTATGCATGATCTTTTGTCAATAAAAAATGGTTTCCAAAATCTCATTGTGCATAACCCCCTTTTTGTAAAAATTTCTTGACTCTTCGCGTTGTGCACAACTTGCTTTGTATAAATGGTTTCAATGTAAAGATTGTTCTTTTGGCAAAATGTTTGATTCGAAATTTTTTTGGTTGTGCACAACTTGGTACATGTATAAGTTTTGGTCTTTGTTTAATCATGTTCTTTTGATTCATTATGTGTATAAGATGCTTACTTGCTTGTTTATACTTGTTCATATCTTGCTTATTCCATGCTCATTATGTTGAAAAATAAAATAAAAATCTCTATTTTGACTCAAAAAGGGAATATAGAATTGACTTCACACAACGCGCACTTGGCCTTGCACGTTCCAAATACCCTTTAAACCCGGGATGGATGACAGATGCAGCTCGATTGGCGCTCTTGTTCCCTTCGAGCGCGCACGGGTCGATTCCACCTCCCCTTCCAAGCCGAGTCAACCACACATGTCCGTGACACACAAATACCGTGACTTTGGTTGGTTTTTGGTCTAGTTCACGTTGCCATTATCTTTAAGCATGTGTCCAAAGTCAATTGTGGCCAAGTTAATGCCCAGGTTACGACTTCTTGATGTAATGCAAGCGTGGCCTAACCCGCCTCTAGCTCGTGTGTTAATGACGACCACAATTAACAAAGGTCATGTGCTAAAGATGGGGTAACACTGTGTCGTTAAGCCCTAATGAACGGGTCATGTTAATCATCCTTAAGCCCATGGTCGGGGATTGAGACACCTCATTCAAAATGAGGCCATGTCAGAATATCGGTGCAGCCTTCGGAACAGTCTCGATCCTGACTGGGGCTTAATCATGATTAGGATGACCCGCGCATCAGGAGCCTTGCGACGCACTAGACCTTAGGATCATTTCTTTCGGTCGGTGGAAGCCGCTTGCCCTATAGGACCACCCGGGATAGTCCGTCCTTGGGAGTGTGCAGTACAGGTGAAAAACGAGGGGTCTATAGGCGTAGTGATGGCCTCCACTGATCTAGGATTTAGAATAGTTTCGAAAAAGAAGAGAAATCTTTTCCAACCAATTAGGAACAAAACGTGTTTTGAGGGTACATGAATAATAAGCGTTAAGTCATTAAATTGCGCGCTAACGTTTGCTCGTGTGACAAAACCGCTTAATAATGATTATAGAAAATAAGCAAAATCCTTTTCTAAAAGGTGGAAATTGTTAAATTCATCCAAAATGCATGGCTTGGGCTTCCCCCCCCCCCCCCAAAAAAAAGGGTCAAACTCGTTTCTCTCAATGAGTCGAAATCTCATTTGTGTCAAGTCCCCACCTTACTCAAAGCATGACTTTTCGAGAATTCTTTCCACGGTGCCCTTACGGCTTGTTGGTCCTTTGTAAAAATAGGAAATGGATGCCCGAATTGGAGTCATCGAAGGAGCCGTGAACGCTATACAGCAAGTAGTGATGCTAATGGAACACGACCAAGGTCGTCTGCTAGGAGTCGTTGCCAAAATGGAAGAGAGGCGAATCCCCGACCTTGAAAAGGAAACCGAACGGATGTGGGTTCAAATGGTACACCCTTGCCTCCGAGAAATCCTGAAAGACAGGGAAAACGATTGGCACCAAGAAAGGCAAAGCGTGAGAAATGAGATAAACTCGCTCAGTCACAGCCACCAAGAAGACATGAGGAGAGTAGGGACATGCATAAATGCAACGGTGGATGCGATCCTTGACATCCGAGCATACCTCAGAGGAAGTCCCCAAAACATTCCTGTTGGGCAAGCGTCCAGCACTCCGAACACCCATACCGATCCCCGGACAACCTTGAATCATCCAGAAGATCCACCACAACACCCAAGCAGAAAACTGTCGCCGAAGAATGACAGACTCAAGGCGGCCGTCCCCAAATCAACTCGCAGCCAAAGGTTTGCCCCGTACAGTCGTTTTCAGGGAACTAGGGATTCCAAGAGCCCAGTTGTTGGACCTATTGCTCAAAGAAGGGAAGATCCAGTTGCTCGACCCTAGCGTGATCTTGAATGAGCACCCAAGTCAACGGCTCGACGACGCTCTCTTCTGCCACTACCACCAAGGGGTTAGACATTCTACCGGGGCTTGGATGCTTTAAAAGACAAGATCCAGGAGCTCGTTGATGAAGGGATCATCACGAAGCAAGGCAATGAGTGGGTGTGAAGTCGGAAAAGGGAGAAGGGAGGAAGGAAGATGGTTGGGAGCGGTCCGGTCTCGTAGGTTCTAGAGAGTCTTTCAAAAGTCCGTTGTGGACAAGGTCTTTTATTTCTTTTATGAAAAGCCCTGCGAGGCAAATATTATGTGAAAAGCCACGGAGTTGGGCATGGTCGAAACGGTGAATAGTAGAATGATCGAGTCAATAGAGTCAATAGTTGAGTCTATGTTTGTAAAAATTGAATCTCCCGTGAAATGGATCGTTTTTACTTCTATTCTCTCTAGACTTGAGGCATTATCTTGAAAAATGCATTAACTCTCGGAATCGCTTTGATTAATGTTGTCAAGTGATTGATATATCCCCAAAATGATGAGTTGACTCCCAAGCGTAACAGTCAACAACGACTCATTAAAGGATGAATGGACCTAAACACAAAAGAGTACGAAATGCAAACAATTAATCTTAATATGAATAAATGTTGTGATCAATTGGCATGAAGAAAATCATTAATGGCAAATCTTCCCCCATATACTCTCCCGATACACAACCCCATACACCTTTCTAAGATAAATCCCTGATACATGCCAAAGACACCCCGAGACAGTGAAAAAGTGAGGGCGTTGTTGCTCAACCACCAAGGTTTGACCGTGATCACATGCACGCAGTCAGGCAAAGGGTTTCCCAGATTTTCAAAGTCAGCCCAAAGTGACAGGCACACCGCCAAGGGGCTACAAAGGAGCTAATACCCGAAAAAGAGAGCTAGGGCTAGTGTTGTCTCCTCTTAAAAAAAAAGAGAAAAAATTGAATGATAAGAAAAGAAAATGAATGAAAGGAAAGGAGGAGAGGAAATAGCAAAAAGAAAACGCTTGCCTCAAGGAACCCATCCATACCCAAGAGGGTTCATCCCAATAGATCCATCTCAAAAGGATCGCCACAAAAGCAAAGTGAGCAACAGCGTCCTCCGAGACAGCAAAAGGAAACCGATCCCGACCAAAGCTGCCCATAGCCGAACTACGGCGACCTGAGCTCCTCACATCGAGGGTAACGTAGGCAACCTTCGGGTCCGATCATAGCATGAAATGAATCCACCAAGCCTCGGTCCTTCCAAGAAGACCCGGCTTTCTTCCCTTGGCCCCGTCAATGACCAATCTCCCGGGTAATGACTAATCCCTCCTAAACACACTTCGATCTTGCCATTAATCGAGTCTGAATCTCAAATGATCACAACATTTATGCATGTTAAGGCTAATTGCTTGAATTTTGACCTAATGCTGAACAAGGTCCATCCGAGCAACCGTTTTGATGGCATTAATTAAGGCTGATTTCGAATGCCTCGACAAGTCTTCTTTTCCACATCTTAGGAAAGAGCCAAACACGTGAATTTCTGTCCATAGGTTTCCTTCCTCAGAAAAGGGACTCACTCCCGTAAATGCCTATGTGTGCCTATTCGTGTGAGCAAGCGTGATTTGCTCTTGTCCGTGTCGGAGTCAACTATTGCTCTTGTCCGTGTCAGAAGTCGGCTAGGCCACTCCTAGAAGGAGAAGATGGTGAGAAATGTGAGAAAGGGAAAAGTGATATAATTGGATGCTTAGGGAGAAGAAACCCGTGAGAATAGCGAACCGCGTCCTGAACAGGGGAAGATGCGCACCCAAAGGGAAAGGGTGAGACTCGAGGAATAGTTCCGGGCGAAGGCAAAACACTGGGGCTGGCAAGCCATGACTGTGAAACCTGAGGAATAATTTCCGGCAAGGCAACGCACTGGGGCTGGCGAGCCATAATCGTGCAATGGAAGGACCAACGAAGAGTCATGCTTTGGGTAAAGTGGTCTGGGTCAAATAAGGTCTCCCGTCTGTCAAAATTCCCTAAAAGTCCTCAGAAAGTTCGGTCGAAAAGTCAACCATGCTTGTATAATCCGTACGGCTGGTTTTTCCATGTGAAAATTTTTATATCAGCAGCTTGTATCAGCTGATTTCCCACAAGTGAAACTCATTTTCACTTGTTCAAAAACCTGTCAGATACGTGTCAAGGTCCAAATAATTGAGTCCAAACACGTTTCGGGAATCCCCGACGGTCCAAAAATGACCACAAAGCCCTCTCGAGGCCCAAGCTATGTATAAATGATGAATTTACAAATAAAAGGGACAATGTTTTAAATAACCAAAGATAGCGAATTTTCATACATCGTTTTTGAATTAAACAAATCAAAAGAAAAATTATTCAGGTTGGTGCATCCTAATCTGAGTCCGGATAAGGGTCCTCCGGAGGCGAATGAACCATCTCCAAAGGACGAGGTGGGTACATGCTGGGGTCAAAGAAGAAAATGGACTCTGCCATGCTCGAGCCTTCACCCGAAGAGGATTGGCCCGGGAAGAAGGAAGGAGGAATCTGGGAATAAGGACTGGGATACCTGGCCGGCAGGGGGTCCACACGCTCTAAAGACAAATGGGCAAACGGGTCCGGAGCAATCTCGTGGGAGCCGGGATCATGGAGCGAATCACGGAAGGCCTCCAAATCAGCCCCGCCTAAGGTATGGCGGCGAACGAAGGACGGCGGTAGCTCCACACTCGAGGACCGACGGAAAGGCCTCTCCCCACCACTCACCGAGTTTCTGCCCAGCGCAAACCTAGATTCAGTCCGAGGCCCCTTGGA
Source organism: Campanula takesimana (assembly GCA_026119855.1). Lineage (NCBI taxonomy): Eukaryota > Viridiplantae > Streptophyta > Magnoliopsida > Asterales > Campanulaceae > Campanula > Campanula takesimana. The sequence continues at coordinate 2,022,705 of JAOWBW010000087.1, forward strand.
AGAGCGACCAACAAACCTCTTGAGCCACCTTTTGGCCCGCTTCATAAGGGAAGGTTTCTCCAGCAAAGCTCGCGCAGCGACCTGCACATGAAAGTGAAACTGCTCAGTGAAAAGGAATAGGGGTATGTGCAAAGGGAATGAATGAAAGCATACCACGCCCCCGGGAACATCCTCAGGAGGGGCCCCCTCTCCCGCCACAGATGTGGCCACCATGTGGACCCGGCCATCTGAGTATATGTATGAGAAGTCCTGCCACATCGGAGGAGCCACCCCAGAAGCCACTACCTGCGGTGATCTTAGCCTCCGGGCCACGAAACGTCCGTATGGCTCATCAGTAATAAAATGGGATGCATCCGCCCCCATGAGGTAGGGGTCGCCCCCTCGGTCTGCTACAAACATGGTGTCAGGAGGGTCGACAGGAGCCCTCTGCATGAGACCGAGCCCGTGCTGCCAGAGAACCCTCTCTCCCAAGTAAAAGGCCTCTCCCCGGAACCCCACGAGCAGTCTTCTCTCCCGGGTTACCCGCAGAGCATCAGACGGGTCAATGCCTAGCCCTTGCCCCTCATACCTCGACCAAGGAAAGAGGTTAAGCTCATCCGGCATAGCCCCCCTTAGCACTGCCCTGACATCGGCATGATGAACGGAGACTCGTCCCTTGGATCCCCTCTTCTTTCGGGCCTCTCGAGCCCAGCAGACCATGGCCGGGAATGTGATAGCGGGATCAACGGTCAGCTCCCATGGATAGCCGCCAAAGATCTCGTAGTACCAAGACTGAAAGGAAAAGGCCAAAAATCATTAAGACGCCGAAAACCGAAAAGGTGAATGAGAAGGAGAAAACAGAAAAATGGGGAGGGAAAAGAATGTACCTCCAAGGCGAACTGGAAACAAGCCAAGGATTTGCTCGCTTTCTGGCTGAATTTATCAAGCTTCATGTACAACTCAGCCAACCCGGCTTCTCCCCAAGCAATACTCCGGACGACCTCGGGAGTGGACAGTGATCCCAGTAGGGGGAACATGCATGTGGTATCGGCATTGGCAAAGAGGGTGTTGCTGAGAAGGAGCCACACGTAAACTCGCCCGAGCTGCTCCACTGTCCCCAAACCCGCCAAATACTCCAGAATTCTGGCCCGAATGGTCCGGTCAACATCCTACACCAGGATCCCCAAGCCCTTGATAGGGCCCGAAAAGCCAATGAGTGCCTCAATATCCGCGGCCGAGAGCCGGTCAGCCCAGATAACTGGTCGGCCGCCGAAGGAGAGCCCGGTAATGGCAGAAAAGTCTACGGGAGTCACGGTCACTTCCCCCCAGCTTAAATGAAAGGTGTGGGTCGTATCCCACCAATGCTCGCCCAAGGCAGAGATGAGTCCCAGGCTCCTGTTAGTGCTAACCAGCTGGCCTACGGCATGGATGAATGGCACCAAACCGGTATGCTCTACCCATTCTCTCGGACCAGGCCCATCGCCAATCGCCTCGGGCATGGCCTTCCATAAGGAGCAACACATGTCGGGAGATCCTCGAGATTTGGGATCACCGCCCTGCAGGTAAACACAGCAAGGTATGAATAACACAGTTTTAAGATACCAATGCATATGATAAATGGATATAATGAATGAATCATACAAATAAATGTGATTTTCCCCTTTTCAAATTGCGTTTGGCATTTGAGGGTGATTTTAGAAAAAAAAATGTGATTTTACCCTCTTAAACTGCGTTGGGCATTTAAGAGTGTGTTGCTTATGAAACGGATGTGTGAGTTTTTGTTCAAAAGGATTTCCCCCTGTCCCAAAGAACGAAATCCGTCCCCATTTTAAGACTTAGTGTCCCGAATTTCCACAAACATGCAACGACTTATCCTAGGAAATGCTAGCATGCACTTGAATGTGTCAAAATGGCTAGTCGAACCTAAGGTACAAGTCCTTTATGCACAAAATTACGGGCAATATACTTTGACTTCGAAAGTATAGCTAGGCATGACCCATCGAGAAAACGAACACATGCCCACAATCTTGACAATCTCAATTCCATCATGATGGTACCAATTTCACAAAATGCACCAAGAAGCACAAAATGCCCAAATTGCATAAACATGAACCCTAGGACTAGGGGGTGCACAAAATGGACAAAGATCGAGTGGGAAAGAAGATTTAACACTCGGTCATGGCATAAATGAGCGTTAGGGGACTTATAGAACCCCGCTTCCCCGTCATTAAGGGCAATGGTGTGCCCCGAAAATTGTGGACCATGTCGAGCCGCTTGTCCGCCCCTCTCGGGTAGCCCCTTCGCGCCCGAGCATCCATAAGTGAATCTTGAACAATTTGGAGAACGAAATCCGAAGAATTTTGATGATTTTCCCTCCCAAAATCGCCTCTCTCTCTAAGATTTTCGGCTTGGATTTTGAAAAAACGCAGCAACCATCCGTATGGCTGCTGTTTTGAAAAAGAAGGAGACGCCATCCTAAGCCGTACGGCTGGTTTGGACGAGAAATAATCCCAGCCCACAATTTACATTCTGGCCCCTGACGCCTCGAACATGGTTCCCCCTAAGTTTCTGAAATAGAACTTAGGCCCCCTGCCCTTTGGAAAATGTCTAAAATGCCCCTTTTGGCTCATGCAATTTGCTTTGAACCTAGAAAATCAATTAGGTTCCCACTGAAAATGTGTCCGGGCAGTCCATAGATGGACGTAAGACCAGCTTGGTTGAAATTAACCCGACCATACTTTGTAATCCCAGGTTAAGAATGTGATTTAGCCCGGCCGTACTTCGTAAGTCCAGGTTAACAGGTTAAAAATATGAAAAGAAAATTGGCCGTCCCTGACGTAAGCCCAGTTAAAAATTATTTGATTGACCAAAAGAGAGTCAAATCCCGACTTCGACCAAATGAGTGTCGAGAAAATCCCTTCGGCTGACCAAAAGAGAGTCAAGCCCCGACTTTGACTCATTGAGAGTCAAATTGAATGTCAAAGAAAATTGGCCGTCCCTGACGTAAGCCCAATTAAAAATTATTTGATTGAACAAAAGAGAGTCAAATCCCGACTTCGACCAAATGAGTGTCGAGAAAATCCCTCCGGTTGACCAAAAGAGAGTCAAACCCCGACTTTGACCCATTGAGAATCAAATTGAATGCCCAAGAAAATTAGCCGTCCCTGACGTAAGCCCAGTTAAAAATTATTTGATTGACCAAAAGAGAGTCAAATCCCGACTTTGACCAAATGAGTGTCGAGAAAACCCCTTCGGTTGACCAAAAGAGAGTCAAGCCCCGACTTTGACTCATTGAGAGTCAAATTGAACGTCAAAAAAAAAAAAAAAAAAAATTGGCCGTCCCTGACGTAAGCCCAGTTAAAAATTATTTGATTGACCAAAAGAGAGTCAAGCCCCGACTTTGACTCGTTGAGAGTCAAATTGAATGTCCAAGAAAATGGGCCGTCCCTGACATAAGCCCAGCAGAGATAAAAATTAGGTCCCCCGAGCGACCATTGTGAAATGAAAATTAGGTCCCCCGAGCGACCGTTGCGAAATGAAAATTAGGTCCCCCGAGCGACCGTCTTGAAATAAAAACTAGGTCCCCCGAGCGACCATTGTGAGATAAAATTAGGTCCCCCGAGTGACCGTCTTGAGATAAAAGTTAGGTCCCCCGAGCGACCGTTGTGAAATAAAAACTAGGTCCTCCGAGCGACCATTGTGAAATGAAAATTAGGTCTCCCGAGCGACCATTATGAGATGAAAATTAGGTCCCCCGAGCGACCGTCTTGAGATAAGAGTTAGGTCCCCCGAGCGACTGTTTTGAAATAAGTATTAGGTTCCCCGAGCGACCGTTGTGAAATGAAAATTAGGTCCCCCGAGCGACCATCTTGAGAAAAGTATTAGGTCCCCCGAGCGACCGTTGTGAGATAAAAATTAGGTCCCCCGAGCGACCGTCTTGAGATAAGAGTTAGGTCCCCCGAGCGACCGTTTTGAAATTAGAATTAGGCCCCCAGAGTGGCCCCATGTGAAGCAAAATCTAGGTCGCCCGGATGGCCCATCTTGAGAAAAAACTTAGAATGAGAAGGGCGGTCCTTGACGTAAGCCCATGTTAACCCTGCCTCTGACCAAACGAGTGTCACGCCCGAACTTTGCCTCTGACCGAATGAGTGTCATGCCCAAATCCTACCTCTGACCAAATGAGTGTCATGCCCGATCCTTGCCTCTGACCAAATGAGTGTCATGCCCGAGTCCCTGCCTCTGACCAAACGAGTGTCACGCCCGAACTTTGCCTCTGACCGAATGAGTGTCATTCCCAAATCCTGCCTCTGACCAAATGAGTATCATGCCCGAGTCCCTGCCTCTGACCAAATGAGTGTCACGCCCGAGTCCCTGCCTCTGACCAAACGAGTGTCACGCCCGAACTTTGCCTCTGACCGAATGAGTGTCACGCCCGAACCTTGCCTCTGACCAAATGAGTGTCACGCCCGAGTCATCGCCTCAGACCAAATGAGTGTCATGCCCGAACCTTCGCCTCTGACCAAATGAGTGTCACGCCCGAACCCGCCTCTGACCGAGTGAGTGTCATGCCCGAGTTCCCGCCTTTGACCAAAGGAGAGTCACGACCGTTCCTTAGGAAAGGATGAAAAATATCCACCTAGGTCCCAAAGGTTTGAGACGCCAAGTTCTCCACCCGACCTTGAATGGTCACCCTTAGGCTTAAGACGCTAAGTTCTCCATTCGACCTCGACGGTCGCCTATAGGTTTGAATAGCCTTAAAATCTCTCACCCTTTTCGAACTACGATAGGCTTGATTCCCTCGGATAGGGATACGTAGGAATCCTATACCTCTAGGTCCAGCCATAGAACAAATCGGCTATGCCGTCCTCCCATCAGATTGGGATGCATTTATCGACAACCCCGCTTTCTTCAAAAGCGACGTTGCCGAGGGGCTCTGTAAGTACCCCAATCTGAAATCGACCTACTTTAGAGGAATTCTTGGTACCATTTAGGGATAAAATAATGGGCCAGGACCTCACTAGGATAAACCTGATGTTCCAGGACTAAACTGGAATTAAACTTGCAAAAATCCAGAAGCTCGCCAAGTCGAGTCGTACGGATGGTTTGGGCACATGAGGTCCCTAGCCGTACGGCTACTTTGGGCACCCTCAGCCTTTATAAATTGAACCCCATGCTGATCATTTTAGGGGGGAGAAATAACATAAGAAGGATTACTCTGTCAAAATCACTACAGAGTGTGAGAGAAGAGTGAAACAAAGAGTGAAAGAGAGAAAGGAAGATTGGCTAAACCAAAATAGGTAAAGCCACCTTCTCCCCCTCCCTCTTCTTCATCTATAACTCTATTTTATCTTTAATCTTTGTTTAAGTTATGTTAATCTTTATATTACTTGCAAGAATTGTCCATTCAAGCACTTTTACATTACTTGCAAGACTTGTCCATTCAAGCAACTTTACATTTATGCAAGACTTGTCCATTCAAGCAAATATACATATATTACTTTATATATTTTTCTTGTCCAAGCCATGAGATGATCCAAGGTTCCCTCCATGACTTGTGTGGAAGAGGTTCAAACCTAGATGATCATGGCTTGTTGATTGTTATTTACATTATTGTCTAGTTGGAATGATGCTTTTGTTGGCAATAATGATCATTTGGATGATAAAGCTTCCATCTTTATCATCCAACATTGATCTAGCTCTAAAGTCCCCTTTGGGGTTATAAAGATTCAATCTTTATATGTTATTTTGACTCTTTAAAGGTTAGAGTTAAGCACCTATTTGGTCCTTAACCTATTGAGTTGTTTTCCTTTTGGTCCTTAACCTATTTTGGTTTTCCTTTTGGTCCTTAATGTACCTAGTTGCAGGATAAAGTGGTCCTTAACCTATTTTAGTTTTCCTTTTGGTCCTTGATGTATCTATTTGCCGGACAAAGTGGTCCTTAAAATCGTCGACATGGCTTGTTGACCGAAAGGAAAACCAAAATAGGTCAAGGACCACTTTGTCCTACAAATAGGTACATCAAGGACCAAAAGGAAAACTAAAATAGGTTAAGGACCACTTTATCCTGCAACTAGGTACATCAAGGACCAAAAGGAAAACCAAAATAGGTTAAGGACCAAAAGGAAAACAACTCAATAGGTTAAGGACCAAATAGGTGCTTAACTCTTTAAAGGTTAATAAGTCATAAAAATGCCATCTTGGGGATAAAGTTCCAATCTTTAGTCACCAAATGGTCAATTTTGGCCCAAAGGGCATGTTCATCAACTTTTCTCAATTTTCTCCCATGATTGCTTATGATCACACCCAAATACTTGTTTTGGGGACTAAGTGATGATCATTTAGCATAGTAATGTTGTATTTAAACTTATAAAGTGTTTTAAACAAGCTGGAATCAAAACAGTTCTGTCCAGTTTCAACAGAATGTTCTGTTTCTGCTCTGAAACTGGACTGTTCTTGACTGAACTGAAAAATCCCAGGAAACGACCTGTACATCCGTACGGCTATGTTGGGAACAGGGGGCAAAATGTCTGTTTTGCCCTCTAATCCCTATTTTCTTAACAAACATACCCTTTCAGTTAATTTTTTCCAAACAAAACCAATAACAGAAACTTTTCCGTTAAATACACACACACACATGCACATTTTCAAACTAACAAGGGAGACTCGGTTTTTCTGAGGCATTTTGGGTGAACCGCAAATATGTTCTTCCCAAAGTGTAACCTGACCTCCGAACTCACCTTCTCTAACCATTTTCATTTGTTGGGTTTAAAATTAACAAATGTGGCGACTCCGTTTCTTTTTCGTTAGGAAAGTTACCCGTGTTTGGCATTTCTTCCTCGTGCGAAACTCGCATGTTTTCACCCCCCGAAGGACGGGATCCTTACACTCACCAATGTTTGAGTCTATCCTATCTTCCTCTCTTTCACTCAATTATCACAATGTGTGTTTCTGCTCGTATTTCAGCAGAGTGTATGCTCTCAAACTAATATTTCCCCCCTAAAATGATCAGCAAGGGCTCAATTTATAGGGACTGAAGGCACCCAAACCAGCCATACGGCTGGGCCCTTCTAGTACCCAAACCATCCGTACGGCTCAGCCTAGCGAGCTTCTGAATTTTTCTAAGTTTAATTCCAGAACAGTCCTAAGGTTCTTGGTTTATCCTTGTGAGGTCTTAGCCTATCAGTTTATCTCTGAATGGTGCTAAAAATTTCCCTAAGTTGGTTTAAGTTCAGATTGGGGTACTTACAATAGTGGAGATCGTGTTTGACATATTCAAACGTTACTCTTAACCAAGTATTTAGAAAGGATATGATTGGCATAATCGAAGCTATGTAGGGAAGTGTAATAAGTCAAGATGGAATTTGTCCCTCTTCGTGAGAGGTGTAAAGCTTGGACCCCTCGATGAATAGAATTGATTAAATGCTTGGCCGTGCTCAAATGGATTGATATGATCAATGTCATTTGTATTATCAACTATTTGGAATCGAGAAAAGTATTAGGCATTGTAAGTTGACCATTGACCATGGATTATGCTCAATGATATCATGGACAAAGGGATTGTGATATTATCTATAATAGGATTCACGAACTTTAACAAAGTTATATTAATTGGGTAGTCATGATGGCTTGCTAGAGTCCGCTCATGATTTATGTTACCAAATGATTTTGATCACATTGACAACTTAATATAAGCCTATGGGGTCACATACAAAAGAACAAATTCGAAAAAATGGCTAAATTGGAAAGTCTTAAAATTGAATTTTAAGAGGAAATTCGGAATAGGAGTAGACCCGGGCAGACCAAGGGATAGACCCGGGCGGACCCTATGTAAGATCCGGGCGGACCTATGTCCATACCCGGTCGGACCCTAGGGGATCCGGTCGGACTCTTAGTGCTACCCAGCCGGACCTCTTGGTTGACGGGATTTCGATTTTAAACTCCGAGTTTTGATGGGAATTAGACTTTGAAACCTAAACTAGTTGGGTTTTAAAAGTATAAATACCCCTCTCAAAACCCTAGGTCATAAGTGATTATTGTAATCAAAATCAAAAGCCTCCAAGAGTGAAAAAACTAGTCTTCTTACTAAAGAACAAGAACCCTAGTTTTCATATAGCCACTTTGGATCTAATAGTCCATATCAAGAAGTGTTCTTGATATTCGTTCATGTATGGATACATATAGAGGGCGTTGATCTAAACTCCTCCAAGTTCGTGATTCATCCATTCAAGGCGTGTTCTTGCGATCGTGAATCAAGGGCGCGAAGAACAAAGATTCAAGATCTGAAAATTTTAAAGCATCATCACGGTTAGTATTCTAAATTCACCTCCGTATTAATTTAATCATCTTGAACGGATATAGGCTTTTGGGTTTATTCTGCTGTGCATGATAGTGCAAAACCCAACAGTGGTATCAGAGCCCCGTTCATCATGATTATTTTAATAATAACATGTTGATGGTATAATATGATTATATATGTGTTAGTATGCTATTTGAATTTAGATTCATGATGTTTATGTGATTTATATTTTATGTATGTATATGAGATATATGAAGTTAATTGGATTAATTTGTTGATGGTCCTAGATTCAAGAATAAATTGTTTATTCAAGTTTTTGATGAACATGGTGATTTGATCATCATGAACACCAAATCCTAATTGAATCAGGAAAGCAATTTTAGGGTTTAAAATTGAAACACAATGGTTAATATTTTGAGTTGAATTTAATTGTCAGATGGCTGGTTTTAGAAACCGTGTTTCCTGAAATTAAATGTCAATTTCAAAATTACTTTGGATTGAATTTATTTGTCAGATGGCTGGTCTTAGAAACCGTGTTTCCTGAAAATCAATCTCAAGGACAAAGTCATAAATTGATGAGACAAAAGAATTTAGAATCGAGTTACTTTATGTAAGGGATTGTGGATGCCTTTTGGCTTAGTTTCGACCTTACATAGTTGTTTCTTTTAGTTTCTAAATTTGGTACGGGATTGTGGATGCATTTTGGCTTAGTTTCGACCGTACAATCGTGCTCTCAATTACGTGTTTAAGAATTTATCCCCGTAAATCAATCACATGAAATCATACTTTAATTAATGAGATTAATTAAATTATTAACCGATGCTTTACATGTTTATATTATGTGCGTATAAATGTGTTACCATGCTATATGTATTGAACCTTCTTGTTAAAATTTAAGTCACGTGTCAATCCATGATAAACACTTGGGATTACAACGGTAGTTTTGTGTGGGCTCTAACCATCGCGAGACGCATTCATTCTATCATTGTATGAACAAGATGAGTGAAAGAGTGGTTCCTATGCGTTTATCATGGTTTGACTTAATTAAGCTATCAAAAAGGTTTTAGGCTTAAGGCACAAGATGAGATTAAAACATACTTTTGACATATGATGTCTAAAAGAATCTCATAAAAAGATCTAAGATTCATATATGATATGATTGGTAAAAGTTACCTACCTAAATAGTTTGAATTTTGAGCAGCTTGCCATAGCGGTGTCAAAATTTGAATGAAATATGGATCTTAGCCCATACGTTGTTAACTTTGGACCGTAAATTGATAAAACTGATACATCAGACCTCTATTGGCACACACTCCCCAAACTTTGGGCCCTTAATTGTCATTACCCCTTTTTGTAAATACTGTCAAATATCGTAAATGTCAGTGTTAATATTACAAAGTGCCAGTTATTTGGACTAGCGTTTATAAACAGTGGCGGATCCAGGAATTGTGGTCAGTGGGGGCCAAAAAAATTTCACACTGCGTCGACTGCGATATTATTTTATTTTATTTTTTGTTTTATAATATTAATTATATAATAAAATGATATAAATATGCAAAAAATAAATATAATTTTTGCTCATTATTTAGTGTTTTATCATTATTAATTATAAAATTTCACTATAATGCTTAGATTGACTATAGTGTTTAGTCAAAATCTACTTGTGTTGACAAAAAATGTCAAACGTAGCTAATATAAATGGGACGGAGGAGTATATGCTAGCATGATTTTAGTGATAGAAAGCAGCAACAAATTGCATTAGAAAAAACCCGACATCAAAAGAAACGGTAACTTTTCGGTAACAGCATATTTTTTGGCACAGAGGGAATATATATTAAACTGTAATGGGACGGAGGAGTATAGCAGTTGGTGGATCTCGATCTCGAACATGGATCCTTCAACTATTAGATTACTCACTTAACAACTGTGGCAAACAAAACAAATGTTTTCCAATAACAATCAAAATATATAACTGTTGGTCCCAAAGGGGCAACAAGGGTATAAAAATAGCTAGAGGGGGGTGAATAGCTGTTTTGAAATTCTTTTCGTATCCTTGATAAACTCAATTGCAAATGCGCTTTATCAAATAAGCGTTATGAAATGCGCCGAAGTGAGTGAGTGAAATACACAGCGGAATTTAGTAAAGTAAATAAGTGCAAAGTATGATAAAGGGGCGCACACACACTCTAAGTATTTTGGCTCAAAGTGAGTGAAAGATGGAACTAAGGCAAATGATATAATAAACACAACACAATTCAATCTAATCAATCTACAATGAATAAACAAGCAAATAGTTAGATAAGATAATAACTTGAAAGTAAATGACAAGAAATGAATACGCGCTATTTAAAGAGGTTCGATCGGGAAATGATCTACGTCCTCTACAAAGATGGTTAGTTTTAGATTTCTAATGGAGATCTTATAATATGAGTGAGTGTTATAAATTACAACGTTTGAGCTTTACACTAACTCAAGATCTAATATTCTATGAAAGAACAAATCCTAGACAAAACCGGTGTATCTCTTAAAGAAAGATCTAAGTGATCAAACTTAAAGAGGTGCGTGTGTGTTTTTAGTATCAAGGCTCTTTAGATCTATGAGATTGAGAGCACAAGAAAACTAAAGTGTTTTTGCTTGAGGATATGAGCTAAGTATGAAGGTATGAAGATGTTCTTGAGAAATCTGAGAATTCAAAGGGCAATCTTCAAATCTTCAACAAATGCTTAAGAGAGAAATTCTGAAATGCTTAGCAACTTCAAATGGTTGAAGTTATGGGGTATTTATAGTAGAGCCCCAAAAACTAGCCGTTGGAAATCCCTTGTGGATAAGATCAAAGGACAGATGTGTTGGAGCTCATTGAGTGGAGCACGTGTCCTTTGATAGCCGTTAGACACATAGCACAAATATGATCGTTGTGGACAGATGTCCTTAAATCTGAGTGCACACATGTTATTAATCCACCGTTGGATCTTTGGCATAGTTTGAATCTCTTTAAGTCTTCATGCCTTCAATAAATCACCAAGTGTTGAATATATTGATAAGAGGCGCATAAACCAAATGGGGAGCGTGACCCATGGAGGCGCATAATCATGCGCGCGCCTTATGGGTCGCATATGCGCATGAGTAGGCGCGTAGGCGTATAACTTGGTTTTAACTTGTGATTTTTCTTGAATCTTGATATCTTGCCCTATTCCTAAGCCTAGTCTATTCAAATGGACTACCTAAAAAATGAAGTATAAATACTTCTTACATATGAGTCTAAAGTCCATGAAATAAAACTTAGGTGATGGATCAATCAAATCTAATCAATCCTATACATTGAATATTGAGATATAAGTGGGCATACCCAACAATCTCCCCCTATTTGATTGATGCCATTACCTACTATATCAGGGACAAACATTATACTTGATAATAACATGTCCAAATAAATGAAATTGGTAAATAATGTCTCAAGTTATTGCACACACTAGTCCAAGATATAGATTTCTAATCTATTCCAATAAGGATAACACATTACAAATGGAAAGATAGAAATAACAGTTAACACATTCAAAATGTATGAGTTTTGATTTGAAATTTGTTTAAATAAAGTTTAAACTCAATGCATGAAAATATGAAGCAGTTAAAATATGATGCATATGATTTTAAACAATATATTCATTGTTCTACAAACAAGGAGTTTGAGTGAACAGAGTTTGAAATAAACAGTGATGATTTGTTCTCATTAATACTCGAAATATAAGAGATGATTACAAGTATTCAACAGAACAAAATCAAAAGATGTGCTAAAACATGTAAGCACTAGAATTTCTAACATCAAAAAGATTCTATCAACTTATAATCAAAATAAACTAAGGGTTGGGAGGCGCATCGTCATCCTTCAATCCTTCTTTGATTTCGCTCACTGAGTGCTGAATTTGCTTAGTAAGTTGATGAGTACGGTTTACATTGGAGAATGTCTCAAAAACTCCATCTCTGATATAGCGTAGATTACCATCATTGATTGATTGGTATTCATCAATAGAGCGCTGAATGGTAGCTTGCTGCTATGAGAAGTTTTCAGCAATCATTTGAAGGTTTGCTTCAACAGAGGCTTGCGTAGATAGAATGTCAGAAGAAGTTCTTTCTGTGCGCCTGTCAGCACTGGAATGCGCGACATTAAAGTGGGTAACTATCAACTCCTTCAAAACGTCCAACTTTGAAATTAAGGATCGAGAGTTAAATGGCGCGCCAATTCCTGCGCTTGAAGAGGGCGCAGTTGAGGGCGCAAAGGCCATATGCGCCCTTGGAGCATTTTCTATCTCATTTTTTATCTCCTTGAGTTTGTCCATAACATTCACCAACTTATCACTTTCACCAGTGACTAACTCAAGTAGCTTCTTAATATCAGCAGCAACACTAGTCTCAACTTGCTTAATAGCATCGATAAAGGCTTGACCATCTGTTAGCTTGATTCCTCCACCAATTCTTTCATGTAGTTCAGCAAGAGTTGCCTTGAACATATCATTCATCTGAGCAATAGCATCGCTCCATTGCTGAGGAGTTAAGAAGTGCTTGTCCCTGATATCAGCGCCAATGTGTGTTATCTCCCCCTTAATGGTAGCAATCTCGTCTGCCTGACTCGCTATCATTGAAGTATGAAGCTCAAACTGTGATTCAATTCGAGCTTGACCTGCTGGAGTTGTTGAAGGAGAAAGATTACCATACTCATATCAGAAGTAGGAGGAGTAGGTACAGGAGTAGGTTGAGGCGCTGGAGGAGATGATTGAGGCGCAGGAGGAGAAGAGCGCCTAACTGGTGAAGGAACTTTAGTACGGCGAGGAGATGGAAGATAGTCATCACTGGAGGTTACCGTAGTTTGTTGAGGCGCAGGAGCAGGGGGCGCAGGAGTAGTCTTGCGCCTCTTCAATGGCTCTGGCTCCCCCTCAATTAGATCCTCACTTAGATCACTAAAAAGTTCAAGAAATAGTTTATCTCTGAGTTGCTGCTGTTCAGCTGTAAGTGGAACTGGTGTAGGAGTAGGTTTTGGTTTTTGGACAGGTGCAGGCGTAATAGATACCTTCTTTGCTGGTGCAGTTTTTGTTGATGGTTTTGTTGGAGGTGCGCGAGAAAGAGGAATAGTCACAGAAGGGGCAGGCGCACGTATATCAGCGCTTGAACCTGCGCCTCTTTGCCTTTCTTTCTGAGCCAAAGCAGCTGCTTGCTTCAATTGATAGTCTTCATCTCTCTTCCTTTGCTCCTCTAGCCTACTAGCTTCCTTAGCCTTTTTGAGATCTTTCTCTGCATCCTTGTCTGTTCTAGGACGCTTGGGTGGTCTGCCACCACGTTCAATGAATTCAACCGTTCCACCTGTTAAGTCACGAGGCGCATGTCCATGTTGAACGCGCCTTAATTCAGCCTTTCCAACCTCACTTAAGCCAACTTCATCAGTGGCTATCCCTTTGCCTCTATCACCGTCTGCGCCAGGAACTGCGCTAGATGCTGTGCCAGTTTCTGCGCCAGGGGCAGTAGCTTCTGCGCCATCTTCTGTGCCAGCTACAGCTTCATCAGATTCAGTGGCTTCATCCACTAAGGCTTGACCTCAAACTCTAGGCGCGCTCTTTGCAATGCGCTTCCTGCGCCTCTTTAGAGTCAGGTTAGCCTTACCAAAAATTGGTACGTCATCAGTCTTGTGATCTGCATTTTCATTCAAGAAGCGCGCCAGTTCTGGATAAGTAAGAAAGATCTTGGTTAAGAGATGGCAGTGAGTCTTGAATTTTGTTTTCCCATCATTTTTGTTCCTCTCATACTTCTCAATCTGCTCCATCAAGGTTTTCATCAACACTTGAGGCCAGGTGAGCTGTGCGCGACCCATGATTGCAGCTATATATTCCCACTATTCCACAGTAAATCTGTTAACATTACCAGTCTTGAATACTATGGAAGTATCAACAAGGTGTGCAATATGAGTTAATAGGTCTCCACCATCCCTGATTTCCACAGACTTGATATTATTTTGAAGGGTTGGAACATTCAGGTGGGTTTGAGCCATAATATCCTGCGCTGCTTGCCCGTAACTCATCGGGCTCCCTACAACACCTTGAGGCCCAGATGTCGCAAACTGAAGTAGATTCCTGATGGTGCCATAAGAAATGGTGACTGGCGCGCCATGAACAGTAGCGCGCACTCTAAATTGAGTGTGCCCATCAACTTCAGAAATTGTCTCTACGATTTCTGCAGAGGAAAAGAACTCGTCGACAAGGAGTGGAGAGTAGAAGGGATGGTCCATAGTGAATAACGGATTGAGTCCAGCAGTGTTAATGATGTCTATGATGTCCAAACCTATCTGTACTGAAGATAGCTCAGCAAGATCAAAGGTCTCACCAGGTCTAAAATTTGCAATATCCTGGTACTTGTGAAAAAATTGAATACGTTCAATCATTGAAATATTAAATGTGAAGCATTGATTGAGCCGCAATATTTATGACGCACGCTATGGAGGCGCGTAGGAGCATATTGGCGCGCAGAGTGGTTTAAGGCGAATGAAGCGTTGTGCGTGCGTATATGAAGCGCATATCAAGCGCGTAAGGTTTCCTTGAAACTATGAAAATAATCTGTAATTGATATACAACTTAACAAGCCAAAAGAAAACATTAGTAGTGACAAAACTATATTGACTAGTTAAGTTCAAGCATACCCATTTCATCTCTCAAAAAGATGAACCTTTTAGCATCTAGTGCTTTTATAAAAATGTCGGTGATTTGAAAGTCGGTTCCCACGTGTTCCAAATGAATGTTGCCTTTCTCCACGTGGTCTTTGAGGAAGTAATACTTGATGTCTATGTGTTTGGTCTTTGAGTGCATGATAGGATTGTCAGAAATTGCAATGGTTGAGGTATTGTCGCAGTAGATGGGACAATTTTCTTCAACGATGTCATAGTTCACCAATTGCTGCTTCATCCATAATATCTGATAGCAACAACTTCCAGCAGTGATATATTCTGCTTCCGTAGTTGAGACAGATACTGAAGCTTGTTTCTTACTCGCCCATGACACAAGTCGATATCCGAGGAAAAGATAAGTGCCACTTGTGCTTTTCCTATCAATTGTGCACGCAACATAATTGTTAGGCCTAAATGAAGGCTTAGTTATAAAATATCGCAAGTGCACGGAGTTGTTATAGTATAGAATACGGCAAATGCGGGTCGATCCCACAGAGACAATGTTTACTTTGGAAAATAATTGCTTTAATAAAAATATAGAAAAAATGATTGATAGAGGGTAAAATGGTTTGTCACTTGATTAGAAATAAATTGCAAATACTATAACTTTAGATTAAAACTCATATGATAAAAGACTTCCCGGGATTGGGACTCAAACATTCATGTGTTCATAAATTAATCATACTCTTTAGATTTAAAGGTTCATTTTAAAACAAGGGTGGTACATTAGGCCTATACTACTTCTCACGATCAAGCAAGTAGCATTTGTATTCTCATACTAATTATGCCCTATCTCTCGATGCCCCATAATTAGTAAGAATCCATTAATGTTTATGAAAATCCACGTACTTTCCATTCAAGGAGCACCCCTAGGCCATTAATTTACTCTCGTGATTAATAGAAACCCAGTCGCTTCATATGGTTCCGTTAATCGAGATTCTCCGCTAGGTACTTCTCTCGATTAACTGGGATTCATACAAAACATAGAGCTCATCATGGTTGTAGGCGTTTCAGTACAATATGAAGAGATTGTTTAAGATGAAGAGAAGAAAAGTAGAGCATAAATTAAATTATGAACATATAAAGTTGAGTATCCAATCCCAAGAAAGAGATGGATTACTCACTAGCCATTATGAAATAAACATGAACAAGATAAAATAATTAGGAGAGATGAGAGACATTTATTCAGATTTTGAGAAGATAAAATGACTAAGAATACTTCACTTTTATTGCTTTCAACTTTGCTCAAGAACACCCTCTATGATTCACTCGAAAATTTGATAAGAGATGATGTTTTCAACTCAGAATTCTCTATAGTGAATTTACAACAAATTCTAGATAGATTCTAAGGCTGAAGAGGTCTTCTTTTATAGGCATCAGGACTGAAATAAGTGCCCATTCCCGGATATCAGCATCAAGAGGTACCTTTTGGAGGCATTTTTTCGGAACAGGTACAAGGAGGGTCCGGGCGGGTATTGAGCTGGGTCCGACCGGACCTAAAGGATCCGTCCGGGCGGACCTATCTCCCTGGCAGCTGATTTCTTCCTGATTCATGGTATTGGCTTCAATCCTCCTTTCAATCATCCCTTTTAGATCAAAATAGCTCCAAAATGGTACCTAAATTCTGTCAACACAACCACAACTATACCAAGCACATTATATCCGCATATTTAAATAAAATAGAATGAAATGAGACCTATTACTACTAAAATGAAGTTAAAAAGACATTGTTTTAGACCTTAAATGACTATAAAATAGTCATTTATCAACTCCTCCACACTTGAATCTTGCTTGTCCTCGAGCAAGTTTAAACATTTGAAAAGAGATGAGTGAAAATGACAATAGTAAGAAAAACAAAGAAGTTCATCAATGCTCCCTGAGAATATTGTTATATATAGTATTGCCTTTATAAAATTCTTTCCTTCTAAATTTTCCGTCCCAAGAAACTTGTGAAGAAGAATGTAGGATGATATTGGAGAGTAAATAGAAATGTGTTTGTATTAATATAACATGAATAAATTCCATTGAGTAAAAGCATATTTGAGATAACCAAATGAATTTGTGGATCACAAGTAAGGATTGAAAGATAAATTCACTCTTTAGAGTGCTTTGTGAAGAAATTTTTCATGCTTGGAAATAAATTTCTTTAACTATAATTTTTATTCTTTTAGCAAAGATATTCATATGTTGCTATGCACTTTGAATCACAAAATATGAGAGGGCGGAGGATGATAGTGGAAAAAGGCTTTAGAGATTATATTAGTTTAACGGGGCAATTGAGTTTCTTGATTTAAATTGTCACACTCTATAATGATTTGTTCATTTAGATATTCGAGTGGACAATTTAAAAGAAGATTATATTCATTTATTTAGCCTTGAAAGTGGAAATGGAAAGATGGATTATAGTGAAAGATTTTGTGATTCGAGAGGAGCATAACAAGAATGTATACCTTGGGAAAAGAGTAGAAATGAAAGTTTTTGATATGCATACACAAGTATGTTTTAAAGTTTTTCACAAGTATATTGTAACCAAACATTAAATGACCACAAATCCATTAATAAAGTAATGTTTTTATTCAATAAGATTTAAAAGTCTATATTAATTTTAGAATTTTCCATTTAATATCCAATATAATCCTAAGTTGTTTTTATCAAATTTTTCAAGAAGTAAAAGTTAGAAAGAAAATATTTTACTTAGGCAAATGATAATTATTGATAACATTCTCATCATAAATGGGGGCATTGGTTTTTTTTTTTTTTTTTGAAAATTGGGAACATTGCCCTTACATTTTACATGCATAAAATAAAAATAACTTACTAAAAGATGAAAAAGAAAAACATATTAGCATGCAATCTATACTAAAAATAAAGCGGATAAAAATATAAATATACTCCCCCCACACTTAAACTAAACATTGTTCCTAATGTTTAAAGAAAGTAAAAAGAAAATTTGACTACTAAAATGGGGACGGGGAAATAAATACTCACTGTGGTGGTGGTTGGTATGGAAAATTCGGCCAATGTGTCGCTCCATAATCATAGATTGTGTTTACCCTTCCTTCAATATTTTGAACTCGACCCTCAATATTGCCTTGAAATTGGTTGAAACTTTGAGAAAATTGGCCAAGTTGGTTTAGAATTTGGGTGTTTTGTTGGAGCATTTGGTTTTGGGTAAGGACCAATTGATTGAATTGATTGTAGAAATTGGGAGGCATTTGGTTGAAAGGTTGGTTTTGAGCCTCCTTATCTACCTCTTCATTCTCATTTTGACCCAAGACTCGAGGGAAAATCCAAGTCCCTGGTTGGTTCAAGGTGACTAGGGGAAGGTTTGGGTTGGGTAAGTTAATGTATTCAATTCTGTTACTACCCCCTCCTACAAACATAGTATAGAACCCCCCTCTATCTTCCGAGATCATGTTGTACAATCAGAGGGCTTTAATGTCTAAAAACGTTGACCCCTCTACCCATTTCCAAGCCTCGGGTCCTTCGGTAGGAATGTCTATTCCTAAATGGATTGCAAAAAGAGTGATAATTCCCCCAACATGAATGTCCACTTTAGGATTTGTTAATTGCTCCTCAAGTTTATCTACTAACCACTTTCCCAAATTTATTCTATCATACCCCATCACAAAAGCCCACAACAAAAACAACTCCATTTTATTAATCGATCCCTTCTCTTCTTTAGCAAAGACCGTACAAGCATACATCCTATGGATGTAACGGAGAACGGGGTGGATAATTTGGGAGGCTTTGGCTCTTTTGGTAATAAAACGGGGCTCTCCTGTTATTTGTTCCCAAAACGCATCAGGATTGAAGTTAAGGGGGTAATCATTCGAAAAATCTCTTGGGCTAGGCCAATGAAGGATGGAATTGATTTGGTTAATGTTTAGGGTGTATTCGGTGTCCAAAAGACGGAATTTTAAGGTTAACTCCAAATATTCCTCACCGGTTCTTACATCCACTCTCTTCTTTATTCCCTTATTCCCAGTGCTCAGGAATTCTAATGTTAATCTTTGGTAAGTGGGTGCAAAGTTTAGCAAGAAATTACCCGCATTAAACCCTTGATGTAAATCCCAAATATTATGTCTAATGCCTAGGGTAACCATTGCATCATAATCTGGGATTTGGGTTGGTCTAAGCAATTTTTCAGCAAGGAATGCAAATTTATCATCCTCTATCTTTTTCCTAAATTGAATACCCAGATTGTCCAATTCAAATCTTAAAGAGCTTGAAGCCTTATTTTTCTTAGGGGGAGGAGGATTACTAGGGGCTTCTTTTGTGGTTTTTCCATTAGTGATACTCCTTCTACCTTCCATTGTTCAACAATAACAGAGCTTAAACCCAACAATAATATCTAACAATGCTAACCAAGCAGCAACAACCCAGCAACAATCATATACCAAGAACACCCAACAGATTCTAGAGAGAGGAAGTCAAGAAATTTGTTACCCGGATGAAGATTCGAGCAAATACACTTGAAATTTTACTTCAGCAACCTTGAATCCTCCCAAAAATTGAATCTTGAAGTTCAATTTGACCAAAAACCGAAATTTTGAAATTGGGGTTAAAACTAGGGTTTTGGAATTTCGTGAAATTGGACTGAATTTGGGTGAATTTTTGATGGGTTTGTTGTGTAGAGATGTAATGGAGGTGCGGGGAAGGAGAGATTGTACGAGATTTAAGGGTGGGGTTGCCGAATTTGTGATTTTGGTGGAAGGGTGTGATTTTCGAACTAGGTGGGTTTATGGAGTGATTTTGATGTAGTTAATGTAGGATATGGTGTTTGGAGGTTAAATTTAGGTTGGGGAAGGGTTTAAGAACCGAAATTAATGGTGGTTTGGCCGAAATTGAGGGAGGCAGAGAGAGAGAGAGAGTGTGGGATGTGAAGAAGATGAGAAAGTAAAAGAATAAAAATAGAACAGACCCATCTTTTGGTCAATCGGCTCACTGGTCTGGGAGACTGGGAGAGAGGTCCGGGAGGACCGGTTAAAAGACACGGGCGGATATTAAGCATGCTCGGGCGGGCCAAGGAAAGGGAGCGTCCGTGCATCCCCATTTTTTCTCTCGGCAATTGCTTGCTCGGTCGATCCTTTGTAGCCGCTCGGGCGCGTATTTTGACTAGGTCCGGCCGGGTGTTATCCCAGGTCCGGCCGGATCTTGTTTTGTTTTGTTTTTTTTTTCTTACCTACAAAACAAATATTAGAAAAACAAAACAAAATAATAATAACAATAAAGATAAATAAAATAAAATAAATTAAAAGCAATGAAATAATCCATCGGTTACCATTCCGATGATGCTTGTTTTAGGTCATTAGCTCGACCCCTTTCTTTTAATTGCAATGGGCATGTCATCATATTTTGATGGCCTATTGTCCTTGACAACTCGCCATTGCATGACCTTTGAATTAATTAAGGCCCTCCGATCAATACACATGCGCCATCCAATTTTCTTTTTTAACGGGATTGACTCTCGATAGTCCTTACATGCTTGCAATCCCGTTGTTTTCTTGGTTGCTACTTCTTTTGACCTCTCAATTATATAATCTCCTTCTTCATCATCATGTAGCAACCTTTTCCAGTCTATGCTTTTGTCATTGGCCCTTGTTTCCGGTATTTCCTTGATATGTTTTTCATAAGTTTTAAGTTCATCTATATGGTCCCTTTTGGAATCCATAGATGGTCCCTTTTGGAATCCATAGATTGAATAACATTAATTTCCTTATGATTTTCATTATCTTTATAGCATGAATTTTCCACGGTTGGGTTACTCTTTTTGAACTCCATTTTTTCATTTCCAACGTTTAAAGTAAGAGTACCTTTTTTACATCAATTATAGCTCCCGCGGTGGCAAGGAAAGGCCTTCCAAGAATGACTGGAATGTCTTGATCCTCCTCAATCTCGAGGATCACAAAGTCGACAGGGATGATTAAGTTCCCTATACGACAAGGCATGTTTTCCATAATACCTATCGGGTATTGTATGGATCGGTCTGCCAATTGGAGAGATATGGTGGTGGGTTTGAGTTCCCCCACACCTAGTCTCTCGCTCACCGAAAAAGGCATTGTACTAACGCTAGCCCCTAAGTCAAGCATTGCGTTCTCCATGTTGCACCTACCGATACTACAAGGGATTGAAAAAGTGCCGGGGTCTTTGAGTTTTGGGGGAAGTTTCTTTTGTAAAACAGCACTCACATCTTCCGCTAAAATGAAGTTCTCAAATTCTTCTAAAGACTTCTTTTTAAAAAGAATTCCTTTCAAAGGTTTTGCATAAGAAGGCATTTGCTTAACATCATCAGAATAAGGAACTCTAACATTTAAAGACTTCAAAATTTTCAAAAACTCGGCATGTTGATCATTAACCCCTTTCTTGATTAATCTTTGAGGATATGGTATCGGAGGATCAAGGTATCTATTAAAACCGGGGTATTTAATCTCGTCTTTAATCTCTTCTTTAGTCTCGACCAACGATCAGACTATGGCTTTCTAATTATTTGCTCACCGAGATTATAACGTTAGCGAGCTCATTAGGCCTTTGGGGTTGACTGGGAAGAATCCCTTGTTGTCTATGCGATGCGCTGGCCTGTTGAGCTTGTTGGTTCTCAAGCATCTTATTATGTGCGGCTAAGTTATCGAACCTAGCATTCATTTGCTTGAGACATTCCCTAAATTCATTATTGATCTTTTATTGATTGTTTTTACTTTTAACCATAAAGTCCATAAGAATATCTAACTTGGATTTAGGGGGAGGGAAAGCATTATTATTGTTGAAATTATTTTGTGCAAATCCCGGTGCTTGTGTAGAAGGTTGTGGGTTTAAAACGTTGTTGCTTCTATAGGAAAAGTTGGGGTGATTTTTCCACTCGGGATTGTATGTGTTTGAATACATATCCCCTTTTTGTCCATTAGAGCCAACAAAATTGGCTTGCTCACTAGAAGTAGTGTCAAGCAATAATTCACAACCTTCAGAGTTATGTGAGTTTGACCCACATAACTCACAAAAAATGTTGACATTGGCCACGGGATTCACATTCAAGTTTTCAATCTTTTTAAGAATCATGTCAACTTTAGATGAGAGGAGAGTAACAACATCTACATTGTACTTACCTGGAGTCCCTTGCGGTTGCTCCCTCTCGTTTGACCACTGGTAGTGGTTGGCAATGTTCTCTATCAAGTCGTATGCCTCATCCACCGCCTTATTCATTAATGCTCCTCCTGCTGCGGCATCTATGGTCTCTCTAGTCTTGAATGTGAGACCGTTGTAAAATGTGTGAACTATCAACCACCTTTCAAGCCCGTGGTGTGGGCACATCCTCAGGAGCTCTTTGTAATGCTCCCACGCATCATAGAGCAACTCAGTTCCGTTCTTACTGAAATTCGTAATCTTGGTACGGATTTGAGCGGTCTTGCTAGGTGGGAAGAAGTGCTCAAGGAAAGCTTCTTGTACTTGGTCCCATGTTGTCAAAGAATTTTGGGGGACCGAGTTTAGCCACTGCTTTGCCTTATCCCTAAGTGTGAAAGGGAAAAGGAGCATTCTGATGGCCTCCGGTGTGACACCTAGGATTCGGGTGGTCTCACAATACTCCAGGAAAGATTGGATGTGAAGGTGGGGATCTTCAAGTGCCGAGCCCCCAAATTGGTTGTTCATAACCATGTGTAGAAGTTGAGGTTTTATCTCAAAGTGGGCTGCGTCGGCATTTGGTACTACTATGGGCGTCCTAGTACCCAGGGTACTAGGGTTTACGAAGTCCCGAAGGGTTCTAGGTGGAGGTGTAGCGGGTTCTCTTTCTCCGTTCTGTGCCATTTCCTCTTCTAGGAATTCTCTAAATCTTCTTAACCTTTCGTGAAAGGTTCTTTCTGGTTCCGGATCAAACTCTTGGAGTAAGGTCCGGGTTCTTTTCATATACTCTCGAGAGTACCTAAAGAAATTTTTCAAAGACACAAATTCTTCGAAGGGACGTTAATAAACAAAAATAAAAAATAAAAACAGAAAATATAAAGCAAAAATAAAAAAAATTAAATCGTTTGTCCCCGGCAACGGTGCCAAAAACTTGTTAGGCCTAAACGAAGGCTTAGTTATAAAATACCGCAAGTGCACGGAGTTGTTATAGTATAGAATACGGAAAATGCGGGTCGATCCCACAGAGACAATGTTTACTTTGGAAAATAATTGCTTTAATAAAAATATATAAAAAATGATTGATTGGGGGTAAAATGGTTTGTCACTTGATTAGAAATAAATTGTAAATGCTATAACTTTAGATTAAAACTCTTATGATAAAAGACTTCCCGGGATTGGGACTCAAACATTCATGTTCATAAATTAATCATGCTCTTTAGATTTAAAGGTTCATTTTAAAACAAGGGTGGTACATTAGGCCTATACTACTTCTCACGATCAAGCAAGTAGCATTTGTATTCTCATACTAATTATGCCCTATCTCTCGATGACCCATAATTAGTAACAATCCATTAATGTTTATGAAAATCCACGTACTTTCCATTCAAGGAGCACCCCTAGGCCATTATGTTGGTAGTGGTGCCCTAGGCACGTTTAATAAACGTTGTAATTGTTATCATTTATTTCATATCAATAAAGAGATGTTTTGATTTTATTGTTGTTCATGTTTACTTATAATAATCTCCGTCCCTAGTACTTGTCAAGCACTAGTATAAAGGCTAAATGATCATGGGATGATCATGTTAGATTTATGGGTACTTGTTTGGAACAAGGTACTGGACATGACCCGCTCTATGAGATTTATGTCATGGTCTATGTCGTACATATATCTCATATTAGTTATGTCATTTGAATCCTTAGACATGAAGTTATTATAGTCTTCCACTTGATGAACATTATGTTTGACATATTCAAACGCTACTTTTAACCGAGTAGTTATAAAGGGTATGATTGGCATAATCGGAATCCCGTTGGGAAGAATAATAAGCTAAATGGATTTGTCCCTCCTCGGAGAGATGTCAAGCTTGGGCCACTCGTAGGAATGATGTTGATGAAATGTTCGGCCGGACTCAGATGAATTGATTGGATCAATGTCATTTGGATTATCAACATATTCGGAATCGAGAAAGTATTGAACAAAACAAGTTGACTGTTTGACCATGACTTGTGTTCAATGACATCGTGGACAAAGGGATTGTGACATATTCTAAAGGAATGCGAACTTGTGTCTAGTTATACTATTTGGGTAGGTATGACGGTTTGCTAGAACCTAATCATATCTTATGGGATCATGTTTGAGCTCATTGCCAACTTAGTATAATCCTAGAGGGTCACACACAATAGAACGAATCTTTAAAAAGGACTATATTGGAATTTTGGAAATTCTGGACATTCTGAAGAGTGGGCGACCGCACAGTATTGACTGGGCGGCCGCACACTTAGGACAGTTTGTACCAGTTTTGCTTCAGATAGTTGTGCGACCGCACAGATTATTTTGGGCGGCCGCACAGTGCTGTCGGGTGGCAGATTCCTAATTTGATTTGGAAATGAATTTTGGAAGGATTTTGACACAAGTTTCCTATTTAGAATAGGTCATACTTGTGTATAAAAGACCAAATTCGGCCAGCACTCTATGCTAATGATTTTTGTGAGTCTCAAAGAGTTTGAGAGAGGGTTTATTTTGTTCCAAGACATTCTTGGTTGAGGAACAAAATAATACACAAAATAAATTCCATATAGTTCTTTTGATTGTGAAAAAGTTTTTTTCACAATTTGGTCTAGCAACCAAGATCAAAGAAGCTCCTTTGATATTCGTTCGAAGTGTGGATACCGCTAGAGGGTGAAAATCATCATCTTCAAAGTTCGTGTTCAAGCTTTGTGATCGTGATCAAGTCTTCAAACCTCCACCAAAGACCAAGAGAATTTGATAGCCATCAAGGGTTAGTTTATTCCTTTATTCTTATGTTGTATTTGATTTAATCATATGAACGGATCCATGGCTTTGGGTTTCTTAAAATTTTAAATGCTAAATTCCGCTGCGCATGTTACTTGGAAACCCAACAGTGGTATCAGAGCACCGTTCATGTTGATTAATTCAATACTTGGATCATGTTATGTGTATGTAAATTGTTTATGTGCCTTGCATGATTTGAATATTGGAATATATGATTGTGTTATGTGATTTTATGTGGTTTATTGTTTTGCAACTTTAATCGCACGATTCAATCGCAATAAATAAATTATGGTGGATTCAGAATTGTTGATTATTAATTTTGATTGGATTAAAGTTTTAATAATCGGGGAAAAACGATTTTGAGACAAAATTTTCGAACTTTGAAAATTCTGCACATTCTGATGGTACTGGGCGACCGCACAAAACGCCTTGGGCGGCCGCACAGTTTTGGGCGACCGCACAAGGGTTTTTGGGCGGCCGCACAAGTTGATCAGAAGGTCTGATTTTGGTTGAAAACCAGAATCTGAAATTTTTCGAAAGATTCAACAAAAACAGTAACAGAACCAGTCCAGACTTGCAGATCTGGAATGGATTTTGGGTAGTTGGTTTGTGTGTGGATTTTGGGGTTTGATTTTCCTATTTGTTTTAGTCTTGTGATTCTAAGATTGGTTCAAGGTTTGGATGGCTAATCTGCGTTCATCGAGATTGTGTTTCCCAAACTTGATCGCAATCAAAGTTTCAAAGATAAAACGAAGTTAGAATTATGAAGAGTTCATAATTGCTAAAAGGGCAAATTGCCAATTAGTTACCCGAGTTTGTCGTCAAGTTTCAATTAGTTACTCAGTTTTAGTTTTGGTCAATTTAGTTATTGAATTTGTCTTTTTGTATCAATTAGGTGTAAAATTGGTTAGTTCATCAAAAACCTAACGTAAATGGATGAAAAAAACAACAAACATCTTTTAGAATTGCATTGATCATCCCTACAGTTTAAATGATCACACTTTGCCCCCTCAGTTACCCCTCTCTAAAACAAAAGCCTCCCCTCCCCATTTGAACACTTATTCTCTCTCTCTCATACACACACATACACACACAGTTCTCTCTCTCTCCACACCTTCTCCGGCGAAACAACTTCTCCGGCGGCTGGCGGCTGGCGACCGACGATCTTCTACCTTTGTTCTTCAAACTTCGACCTTTGTCTCTCTCCAGATCCGCCTCTCTCTCCGGATTCATCTCTCCAGATCTGGCCACTCTCCAGATCCGCCTCTCTCGCCGACGCCGTTGCTGAGATCCGTTGACGTCGCTGTCGGTAGTCGGAGGGTCCGTTCTTCAAGGTGAGTCTGTCTATGCACTTTTCGCCGCCCACCGGTCATCTTCCTTGCCTCCGGTCACCCCCTCGCCTTCAGTCGTCTCACCCTCGCCTCCGGTTGTGCTCAGGGCCGGCGACGTCGACGCTCTCTCCCTCACCTTCCTCTTCCTCTGGAGACGTTACCTGTCCAGATCAGGTTCGTGCCTTACTACGACGAAGCCGTAGATCCAGTAGCTCCGGTCGGAAAACACGCTATCTCCGACCGGGATTGATTGGTTTGAAACTTGATTTGGGTTGTTTGGGTTTTGATTTGGTTTTCTTTTTGTTCGGTTTTGAGTAGGGGAAAGCTATAAACTATGGTTGAAATCTGGGTATTTGTGAATCCATATTTCTTGAGGAATTCTTGCACTTTCTCTGGCTTTTTTGGGGTGTTATTGAATTTTAAATTCTTGGCTTTAGAAATGGCTAATTCTGAAGGAAACCCAAATGTGTTCATCAAGTAAGTGGCCTCAAATGAAAGTGAATTTTTAGAAACTGAAGCTGATGAGTATAATTGTGATGATGATGATGATGATGATGATGATGATGATGGTTGAAATCTGGGTAATGGAATAATTTAAACTTTAGGGTTGATCATTGTAATTTTGAAAGAACTTTGTTACATTTTTCATCCATTTACGTTAAAGTTTTTGACGAACTAACCCAATTTTACACTTAATTGTAACAAAAAGACAAATTCGATAACTAAATTGACCGAAACACAAACTGGGTAACTAATTGAAACTTGACGACAAACTCAGGTAACCAAATTGCAATTAACCCTTGCTAAAATTGAGAAACAAAGTTCTTGATTCAATGATTGGAGATCCATGTGGAATTGTGAATGCAATTGGCCTACGTTCATCGAGACCATCTATTGCTTAGTTTCGGCCACATGGACTACTTTCTTGGTTTCTTGAATTAGTGCGGGATTGTGGTTGCCTAATGGCTTAGTTCGACCGCGCTTCTTGTTGTCTTGATTTGGAGATAATAACCAATGTTGAAATAGTCTCATCCTCATAATTATAGAGAAACTAATGACACATAAATATCATGCTTAAATTAATGGAGATTAATTTAGTGTCTGAACTTGATGTGTAACATGTTATGTGCTCATAAATGTGTTATATGCTATATGTGATGAACCTTCAAAGAAAGTTTTAAGTTTTTTTATTGCCATGCCATGATTAAAACACTTGTTAGTACATGAGTGATTTTAATGTAGATTCGCCCTAGCGAGGTGCATTAAATTTATTTATGTATGAGCAAGATAGATAATGTGGGCACGCCCTAGCGGGACACATTAACTATGCGTTTAAAATGGTTAGACTTAATTGGGCGTCAAAACAGTTTTGGCCTAGGCAAAGATGAGGTTTAACATGCTTTTTGAAATTGGATTTCTTAAAGAATCTCATAAAAGGAACTAAGAGTCATATGAGATATGATTGACAAGAGTTGTCTACCTAATTAATTTGATTTTGTGTAATCCGCCTTAGCGGACTTGAAATTAAATTAAAGTTGGATCTTAACCCATTTAAATTATATTATACATTGGATGTATATGAAGGTTATATAATTTAGTGGGAGTATTTTGTTTGAAAATACATTATTTATCTCTTTAATGAAAATCGGTACTTATTAAATTTTGGAAATTTTGCATATTTGTAGATAATGACTAATAACACTCAATCAATGTCGTTGCGATCGATCCTTGAGAAGGATAAGCTCGAAGAGAATGGTACCAACTTTATGGATTGGATCCGTAGCATAAGAATCGTTCTTAGGCAAGAAGATAAGTTGTACATTCTCGATGGGCCTCTCCCTGCTGAACCACCGCCTACTGCCCCTAGGGTAGAAAGGGACAATTACAAGAAACATCGTAATGATTCTAGAGATGTAAGTTGTCTCATGCTTGCTGCTATGTGCTCAAAACTCCAACAAAGTTTGGAACATTTGGAAGCCTATGAGATAGGCGTGGAGTTGAGAACCATGTTTCAAGAGCAAGCTAGGCAAGAGAGGTACAAGACCATTGTTGCATTCACTACTAGTAAAATGAATGAAGGGCAACAAGTGAGTCCTCACTTTCTTAAAATGAAAGGTTATGTAGAGCACCTTGAGAAACTTGGCTATCCAATCCCATTGGAGCTAGCCACGGATCTCATTCTTAATTCATTGCCTAAAAGTTATAATCAGTTTGTAATGAATTATAACATGCATGGAATGGATAAGAATCTCTCTGAGTTGCATGGGATGCTCAAAACTGCAGAGATGAAAATTGTGGAGAAAGGTTCTCCCGTGCTCTTGGTTCATGATGGGAAGAAGCCTGGTGCTAAAGGCAAGGGTAAGGCAAAAGTTGTCAAACCCAAGATAAGCAAGGCAAAGGTTGCCAAGGCTTCTGAGGCAAAACCCGATACACAAAAGGATGCAATTTGTTTCCATTGTCAAGAAATTGGTCATTGGAAACGTAATTGCAAGGCTTTCTTGGAAGAGCAAAAGAAGAAGAAGAGCAGCAAGGCTGCGTCGACTTCAGGTATCTATATGATAGATATTCTCCTTTCTACCACTGATTCTTGGGTATTGGATACCGGATGTGGTTCTCATATTTGTCTAAATGTGCAGGGACTAAAGAATAGGAGACTGCTTAAAGAAGGTGAAGTAGATCTACGCGTGGGGAATGGAGCAAGAGTTGCTGCATTAGCCGTAGGGACTTATGAAGTCACTTTACCTTCCGGATTAATTCTTGTTTTGAACAATTGTTATTATGTTCCGGATTTAAGCAGAAATATTATTTCAATTTCTTGTTTGGATAATGAAGGTTTTAAGTTTCTTATTGAGAATAAGAAATTTTCTATTTATTTAAATGATGTGCTTTATGGTATTGCTAATTCATTTAATGGCCTTTATGTCTTGGATGTCAAGAATGAAAATAATGTCTATCATGTAAATAAGAAATCTAAACCTAATGATATAAATCATACTTATTTGTGGCATTGCCGTCTTGGTCATATTAATGAGAAGCGTATCTCAAAACTCCATGGGGACGGACTTTTGGGTTCATGTGACTTAGAGTCATATGATACTTGTGAGTCGTGTCTTCTTGGAAAAATGACTAAGACACCTTTTACCAAGTTGGGTGAAAGGGCAAGCGACTTATTGGGGTTGATACATTCCGATGTATGCGGACCATTAAGTAGCAATGCTAGGGGAGGATTTCAATACTTCATAACCTTCACTGATGATTATAGTAGATTTGAGTATGTTTACCTAATGAAACATAAAAGTGAAGCATTTGAGATATTTAGAATATTTCAAAATGAAGTAGAAAAACAACTTGGAAAAAGTATAAAGGCACTTCGATCAGATCGAGGTGGTGAATACTTAAGTCAAGAATTTGATGATCATCTAAAGAATTGTGGAATAGTTTCACAATTGACTCCACCTGGAACACCACAATGGAATGGTGTGTCCGAGAGGAGGAATCGGACTTTGTTAGACATGGTTCGATCAATGATGAGTCAAGTTGATCTTCCAATATCCTTTTGGGGTTACGCCCTAGAAACCGCTGCTTTCACACTAAATCAAGTTCCAACTAAATCGGTTCCAAAGACTCCATATGAGATGTGGAGTGGAAAGAAACCTAGTTTATCTTTCATGAGGATTTAGGGTTGCGAAGTTTATGTCAAGAGACTTATCTCTGACAAACTAGCACACAAATCTGATAAATGTATTTTCGTGGGATATCCTAAGGAAACTAAAGGATATTACTTTTACAACCGAGAGGACAACAAAGTGTTTGTTGCCCGAACTGGTGTCTTTCTAGAGAAAGAGTTTCTCTCCAAAGAAATCAGTGGGAGTAAAATAAATCTTGAAGAAATTCGAGACCCAGAAAATAACACTGAACCAATAGTGGAACAAGAACAAGAACCACAAGGAGTTGTGGAACCTGTTCAAAGTACACAAGCAACTCGCAGATCTAGTAGGTTACGATCCGAGCCCGAGAGATATGGATTTCTCGTAACGGATAGTAATGAGGTAGAAATCATTGAGAATGATGAACCGTCAACCTACCAAGAGGCGATGTCTTCTCCTGATTCTGACAAGTGGCTTGGAGCCATGGAATCCGAATTGCAATCCATGCAAGACAATCAAGTTTGGAATTTGATTGATGCGCTCGAAGGTGTAAAAACCATAGGATGCAAATGGGTCTTCAAGAAGAAGACTGACATGGATGGGAAGGTGCATACTTACAAAGCTAGGCTTGTAGCGAAGGGTTATAGGCAAGTTCATGGTATTGACTATGATGAGACCTTTTCACCCGTAGCAATGATCAAGTCTATAAGAATTTTGCTTGCCATTGCCGCATATCATGACTATGAAATATGGCAGATGGACGTCAAAACCGCTTTCCTAAATGGAAAACTCCATGAGGATGTGAATATGACACAACCAGAAGGTTTTGAACAAGATTCTAAGGTATGCAAATTGCAGAGATCCATCTATGGATTGAAGCAAGCTTCTAGGAGTTGGAATCTCCGTTTTGATGAATCGGTCAAAGAGTTTGGTTTCATCAAGAACGAAGATGAGCCTTGTGTATACAAGAAGATTAGTGGGAGCATAGTGCTATTCCTTATTTTATATGTGGATGACATATTGCTCATTGGAAACGACATTCCTACACTTCAGTCTGTGAAGACTTGGTTAGGAAAGTGCTTCGCAATGAAAGATATGGGTGAAGCCGCATATATTCTTGGCATTAAGATCTATAGAGATAGATCAAGGAGGCTACTTGGTTTAAGCCAAAGTACATACATTGACAAGGTCATTAGAAGATTCCGTATGGAAAATTCTAAGAGAGGAACCTTGCCCGTGTTACATGGAGTTTCTCTAAGCAAGACTCAATGTCCTAAGACAAAAGATGAGCGTGAGAAAATGAATGATGTTCCATATGCTTCGGCAATTGGGTCCATCATGTATGCCATGATTTGTACTAGGCCGGATGTATCTTATGCTTTGAGCATGACAAGTAGATACCAATCCGACCCTGGCGAAAATCACTGGATAGCTGTAAAAGCGATTCTAAAGTACTTGAGAAGGACTAAAGACTCGTTTTTGGTCTATGGAGGAATGGAAGATGATCTCGTTGTAAATGCTTACACGGATGCAAGCTTCCAAACTGACAAAGATGATAGCCGATCGCAATCGGGTTTTGTGTTTATGTTAAATGGTGGAGCTGTAAGCTGGAAGAGTTCCAAGCAAAGTACAACCGCTGATTCTACAACAGAAGCTGAGTATATTGCTGCATCGGATGCTGCAAAGGAAGCTGTTTGGATTAAGAAGTTCATAACTGAACTTGAAGTGGTTCCTAGTATTGCTAATCCAATAGACCTTTATTGTGATAATAATGGTGCTATTGCTCAAGCAAAGGAACCAAGAGCACATCAGAAATCCAAACACATACTTAGGCGTTTTCATATCATTCGAGAGATCGCTGATAGGGGAGACGTAAATATATGCAGAGTACCTACTGATGACAATGTTGCGGACCCGCTAACAAAGGGACTTCCACAAGCTAAACATGATGGTCATGTTAGGTCCATGGGTATTAGATACATGGGAGATTGGACCTAGGGCAAGTGGGAGATTGTTGGTAGTGGTGCCCTAGGCACGTTTAATAAACGTTGTAATTGTTATCATTTATTTCATATCAATAAAGAGATGTTTTGATTATTATTGTTGTTCATGTTTACTTATAATAATCTCCGTCCCTAGTACTTGTCAAGCACTAGTATAAAGGCTAAATGATCATGGGATGATCATGTTAGATTTATGGGTACTTGTTTGGAACAAGGTACTGGACATGACCCGCTCTATGAGATTTATGTCATGGTCTATGTCGTACATATATCTCATATTAGTTATGTCATTTGAATCCTTAGACATGAAGTTATTATAGTCTTCCACTTGATGAACATTATGTTTGACATATTCAAACGCTACTTTTAACCGAGTAGTTATAAAGGGTATGATTGGCATAATCGGAATCCCGTTGGGAAGAATAATAAGCTAAATGGATTTGTCCCTCCTCGGAGAGATGTCAAGCTTGGGCCACTCGTAGGAATGATGTTGATGAAATGTTCGGCCGGACTCAGATGAATTGATTGGATCAATGTCATTTGGATTATCAACATATTCGGAATCGAGAAAGTATTGAACAAAACAAGTTGACTGTTTGACCATGACTTGTGTTCAATGACATCGTGGACAAAGGGATTGTGACATATTCTAAAGGAATGCGAACTTGTGTCTAGTTATACTATTTGGGTAGGTATGACGGTTTGCTAGAACCTAATCATATCTTATGGGATCATGTTTGAGCTCATTGCCAACTTAGTATAATCCTAGAGGGTCACACACAATAGAACGAATCTTTAAAAAGGACTATATTGGAATTTTGGAAATTCTGGACATTCTGAAGAGTGGGCGACCGCACAGTATTGACTGGGCGGCCGCACACTTAGGACAGTTTTGTACCAGTTTTGCTTCAGATAGTTGTGCGACCGCACAGATTATTTTGGGCGGCCGCACAGTGCTGTCGGGTGGCAGATTCCTAATTTGATTTGGAAACGAATTTTGGAAGGATTTTGACACAAGTTTCCTATTTGGAATAGGTCATACTTGTGTATAAAAGACCAAATTCGGCCAGCACTCTATGCTAATGATTTTTGTGAGTCTCAAAGAGTTTGAGAGAGGGTTTATTTTGTTCCAAGACATTCTTGGTTGAGGAACAAAATAATACACAAAATAAATTCCATATAGTTCTTTTGATTGTGAAAAAGTTTTTTTCACAATTTGGTCTAGCAACCAAGATCAAAGAAGCTCCTTTGATATTCGTTCGAAGTGTGGATACCGCTAGAGGGTGAAAATCATCATCTTCAAAGTTCGTGTTCAAGCTTTGTGATCGTGATCAAGTCTTCAAACCTCCACCAAAGACCAAGAGAATTTGATAGCCATCAAGGGTTAGTTTATTCCTTTATTCTTATGTTGTATTTGATTTAATCATATGAACGGATCCATGGCTTTGGGTTTCTTAAAATTTTAAATGCTAAATTCCGCTGCGCATGTTACTTGGAAACCCAACACATTAATCTACTCTCGTGATTAATAGAAACCCAGTCGCTTCATATGGTTCCGTTAATCGAGATTCTCCGCTAGGTACTTCTCTCGATTAACTGGGATTCATACAAAACATAGAGCTCATCATGGTTGTAGGCGTTTTAGTACAATATGAAGAGATTGTTTAAGATGAAGAGAAGAAAAGTAGAGCATAAATTAAATTATGAACATATAAAGTTGAGTATCCAATCCCAAGAAAGAGATGGATTACTCACTAGCCATTATGAAATAAACATGAACAAGATAAAAATAATTAGGAGAGATGAGAGACACTTATTCAGATTTTGAGAAGATAAAATGACTAAGAATATTTCACTTTTATTCCTTTCAACTTTGCTCAAGAACACCCTCTATGATTCACTCAAAAATCTGATAAGAGATGATGTTTTCAACTCAGAATTCTCTATAGTGACTTTACAACAAATTCTAAATAGATTCTAAGGTTGAAAAGGTCTTCTTTTATAGGCATCAGGGCTGAAATAAGTGCCCATTCCCGGATATCAGTATCAAGAGGTGCCTTTTGGAGGCATTTTTCGGAACATGTACAAGGAGGGTCCAGGCGGGTATTGAGCTGGGTCCGACCGGGTGTAGTCCTTAGTCCGGGCGAACCTATCTCCCTGGCAGCTGATTTCTTCCTGGTTCATGGTATTGGCTTCAATCTTCTTTTCAATCATCCCTTTTAGATCAAAATAGCTCCAAAATGGTACCTAAATTCTGTCAACACAACCACAACTATACCAAGCACATTATATCCTCATATTTAAATAAAATAGAATGAAATGAGACATATTACTACTAAAATAAAGTTAAAAATACATTATTTTAGACCTTAAATGACTATAAAATAGTCATTTATTAATAATCCGCATCTGAATAACCTACAAGTTTAAAATTCGAATCTTTGGTGTACCAAAGTCCAAGGTTAACAGTGCCGGAGAGATATCGTATACTACGTTTCACAGCAATCAAGTGTGCTTCTCTAGGGTCAGATTGATAACGAGCGCAAACACAAACACTAAACATAATATCGGGCCTACTAGCAGTAAGATAAAGGAGTGATCCAATCATACCTTGGTACAGTGTTTGATCAACCTTTTTACCTTTTAAATCTTTATCGAGTTTGTTGCCGGTGGCCATTGGAGTGTCGTATGCTTTAGCATTCTCAAGTCTAAACTTCTTGATTAGATCCCTTGTATACTTAGCTTGGTTGATAAATATGCCTTCATTCATTTGCTTGATTTGAAGCCCGAGTAAGAATATGAGTTCTCCCATCATGCTCATCTCAAAATTACTCTTCATTAGTTTCTCAAAGCGCTTGCACAACAATTCATTAGTAGAACCAAATATAATATCATCAACATAAATTTGAACAAGTAATTTATGACCATTATGTTTGGCAATGAAAAGAGTAGTATCGATTTTACCGCGTGTGAAGCCTTTCTCAATGAGAAACTTAGATAGTGTATCATACCATGCTATTGGCGCTTGCTTGAGCCCATATAAAGCTTTCTGGAGTTTGTACACATGATTTGGAAATTGTGAATCTTCAAACCCAGGCAGTTGAGCTACGTAGACTTGTTCTTAGAGTTCACCATTTAGAAACGCGTTCTTCACATCCATTTGATATAACTTGAAGTTCTTGTGAGAAGCGCAAGCTAGAAAGATCCTTATAGCTTCAAGTCTTGCTACGGGCGCAAAAGTTTCATCGTAGTCGATTCCTTCTTCTTGCCTATAGCCTTATGCAGCCAACCTTGCTTTGTTTCTTGTGATGGTTCCATTCTCGTCCATCTTGTTTCTGAACACCCACTTCGTACCAATCATTCCTTGATCATTTGGTCTTGGAACAAGAGTCCAAACCTTACATCGTTCAAATTGATTGAGTTCTTCTTGCATTGCAACAACCAAATTCGGATCTTGGAGCGCTTCATCATCCTTCTTCGGTTCATTTTGAGAGATAAATTCCGTGTAAGCATCAAAGTTAGTAGCTCTCCTTGTACGAACACCAACATGTATATCACCAATGATGTTATTGATTGGGTGACCTCTAACTTCATGAATTTCAGGAGGTAAGTTAGGTTGGGTTGTAGTAACTTGAAGGTCTTCAATTGGTACATCTTCACCAGCTTCAAAATCATCAAAGATAGGGGGTTGAACTGGTTCAGAATTGAAATTGGGAGAGACACCAGGCGCAACATTAGAATTTGGCGCGTGAGTGACAGCATCAGGCGCATTGTACGGTGCAACTGAATCATCACTCGGCGTACTATTATCAAAGTTCGGCGCAACAGATGTAGATGGATTTCCTTGAGTTGATGCATTCTGATCTTGTGTAGGCGCAACATGAATAGGAGCACCTGTCTCAATAAACTCAATAGAATCATCAGCAACATTTGGAGCCAAATGTGGCTCAAGGAGAGAATGTTCATCAAATATAACATGTACAGATTCAACTGAAAAGCTTTTGAATGTTTGGCATACCCAACAAAAATACCTTCATCGGCTTTGGCATCGAATTTACCTTTATGTTTGTTTCTGTTGTAAAGGATACAACATTTGCAACCAAAGATCTTGAAGAATGCAATGTTGGGAGTTCTACCACGCCAAAGTTCATACGGATTTTTGTTGTGAAGTTTGTTGATGAGGGAACGATTCTGAGTAAAACATGCAGTATTGACAGCTTCTTCCTAAAAGTACTTAGGCATTTTGGCTTCAGCTATCATCGTCTTTCCCGCTTCAATCAACGTCCTATTCTTTCTTTCCACAACGCCATTTTGTTGAGGAACTCCAGCTGTTGAAAAGTTGTGATCTATCCCATGATCGTCGCAGTATCGAGCAACACCGTTGTTCTTAAATTCTGTTCCATTGTCGGATCGAACACTAACGATGTCATCTTCTTTTTAGGTTTGGAGCAGTCTGAATAAAGTGGTAAGAATGTCGTAGCAATTGTCCTTTGTAATCATCATATCCACCCATGTGTATCTAGAATAATCATCCACCACGACTAGAGTATATTTGTTTCCTCTAATACTTGCAATGGTAACTGGTCCAAATAGATCAATGTGCAGCAGTTGCAAACATCCAGTAGTTGAGGGATTTGTCTTGATGGAGAAAGACTGCTTCAGTTGTTTGCCAAGTTGACATGCGGTGCACTTCTTGTCATGATGATCAGCAACATTGGGAAGTCCTTTAACAAGATTATTCCTGCTGAGTTTAGATAGATACTTGAAGTTCAAGTGACTTAAGCGCTTGTGCCACAGCCAACTATTTTTGCTCACACTTTTAGCTACAAAACAAAGATTAGTACTAGAGTTCATATTTTGGAAATCAATAATATAAATATTTGTCTTACGATATCCCGTGAGTAATGTAGCTCCAGATTTGCCATCCTTGATAAGACATTTATTTGAAGTAAAATGGCATTCTAATCCTTTGGTTTCTTAACTGTTGGTTGAGCAGCGTTGGTGCGCGGATTTTGATTCGCTTTCATAGGGATGTAAGGTCCATAAACCACGGTGTCATGAAGCCTATCATCGATTGAGCTGAGATGGGTCAAGATGCTGAATTTCCACACGTCAAAATGATCTTCATCAAAGACTGGAACGTGAGTGTAGTTTGCAGTTGCCATAGGTTTTGAGTTTTCGATTTCGAATCGGCACCCAAGCTATTAAGCTTGAAAAACAAAAATGTTTTATGGAGGTATTTGCTCTGATACCACTTGTTGGTCCCAAAGGGGCAACAAGGGTTAGGGATGACCAAACACGGTTCCGGTTACGGTTCCGGTTCGGAACCGCCGGTTCCGGTTCGGCTTTTATGTGAACCTTAACCGGCCCTTGGTTACACCGGTTCCAGTTCCGGTTGTCACAATACGGTTCCGGTTCGATTTCGGTCCGATTCCGGTTCGGTTCCACGGTTCATTTTTTGATGGTTTTTTAACGGTTAATTCTGATGAAACTGTTAGAAATCGGTCAAAAACACATTTTTATTATTTTCATTCACTGATTTTGGCAAAAAAATCAGTCAAAACACAACTTTTCTTGTCAACTTTCCATTAGTAACGGTTAATTCTAATGAAACTGTTAGAAATCTAATGATTTTGATGGTTTTTTAACGGTTTTACTGACGGTTCAGACGGTTCCGGTTCGCAGTTTGGTTGGGCGGTTCGGAACCGCCGGTTCACGGTTTTTTGGGGGGTTGAACCTTAACCGGACTGTTAGAAATCTAATGATTTTGATGGTTTTATAACGGTTTTACTGACGGTTCAGACGGTTCCGGTTCGCGGTTTGGTTGGGCGGTTCGGAACCGCCGGTTCACGGTTTTTTGGGGGGTTGAACCTTAACCAGCCCTTATCCAAAACGGTTCCGGTTCCCACGGTTCCGGTTTTCGTGGCGGTTCATGACGGTTACGGTTTTTTCGGTTCCGGTTCCGGGCCGGTTCGACGGTTCCGGTCCGGTTTGGCCATCCCTAACAAGGGTATAAAAATAACTAGAGGGGGGTGAATAGCTGTTTTGAAATTCTTTTTGTACCCTTGATAAACTCAATTGCAAATGCGCACTTTATCAAATAAGCGTTATGGAATGTGTTAGGCCCAATTGGTAGGAAAATAGGCTAGAGGGGGGGTGAATAGCCTAATTAAAACTTTTCAAAGAAACACGTTTATAAATGCAAAGTCACTTATCAGATTGCAAACTATTATCAGTAAGCGCAGCGGAGAAGATATGACTTGTTTTAACTCACACAAAATCAGTTTATAAAAAGGTTTTGAGAGCTTGGTTTAAACACAAAGTAGTTTCTAAAAGTTCAATGCAGTTTCAAGAGATTGGTCAATGGAAATGATGATGAGTCAGCAAGAACAGTAATGATTTGCCGGTGATAGAGTTCCAACCGGCAAGGACAGTAAGTAACAGAGGACACAGAGATTTGGAGAGGTTCACAGTGTAAATACTGCTACGTCCTCTACCAAGTTTGGTCAGAACTTGGATTTGGGTTAAGAGCACTATTAAATATCCCTAGTCTATTACAAGAGCGGCTTTGCCGGATACAAAGACTAAATTCTAGAGATAGTTTAATGAATCGTAAAGCAAATATCTGACCAAGTGTATTTGAGCGGCAAGTTCAAAAGAACTTATCTCACTCAGGTGGGTGTGTGAAAACTCAGACAACGTATTCCTTAAAATAATCTAGTTCGGGAATACTAACAGTGTTGTAGAGTTTGTGCACAAGTGTATGTCCTATTAAATGATCTAATGATTATCTGGACAAGGAATGTTTGAGCTTCAATGAATGCTGCAAACAACCAATTCTCTTCAATGCACTAAAATCACCAACCTTCTTCAATGCACTGAGTCCTCTATATATAGGAGGAGTTAATGTCTTAGCTTGTTGAAGAAGGATAACATTTTAATTTCCAGCTGGGTAGGTGAGGAGCATTTAATGCAGTATCCTTGGCATTAATGGCGAAGATACGCGTGCCTTAAAAATCTGATGGGTAAAGACCCCTTTGTCTCAACCGGTTACCTGCAAAAGCAAGTAGAGACAGAGTATAGCTAAAAGTAGCTATGTGTCAGACGGCGTAGAAATCATTACAGAGTAGGTAAACTACTTTATAATAAAACAGTATAGAGACAATCAGCAAGGTTGACTTAATGAAATGATGTCACCTGACTGACAGTGCAGACTGTCTATTATATCGGCATGTTGTTGATCGGCAACTTGTGTATCAAGTTGATCGGCATGGAGTTGATCGGCAACTTTGTTAACTGATCTGCTGATTTGCTTCCTCTTGCTGGTTTGTCTTGTTGAAGAGTTGAAATACACCTGTGCTGATCACAAAGGATCCTAAGGGCACCTTAAAAAGGTTCTAATAAAATTGGGGGACCCTAAGTGTAGACATGATTGGGATTAAGTAATTCTAGGACCTAGGTATCTATTTGAACAACAATCTCCTCCTAATTACTTAAGTCCAATCACCCTTAAAGCTAAAGACATCACTTATCTTAGGGAAAAGATTTCTAAGGATATCTAGGTATAACCAAATCCTAAGGTAAGTCACACTAGATGTCTAATGCAAAAGGTGGATTCACCAAAATAAATGGTGAAGCCGGTTCAAGGAATCGGCAAGAGTGATGATCTGCAAAAGGAAATAGCACAGAATAATGCAGATAACAACACAAATATAAGAAAAACATATTAGCACAATAAAAATTTTATAAGCAAAGAAATTTGTCTGTGAAGGTCTTCAATAAGATATCTACATCATAGGCTATGTGACTCAAGGATCAGCAGCTGGAGGATCAGAAATCTTGGGATCTGCTGCTGGAGTTGAGTCCTTTGTAGATTCAGTCTTCCTAGCCTTCTTCCTTGCTCTTTCTTCTTTTCTTTCAGCTTTCCTCTTTGCTTTGCTCTGTCTTCTCTGCGCACTTTCCAATCTTTCAGACAGCATCTTGTTGTTGGCTTCAAGAGCAGCTATCTTCAGATTAGCTTCGGCAAGGGCAGCTTTGGTCTTAGACAATTCTGTTTCAAGTCTTCCCATATCTCTTATCTGCAGCCTCTGATTATCAACAAGATTCTGTTGAATGTTATGAGTTGTCCCTAAGGATTCAGAAAGAGCCATAATACGCTCGTCTCTGTCAGCAAGGAGAGCTTTCAATTCTTTAACCAGAGTATTCTCCTCCTCCTGATTGGACTTACGTAGACGCTTAACCAGGTCTTTATGAACATCCTTAACCAGGTCACCAACAGAAAGAGCCATATCACCAACATCAGCACGAGTGGCAGGCACTTGCTGATTTGTGAAATCGCCTTCACTAAACTTCAAATACTCATACAGACTGTTGACGATGGTAGGCTGGAAAATACTGGCAGACGTCGGGAGCACTATTGAAGGGATAAAATCTTCATTATTCAGATCAGCATCTTCAATAAGCACATCATCAGTCATCATCTCATCATCAGAGGAGATCAAGATCGGCTGAGATGGAGAGGGAGGAACAGGAGCAGCCGGAATAAGTAAGAACCATTGAAGGGCAGCAGCATCAGCAGAAGAGAAGAAATCGGCAGGGACAAAAGTTGAGACAATGAGATCATCAGAATCATCGGCACGACAGATCGGCAAAGGAAAAGCAGGATGAACTATAACGGCACGATCAGTCGGCAGCAGAAACATACCACTGTCTTCAAGTGAAAGGAAGGTAGCCAAGATTAAGTTCAAGTAAGCACGACCTTCAAGAATCATAGTCATTAACCCGGCATTCATCAGCCTTGAGGTATAGACTAGATGATCGGCACGCTGACGAGGATGGAATAATGGCAGAGTCATAGCCAAAGCGGCAGACTTGATTAAATAAAGAAGGCCACGAGGATTGGTATGCCTAACTTCAACGATGTCAGTCAGCAGATCATTGATCATCAAGCAGCTTCTCATCCATCCATTTGTAGTAATGCACACTTCAGTTGGAGAAGGGCCGGGAAGGGTAGATTCACCTCTAATCTTTATCTGTCCTGGTCTAGATCGAATTGGATCATAGACCACTTTCTTCTTAAGTCTAGAAATCCGAGGAGTCTTTCCCTTTGAACGAACAATGTCATCATCATTGAGAATCCAGGGAAGATAGATTGGACTATCACTGGTAGAACCTCCTAGAGAGAATTTATGCTTGGTGACATGAGGGTGGTCTTTGCAGAAGGGGAGTGGACATTTGCCTAAGGTATACTTGAAGGATAACCTTGGATGAACAGTGAAGAGAGGCTGTCCAAATTTGTTGGAGGGGATAGATGCATTGGAAGTGTACCAGTTGGAGCACATCATATCCTTCCCATTGAGAAAATAATCATAGCTGGGTGGTGGAGAAGTATCAACAGCATCAGGATCAACAAAGGCTTATTCTCCAACCACCATGTAATCAGCAGGATCTATCTCATCGGCATGATTTATATCGGCACGAGCAGCAACAGGATCAGCTTCATCAGCATGATCTACATAGGCATGAGCAGCAGCAGGAGCCGGTAAGAGAGGGATGATAACGGACGGCAAGCTGAACAAAGGCTGATGAAGAATCTCTTCAAACTGTAGACTAGCAGCAATGTCAGCATCAATATTAGGAGTACTATCATCAGCACCTCCTCCCAACTCCACAACCTCCTTGATTCCAGTAGGAGGAACAATCTGTATTTCAGGGGTTACTGATATTAACTGAATGTCTGTAGTTTTCTCAGTAAGATGAGTGTCAGCAGTTGTCTCATTAGTCACTTTTTCAGCAAGTTCTCCTCCTGAAACAGATACATCCAACTGTTGAGTGTCCATAGTTGTCTCAACTGGAGCAGGAAGGTCGGCAGATAGACCCATCAGAGGTTGAGTGTCTGAAGTTTGCTCAACATGAAATTCCACTATAGAATCACCGGAATGCCTTCCTTCAACACTACTATCACCTCCAAATACAGACTCTGCAAAGACTTCAGTAGTGGAAGCTTTAGTCATGACAGTTCTGATTGGCATCTTGTCACTATCTGTTGTAACTGAAGTGGAAGGAGAGTCAGCAGTGTTTTTGTGAGCACAGACCAAATCACCAAGCAAATCAGCACCATCATCATTATCAGCATCAGAATCACTGTCAGCAGAGTCACCATCGGTAACAAAAGAATTATCAACAGCATCTACATCATCGGCAGAATGAACATCGGCATCAGATAAAGTCTTGCTGCTGCTGGGAGAAGGAGCTTGAGCAGATGGATCGGCAAGATTTTCGGCAGCTAGGCGATCGGCATCTTGCTTCAGCAGAAATTCATTGGATTTGTCAATCAAGTCCATAGTGACTTTCTTGACTGATCTGAAGAAGTGAGCATTGAGAGGACTGTCAGCAGGAGCCTCGTCATCATTGTAGGTCAGAAGATCTTCATTATTCTCCATTCTGCCTATCTGATAAGGATCAAACTCTGTGAATTGAGAGAGCTGATTAAAAGTCCTGGCGTAGATAATCCATACATCCTGAACCATCATATCTTGTCTAATTCTGTCTTGAAAGAGATAGATCTGGTTCCAGGAAAGTGGTAGGAATTCAAAATACCGACCAAAATTGAGCTTTAGTTCAGCCTCTTTCAACTGCTTGAACTTTGATAGAGGTACAAACTTCTCTTTCCACATATCAGTCCGTCTGTCCAAACTCCTTTGATCAACATAATCAGCAGGATTTCCGGGAGTGACAGTGTCTTTCATCTCTTCATGAAACTGAAGAAGACGACGAATAAAGGGAGGCAGATGGTCAATCGGAAAGACCCATTTCTTGATCAAGACCTTGTTGGTGAAGGACCAAGGATTCTTGTAGAAGGTGTGGAAAGTTGGGTTTCTGATTGGAGCGCATTTCCTAGGAGTCTGAGACTTGAGCTTCTCAATGACATCCTCAATACTTTTGCCATCGGCAAAGTCATCAGTGAATTCTTCATCAGGAATTTCAACCTTGACAGCAGGATCGGCAGTTAGGGAAGCACCGGCAAGATGAGCAGGGGCAAACCTAATTAGCTTAGCTCTGGGATCAGCAGGAGGAATAGTGGAAGAAGGAACTTCATCGGCAAGCTTCACCTTCTTTGTCACCACTTGATCGGCAACCTTTATCAGTTTCCTTTTCTTTGGAGCACCAGGAGTAGAATCGGCAA
The DNA here is from genome assembly GCA_026119855.1 of Campanula takesimana. Classification (NCBI taxonomy): domain Eukaryota; kingdom Viridiplantae; phylum Streptophyta; class Magnoliopsida; order Asterales; family Campanulaceae; genus Campanula; species Campanula takesimana. The sequence goes on from JAOWBW010000087.1 coordinate 2,065,759, forward strand.
GAATCCTATCTGTTGAAGTAGCAGGAGTAGAGACTGCTGCTGATTGAGAAGCAACTGAAGGAATGGTCTTTGCCTTTTTCTTCCTTTTAGAAACAACAGGTGCAGGAGCAACAGAAGGGGCATCGGCACTGGAAGCATTCTTTGAAATCCTTTTCCAATCCTTAGCATCAAAGAACTTCAACCTATTGAAAGGCAAGCTGGATGGAAAGCGATCGGCAGCCACTACATTGGCATTTCTCCTCAGAATCATACTTATCAACAGATAATGGCATCCTTTTCCAGGATTGGCCTTGTTCTTCAATCTGTCAGAAGCCCACTTATCAGCAGCCGTAGCGATAATCCTGAATATGTAGGCACACCAGTTGAACTCAATCTGCAGAACAATGGCGGCCATAGCTTCAAATTGCACATCAGTAATATTGCTGTGGGATCCAGATCGGCAAATGAGACATCTATCAACTATCTCAGCCAAAGCATAGTATCTTCGGGGATAATGAATCTTCAGATGATTAGTGCCACTAAGCCTTGTGCCAGCACCTCTCATGATAATCCAAGCCTTATCCAGTTCCTGCTCATCAACTAGAGCACTCAACCCTTCATTCCCAAGATTGGGAAAAACTTCAGAGATAGAAGAGGGAGAAATAGAGATCTGCACGCCCAAAACAGTAGAATTGATGGAGACGATAACAGAGGAATCAGCACGAGCGCGGACAACTGAAGAGTTGGTGAAGAATTCTTTGACAAGATCCACAAATACTGAACTAACTCCTGATGGGGTGATGAACGAATCAAGCAAGGACCCAATAAGAAGATTCTTCAAGAAAACCCCGTCGGCTTCATCGTTGAAGTAGTCGGAGTCAACATAGCCTCCGTAGATATCTTTTTCGCCGGACATTGTCTGCAAAATTACTCAAACAACTCTCAATGTTAGACATAAAGACAAATCAAACCATAGATGATTAGAAATGAGCAGAGAATAAACATTAACACTTACCAGATTATGAATAGATGAACAAATAAAACGATGAATTGGTAATCTGGAAAGAGGAGAGATAGAGAGAATAGAGAGCAGAGAGAAAATGGCGGAGAAAGAGCTTAATGGAATTTTGAAAGGCGTTATATATGTTATGGGGGAGAGAGAATATGAAAGGGCAAGGGAGAGAAATAACTGTACCTTTTGTCTCGGAGACCGTGCGCACGCAAAAATTAATGCGCACACAAATCGGTAAGGTGAACAGTTAAAAGTAAGAGGGAGAAAGGGTAAATTAGTCAAAAATAAAATAGAAGTGATGATGACCTGTTTACCTGCTGATGTATCTCATTAAATGGAATACATCTTGACACGATTTTGGATAAGAAAGGTACACACACGTGTCAGGGAGAAAGTGTGACCGATGTACCTTTGATTTGATTGCTTACGTCATGTGTCAGGAATCTTAACTTTTGCAGAGACGTGCTGATTTGATTTCATTAATCGGCAAGATAGCTTGAATCGGCAAGATATATAGATAGAATCGGCAAGATGATTTTGACAAAATTTTCGATCGGCAAGATTTTGTCGGCATGTTCGTAGTCGGCAAGATAATTTGATGCTCTGCTGATTTGATCGGCAGACTAACACAAAGTAGCAAAGTTAGCGCAATTTTAACCATAAAAATCAATCATACCTAATTCACCTCTGAGGAATTCAAATCTTTTCTGATCCAAGGGCTTTGTTAGTATGTCTGCTCTTTGGAAATCGGTATGGACTTTGAGCAGCACAACATTCCCTTTTTCAACATGTTCCTTCAGGAAGTGGTATTTGATGTCTATGTGCTTGGTTTTGGAATGCATGACCGGATTGTTTGATACTGAAATTGCTGATTGGTTGTCACAATAGATGGGACAAATTTGAGATGGTACTTCATAGTCAACCAGCTGCTGCTTCATCCATAGAATCTGTGAACAGCAACTGCCGGCAGCTATGTACTCAGCTTCAGTAGTGGAAGTGGAAATTGATGCTTGCTTCTTACAGGACCAAGACACCAATCTATCACCAAGAAATTGGCAAGTTCCACTTGTACTCTTTCTGGTCACCCTACAAGCTGCAAAGTCTGCATCTGAATAACCTATAAGATTGAAAGATGAATCTCTTGCATACCATAATCCAAGGTTAGCAGTGCCACATAAATATTTAATAATACGTTTTACAGCCTGCAAATGGGATTCCCTAGGGTCAGCTTGAAACCTGGCACAAACACAAACAGCAAACATAATATCTGGTCTACTGGCAGTAAGATAGAGGAGTGAGCCTATCATACCTCGGTAGACAGTCATGTCTACTTTCTTACCAGACTCATCCTTATCTAAATGAATGTTAGTGCCCATCGGTGTGCTTTGAGAGTGAGCATTGTCAAAGCCAAACTTCTTGATAAGTTCTTTAGCATACTTGGCTTGACTGATGAATATTCCTTCATGGGTTTGTTTGACTTGCAGTCCAAGGAAATATGTTAGTTCACCCATCATGCTCATCTCGAACTTGCTCTGCATCAGTTTCTCAAATCTCTTGCAAAGGGATTCGTTAGTGGAACCAAAAATAATATCATCGACATAAATTTGAACAAACAATGAATGACCCTTATGCTTGGCAACAAATAAAGTAGTATCGATTTTACCTCGAGTGAAGCCTAAGCCATCGCTAAGTAAGAACTTAGAAAGGGTTTCATACCATGCTCTTGGAGCTTGCTTTAAGCCATAGAGTGCTTTCTTCAATCGGTAGACATGATCAGGCTTCTTGGAGTCCTCAAAACCTGGTGGTTGTTCAACATAGACTAGTTCTTGGAGTTCTCCATTCAGGAAGGCACTTTTCACGTCCATTTGATATAGCTTGAATTCCTTGAAGGCAGCATAGGCTAAGAAAAGTCTTATAGCTTCCAATCTTGCAACAGGAGAAAATGTCTCATCGTAGTCGATTCCTTCCTCTTGACGGTAGCCTTTAGCAACTAACCTTGCTTTGTTTCTAATGATTTTCCCAGCTTCATCCAATTTGTTCTGTAAACCCACTTAGTACCAATAACTTGCTGAGAAGTTGGTCTTGGCACAAGTTCCCATACTTTGCATCTTTTAAACTGATTCAGTTCCTCTTGCATGGCTTCAACCCAACCAGGATCGGCAAGAGCTTCTTCAGTCTTCTTTGGTTCTATATCGGAGACCATAGCAGATGAGAAAAGGCTTTCAGCAATGCTCTACTAAGGTTCCTAGTTAATCTGGGACCAAAGACATCACCAATCACATTTTCTAATGGATGATCACGAACAGTTCTGACTTCTCTCGGCACATCTTGTCTTACTGATTCTTGTTGTAAGGATTCTAGAGGAGGATCAAGATCAGCAGAAGGTGTAGGAGAAGAACTTTGAGTGAGAGGTGGATGAAAGCTTGGAGGAATAGGTCTTATAACAGAAATTGGTTGAGGGTAGATCTGTCTTCAGGATGATCAGCAGAGTTTGCATCGGCAAACGGATTATGAAATTCATCAGCAGGTTCTGGTTCTGCTGATGAAGGAAAATACGGAGCATCTGCTGATTCTTCTGCTGAAATGACTGGATCAGCAGCTGGTACTTGATCTGCAGGATTAGTATTACTGGATTCACCTGTCTCATGAGCACTAGACACATTAGTACTATTTGGAGCCTTGTCAGACACTAACAAATCAAATTCATCAAAGGTTACATGAACAGATTCAACAATTTTCAAAAGTTTTTATTGAAAACTCGAAAGGCCTTACTGTGTTTAGCGTATCCAACAAAGATTCCTTCATCAGCTTTCTCATCAAATTTACCTCTGTGCTCTTTTCCATTGTATAGCACGTAACATTTGCAGCCGAATATCTTGAAGAATCCAATGTTGGAATTCTGCCTCTCCAGAGTTCATAAGGAGTCTTGTTAAGGAATTTGTTGATTAGAGATCTGTTCTGGGTGAAGCAGGCTGTATTGATCGCTTCAGCCCAAAAGTACTTCGGCAGCCTGGCTTCGGCAATCATGGTCTTACCAGCTTCAATGAGAGTTCTGTTCTTCCTCTCAACAACACCATTTTGTTGTGGTGTACCGGCAGCTGAGAAGTTGTGGTCTATACCATGATCATCACAGTACTGAGCAATACCATTGTTCTTGAATTCAGTGCCGTTGTCTGATCTCATACTGATGATATCGCTTTCTTTCTGAGTTTGTAGTAGTCTGAATAACTTGGTGGCAACAGCATATGTGTCATCTTTGTGACTGAAAGTTTCCACCCAAGTATATCTAGAGAAATCATCTACTACAACCAAGGTGTATCTACTTCCCCCGATACTTGCTGTAGATGTGGGGCCAAATAGATCCATATGTAGCATTTGGAGGCACTTAGAAGTTGACATGCAGGGCTTGCTTCGGAAAGATGACTTATGTTGTTTTCCAAGCTGGCAGGCCTTGCATTTCTTTGCTTGATCAGCAGACACTGAGGCAGACCGTTAACAAGATTTGAACCGGCAAGCTTGGATAGATATTTGAAGTTCAAGTGACTGAGTCTCTTTCCGCTAGCCATGTTCTCACTGATGTTCTTAGCTACAAAACAAACATTAGCAACACCAGTAATAGCACTTAAGTCTACTGCAATAAATGTTACCTTTACGTTTGGCAGTGAGAAGAGTCTCATTGGAAGCAATGTCTTTCACATAGCAACTGGAAGTAGTAAATACGCATTGCATTCCTTTATCACAGAATTGTGATATTGATAGAAGGTTGTGTTTCAGACCATCCACT
>JAOWBW010000870.1:0-74127 GCA_026119855.1 Campanula takesimana
AACACTTGTAAAGTGACTTTACTGATGAAGTAGAAAACATTATTTTTGTTAAAGATAATGAGGAGATTAATTTTCTTGTTTGGAATAAGAAAAGTGCTTTATTTATTATGATTTACTTCATTGTGTTATCATATAAATAAATCTTATATCCTAAATCTTGAAGAACAAAGTAATAAAGGCTATAACATAAATAATTAAAATTCTTTATGCATTATTGTTTTGATCAAATAAATAAAAGATGCATATCTAAAATTCCATGGGATGGAGTTTTAAGTCATATGATTTGGAATCACATGATTTATGCAAATCTTATTTACTTGGACCAAGACATCCTTTACTATGATTGGTAAAAGGCTAATATCTTAATTGACCTAATACATTTTGATGTGTATGGTGCATTAAGAAGCAATGCTAAAAGAATTTTTTTTATTATACTTGGTAAAACTATTCAAAGACTCTGATTGGATCAAGATGACGAATAATTGAACCAGAATTTGACAGTCATCATTAAAGTTGTGAAATGGTTTCACAAATTAACTTCACTAAGAACATCATTTTAATGATGTGTCTGCATGGAAGTACAATAACCTTATTGGATATGTTTCATTAGATGATAAAGTCAAATTGATCTTCCATTATTAATTTTGGGGTTATGTATTACAAACCGCTGTAACTACACTAATTTGAATTCCATCAAAGAGGTTAATTGGTGAAATAAAACTCGGTTTGTCTTTCATAAAGATTTAAGATGGTGAGACCTTTTTGAAAGGAGTTGTCTGGGACACACTCACATTTAAATATCTATAAATATATTTTCATGGGATATCCTAAGGAAACTTGAGGATAATAATTTTACTCATAAGAAACAAATGGTTTGTTTAATTATGATGATACTTTTCTAGATAAATGGTTATCTCTAAAAGAATCAGTGGGAGTAAAATGTATCTCGAATGGTTCGAGACTAGAAAATATATTTTAACCTAAGATGGAGTTGAACAAGTTTTCACAAGGAGTGGTGAAAAGTCTGTTCAAGATATACAAATACTTGCGACACATGATAGGATACAATCTATTAGTAGAAATATTGGATATTTCGAAATAGAAAGTATTGAGGTAAAAGTTCATTTAGAATGAAGTTTTACCACCTATCAAAGATGCAATATCAACTCCATTTAGATTAATGGCTTGGAGTCATAAAATCTAAAAGGCAATTCATGTATAATAATCAAGTTTGGAACTGATCATTCTAACCTAAGGTGTTAAAACCAAAGGAGATGATGACTTTTCTTGGAGAAAAATGTTACATGGGTAGCAGAAACTTATTAGAATTTCATAGTCACATGTTCATATTTGGAATATGAAATTTGACAAAATGATATCAAAACAAGCGTTCCTCAACGGGAACTCACTTAAGGATGTATTGGATACAACCTAAAGGTTTTGATAGTCAAGAAAATTCTAAAAAGTATGAAATTTGCGAAGATTCATGGATGGATTGAAGCAACCTTTTGGGAGTTGGAATCTCCGTTTTGATAAGTCATAGAGCTTGGCTTGATCAAGAACGAAGATGAATCTTGTATATACAAGAAGATTAGTGGGAGCATGGTGCTATTCCTTATCTAATATGTGGATGACATATGCTCATTGGAAACGACATCCTACACTTTAATCTGTAAAGATTTGGTTAAGAAAGTGTTTCGCAATGAAGAATATGGATGAAGCATAAGTCATTGGCATTAAGATCTATAGAGATAGATCAAGGAAGCTAAATTTTTTAAAGCCAATGTACATACATTGACAAAGTCATAAGAAGATTTTGCATGGAAAATTCTAAGAGAGGACATTTGTCAGTGTTACATGGAGTTTTCTCTAAGCAAGACTCAATGTCCTAAGACAAAAGATGAGCATAAGAAAAACGAATGAGATGCCATTGCTTCGGCATTGGATCCATGAGCCATGATAAGTACTAAGGCGGATATATCAATGGTTGGAGCATGACGAGTAGATATTAATCCGATAACCGGTGAGAGTCATTGGATGGCTGTGAAACAATCTTAAAGCACTTTAGAAGGACTGAAGAATTGTTTTGATCTATGAAGGGATTGAAGATGATCTCGTCGTATATGGGTACGCGGATGCATGCTTCCAAACCGACAAAGATGATAAAAGATCGCAATTGAGTTTTATAAATAATAGTGAAGCTGTAAGTTGGAATGGTTCCAAGAAGAGTCATTAAATTCTACAACTAAATCTAAGTATATTGCTGCATTGGATGCTGCAAAGGAAGTAGTTTGGATTAAGAAGTTCATGGTGAACTTAAATGGTTCCTAGTATTGCTAACTAATCCAATAGACCATATTAGTGATAATAGTGGTGCTATTAATCAAGCAATGGAACCAAGGGCACATCCTAAATCCAACACATACTTAGGCGTTTTCTTATCGTTCGAGAAATCGTTGATAAGGGAGACGTAAATATATGCCAATACCAAGTAATGATAACGTTACGGACACGCTAAACAATGGGACTTCCACAAGCTAAACATGATGGTCATGTTGGGTCCATGGGTATTGGATACCTAGGGAATTGGGCCTAGGGCAAGTGGGAGATTGTTGGTGTTGGTGCCCTAGGCACGTTTGTTAAACGTTGTATAAGTTATCATTTTATTCATAATGATAAAGAGATAATAAGATTATTATTATGGCTCGTGTTTGCTTATAATAATCTCCGTCCCTAGAGGTTGTTAAGCACTAGTATAAAGGCTAAATGATCATGGGATGATCATGTTAGATTTATGGGTACTTGTTTGGAACAAGGTACTGGACATGACCCGCGGTATGAGATTTATGTCATGGTCGATGTCATATATAAATCTCATATTAGTTATGTCATTTGAATCCTTGGACATGAAGTTATTATAGTCTTCCACTTGATGAACATTATGTTTGACATATTCAAACGCTGCCTTAACACAGTAGTTATAAAGGGTATGATTGGCATGATTGGATTCACGTAGGGAAGAATAATAAGCCAAATGGATTTGTCCCTCTTCGGAGAGATGTCAAGCTTGGGCCCCTCGAAGGAACGATGTTGATGAAATGTTTGGCCAAACTCAAATGGATTGATTGGATCAATGTCATTTGGATTATCAACATATTCGGAATCGAGAAAAGTATTGAACAATACAAGTTGACTTGTTGACCATGACTTGTGTTCAATGACATCGTGGACAAAGGGATTATGACATGTTCTAAAAAGAATGCGAACTTGTATCTAGTTATATACTATTTGGGTAGGTATGACGGTTTGCTAGAACCTAATCATATCTTATGGTTTCATGTTTGAACCCATTGCCAACTTAGTATAATCCTAAGGGTCACACACAATAGAACGAATCTAAATAAGGACTATATTGGAAATTTGGAAAAATGGATTTTTCTGGGCCTTTGGGCGACTGCCCAAATGGGCTGCGCGACCAGCACAAGAAATTGGGCGGCCGCACACCTCAGTTTGGGCGGCCGCACAGTACTGTCGGGGACAGATTCCTAATTTGATTCGGAAAGGAATTTTGGACGGGTTTAGACACAAGTTTCCTATTGGAATAGGTCTAACTTGTATATAACATCAAAATTCGGCCAAGAACAGAACCTAAGCTTTTGTGCAAGTCTCCAAAGAGTTTGAGAGAGTTTATTTTGTTCTAAGAAATCCTAGATTGAAGAACAAAATTATACACAAAGAAAATTCTCCATATAGTTCATATTAATTATGAAAACGTGTTTCATAATTTGGTCTAGCAACCAAGATCAAGTGTTCTTGATATTCGTTCGTGGTGTGGATACCGCTAGAGGGTGAAACTTATCATCTTCATAGTTCATGATTCTTGCTTTGTTCGTGATCAAGATTTCAAAGCCTCCATCGAATTCAAGGTTGCAAAATCAAAGGCATCAAGGGTAGTATTCTAGTATTCATATTGTTTATTTGACTTAATCATATGAATGTATCTATGGGCTTTGGGTTCATTAAATTTAAATGCTTAATTCTGCTGCGCATGTGACTACGAACCCAATAGCTTAAGTGTTGGCCAAGAAAAGGGGTTGAGATCAATAAGGAAACTGACCAAAACCCGACTGTCAAGGGGGGATATCTCGTACGAGACATCAATGTCTCGTACGAGACATCCATGTGTCGTACGAGACATCCATGTGCTGGAATCACATTTTGCCCTCTGCAGCAGTTTTGATATTCATTTAGGCCCCTGACTAACGGACTCAGTCAGAAACTTAACGAAACATGTCCAACTTAACAAGTTTCGACCCAATCAAAGGCGAGACACAGAAGTAGTGTGAACTATGAATGAAGTCCAAAATGGGGTGTCTACAGAGCCCTTGGCGACGATACTTATGGATGAAGTAACGTCGTCGATAGAAATGACACCATTTTAAATAGGGGTATGGTCGTGCTAAAAAGCTTCTACGTATTCTCGGAAGGAAATCAGACCAAACGAGTTCGACTCTGAAAAACACGCAAAAACTGAGGTTTAAGGTATTTGAAAATCATTTTTTTGAAAAAAATACTTGCGGTAAGTAAAAGCTTAGAGTTTAGAGAGTACCCATACTGAGGAATCAATGGCCTTGACCCAATTCTTAATATATACCTTTTTGGTTGATGACGAACCATCTCCAGTTGCAATCCATACTGAGGAATAAATCTCTTTGACTCCAATTCTGAATATACCCTATTGTTGATGACGAACCGCCTTCAACTCTGGTGAAAATCCTATGTTATTAACATACGTCTTGATAACAATTATCGGACTCTGGGTTTGGAGATGCCAATTACTTAGATCCTTGCTTCTCCTTCCAACGAGGTTGCTTTATTTGCCGGAAAATATGAATCCTATGCCAATGACATACGTCTCGATGACAATTATGGGACTCTGAGGGGTGTGAATCCTATGTTATTAGCGTACATCTCGATAACAATTGTGGGATCACTGGTGGTGGAGACGCCAATTACTTGGATCCTTGCTTCTCCTCCCAACGAGATTGCCTCTCCGTCGGAAAATATAAATCCTATGCCATTAGCTTACACCTTGATGGCAATTGTGGGAATCTAAATGGTGGGATCCTATGTTATTAACTTACATCTTGATAACATTTATGGGATACCCGGTTGTAAATCCTGTGCCACTAATATACGGCTTGATGACAGTTGTTGGATTTAGAGTTTGCTGATGCAGATTTTGTTACTCACCCATGATCTTGGATGTGCGGTGAGAATAAATTCATACTGAGAAACAACTTTGCTTGTTCCAATTCTGAAAATATTCTTTTGTTGACGACTCAATGTTCCATCTTGAACCGGGTTCAGATTCGACCTTTCAGTCAAAACCAGGGTTTTTTCTGACCTTTCTGTTAAAAGCAGGGATTTTCTGGAATTTCTCAAGAAAACATGGTTTTCTGAGGATTTTCTGGGGATACCTCATACGAGGGAAAGATGTCTCGTATGAGACTTCTTTGATTTCACGCAGATCAGAGTCATTTCAGGCGCTGATAAGTGATTTCAAAATCATTTTTCTTATTTCATTTCGAGAGCTTATCAACCCTAGGCGATTTTCTTCCCAAAAATATCCATTTTCACCAAGCTCTAGTGACTCCCATCCCTTTTTGAGGGCCGGTGCTAATCATTCGCACAAGGAACATCTCTTTGGTAGGCATATGAAGGGCAAAGTGTGGGCAACGGATGAGTTATGCCGTTCCCTGAGGATCACGTTTCTCACGCCGTTCGGATGAGGCGGGTAACGATCTCTTCCTTTGACTGAGTTTCCATGTCAATTTCGTTGTTGCATGTCTTAATTTAGCGTTCTAGCGATTCGACTTTTGTCAATTTTTGCCTAGAATTATCGTCTGCTAGGGTTTACCATGCATGGCTGATCTTTCGATGGAAATTCATCCTTGTGGATGTTTAAAATCATTGTAGTATAGTAGTACATGATTTCGACTGTCGTTTTCGGGTAAAATGCTTAAATGAGGATTTTACCGATTTTCTGACATTTTTCTCTTTTGTCTATGTTGCTTGCAGTCATTCAGGGTTATTAACAACTGTAGAGGCAGCGTACGAGCGGTTGCAGAGAGGTGGGCAACTCTCAATGGCGAGATGAAGGAAGAGATCGAGAATCTCGGGCTGAAACCTTCTTTGACGGCTTAGTCGGTGAGAGGAGGAACGTTCACTTGCTCCAAGCTATTCGGGAGTACTGGTGGGATAGCACTCATACCCTGCACATGCAGTGGGGGGAGGTTACCATGACCCCTACTGACTTTCATTCCATTACTGGGCTTGCTATCGCCGGTGAGCCGCTTGAGGTGGATGTCGATTTCTCTCCCAGTAGGGATGATATGATGCATTTTCTGGGCTTCTCTATGAGTACCCTAGGCAAGGGTGTCCCTCTGAAGTCCTTGAGGGACAATGTGGATGCCTATGTTGCCACTAATGCAGGCCAGATGCATCTTACTTCTATTCGCATTGCAGCCGTTCGTGGCTTTCTGTGGTGGGCCTTTTCTAAGACGCCATTTGCCAATCATGCGTCGACATCCTTGTTCACTCTCCCGAGTGTGTTGAGGATCATGCAGCATGTCACTGATGCTAGTTGGGGTTTAGCTAGCTTGGCCCACTGCTATGTGGCGATGGATGAGAGTTTGCGGGATTGGGCGAACACTGGCTTAGGTGGCTACAGTCAAGCCTGGGAGGTATAATACTCATCTTCTTCTGTATTCCTCCTCAATTTCAGCCCCAGTTTACTTTTTGTCTCGGTAACTCATTCAGTTTTTACATTTTTCTATGTTTCTCCCATTTGCAGGCTTGGGGCTACGCCATGTTTGGTCTCTTTTCTTTCAAATTTTGAGACAACACTGTCATGTTCCTAGATACTTTGAGGTGGCGCCGGGGTAACAGGGATACCCATGATGAGCAGGCAGAGGGGGCTGATATGCCAGTTGAGCGCATGCGGCTATATTTTGACATATGGGAGGCCATCCCTGAGTCCGCTGTGGCTTTCTTTCCTTGGCGGAGCTTTGGCATTGACCATGTTTACGGGTTTGCTGGCATGAGATTGCTGATGATCAGCCTCGGTGGGGGATGCTTCTATTTAGGAGAGAGAGTCTCTCGCCAACAAGGTGGTGGCAGGCTCGATGTCCTTGTTCCTCTGGACCCACCGGCTCATATGCTTAACTCTTATGCCATCGCGGAGGAGGAGAGAGGGGACCTCATCATTGGCCAGGATGCTTTTGACCATATGTCTCAGGAGGCTGATTATCAGGACTTTCTTGCTCGTCTCATGCCCCAGTTGATTCTAGAGGGTGATCAGGCTCAGGCCCAGGGAGTTGTTCATGTCCCTTTCCGTCCGCAGCTCGGACCGTCTTCATTTACCTACAGCGTGGCTGAGGGGGTAGAGAGCACCGAGGATCTTCCCGCCCAGTACGATATGCCTGAGGGACTCGTACCTCCTGCCGACGCGACCATGGTATGATTTATGACCCTTCTTCCATCACTTCCTGTCATTTTACAATTTCATCTCTCTGTTTATCATTTATCAGAAGATTTTGATATCTCTATTTGTTTCCTCTCAACAGGTGCCCATTGCCGAATATAGAGAGACCACGGATCTCTTAGGCAGGTTAGCTCGGCAGATGGCAGAGTCAGCCTCTTGCGGGAAAAGGCCTCGGACTGATGAATGATCATGTGGCGGTGACGACGTCTTCTCCCTTTTGATGTCTGAGTAGATAGGATCCCCCATTCCCTCTTTTCGTTGATGATGTATTTATTGCCTCGGCTTAGGCGAAGACAATTTTTCTTTTTGTACCTATGCAACAGTTAATTCCTAACTTTAACACACAATACTTTAGTTAATTTTGTTTTTATTTTTAACTGTGTAAATAAATTGAGTCACATCCGGTTGGTCAACCGAGGGGTAATTTTATGAGATGATTCGCGTTGGGGTCATTTGTATGTGATGTATAAACCGTTTCAAGTGCATTTCTGAGGTGATTGAGACATGTTTTGACCTGTCGGGCAACCTGGGATTTGAGCAGAGTTGTGATGTCTGAACTGGGGAGATACCTCGTACAAGACATTGATGTCTCGTATGAGTCATCCTCTGAATCTGCGACGGTTTCTCCTTTTTTCTTGGGATTTGGTATCCAAACTTGTATATAAACACCTCTAGTCCGTCCTAGAGTACCATGCAGCCTTAAATCAGTTATGGGAACTTTTCTTTTGGAGTAAAATTTTCAACCTTTTGCTCCTGATGGCCCCGAGCAAGTCCCTCCCTTCATCAATAATTGTTGATGAGTTCTCCTTGGACTCAGAATTAGTGGAACGCTACAAAAATGACTTAGAAAGTTTCTTTCGCTCGTTCAATAAACCTCGTCAAGAGAGATTCGTGGAGATGTTCGTTTTAGATTCTTTTCACCTTGAAGAATCTAAAACCGGATTGGGACCTTTTGAAAGGAGTTGCACGCTTCATGGATGTCTCGTACGAGACGTACATTGATGTCTCGTACGAGATATCCCCCTTGACAGCTTGGGTTTTGGTCAGTTTCCTTATTGTCTCACCCCTTTTCTTGGCAAACACTTAAGCAATCCGGGAAAACCTATTGGACGATCCTAGAGTCAAAATACCTCTGTGGGAATCAAGTCTTGGATTCCCATCACAACTTACATTCTTGGCTCAAACCCTAGGTCAAAAACCCTATAAATATAGTTGTTCTTGCCTAGAATGACTAATGGTCAACTCTAGAATCCTCATACACCCAAAACCACTCCAAATCTGATCAAAGAGGTCTCCATAATCAGCCTCTCTCCCTCACCCACGAAATTCAAGCCTCCACAACACCATTCAAGCCAAGTTCATTGGATCATCAAGGCCTTGTAGTTAAGGCCATCCATGAGGATTCTTGAAGAACGCTTAGGTAAAACTCTTTGTTTTCTACCTTCTCATCTCCTTCTTTGTCTTTGAAGTAGTGTGATTCCATTAAAGTATCAGCCTAGAGCCCCTCCAATCCATGGATATGGCCTCGAAGCATATGATCCTATTTGCACCCGAGAAGATACCCGCTCGCCTTTTTTATTTGAGAGTCGCCACCATGTTGTTGAACGGAACACGGACCGTAAGATTCTTAAGTTCGGGGGTTAAGTTATGGATTGGGAAGGTCAAGGAGCACCCAATCCACCCAATCTAGGATTGGTCTTGCTTAGGTGTTTTTAATCAAATAAAGAACAAGTAAATAAAACAAGTAAAGCCAATAATTAATTTCTTAATTATTGGAATGTCGGATCATGTGCTTTGAGACCATCTCCATGGATTGGAGAGGCTCTAGGATGATCCTTTTGATGGGATTACACTACTCTAAAACAAAGAATGAGATGAGAAGTAGAGATTAAAAGCGTAGGAGTTTACCTAAAGCGTTCTTGAGATTCCAATTGATGGCCTTGACTAAGGCCTTGATGATCCAAGAGTTTTGTGATGACTTTGGCTAGAAAATATGAGTTTTTGGTGGTGTTTTGGTGTGAGGGAGGAGTAAAAACGGGATTAGAGAGAGAAGGACTGATTAGAGGTTGATTTGGAGGTGATTAGTGATTAAATGGTGATTAGGGAACACAAGGGTGAAAACCCTTGTATTTATGGGTTTAGGAGACTTGGGGAGCAAGTAGAGAGGTTGAATTAGGTAAGGTGATCAATAGGAAACCTCCAGGAAGTCTCTTAATTGATATCACCCGGATTAGAAGAGATTTTGCCAAGAAAGAGATCAAAACGGAGGAGGAAACTGATTAAACCCGCAGACAGGGGAGATGTCTCGTACGAGACATCCAATGTCTCGTACAAGGCATCCAGTATAGAAGTACTATTTTGCCCTTGTCTATAGTTCTGTTGTTCAGTTTAGCCCCTGACTAACGGATTCAGTTAGAAAATTAACAAAACATGAAAAAAACTAACGAGTTTTCATCCAATCACTAAGGCGAGACACGAGAGTAGTGTAATCATAAATGTGAGTTCAAAATGGGGTGTCTACAGAGCCCCTCGGCGACGATACTTATGGAAGAAGTAACGTCGTCGATAGAAAAGACACCATTTAGAACTTTGGGTATGGTCGTGCTGAAAATCTGCCTACGTATTCCCCGAAAGGAAATCAGACCAAATGTAGTTCGACTCTGAAAACATGAAAAAGCGGTGGTTTTAGGTATTTTGGAAATCATTTTGAAAGCAGTATTGCGGTAAGTAAAGTTTAGAGTTTAGAGAGTACCCCATACTGAGGAATCAATGTCCTTGACCCAATTCTGAATATGCCCTCTGTTGTTGATGGAGTGTCGCGGTTGACGATGTTGCTGGTGCAGACTGTGTTGCAGACTGTATTGAAGTTGTTGGGGAATATCCTCAATCAATGCTCCTACATTGAGAGTACTGGATATTATCCTCTTTCAATAGTTGATTGAAAGTACTGGATCCCTGGATGTTCTCATTCAATGGCTGATCGAAAGTACTGAACATGTCCTCTTCCAATTCCTCATTGAAAGTACTGGACGGTTTTGATGTAGATGTAGACTTCTGAATGTCCTCGTCAATGGTTGATCGAATGTACTGGACATTATCCTCTTCCAATTCCTCATTGAAAGTCCTGGATGCAGAAACTCTGAATTTGATGTTGATTTGTAGACTTCTGAATGTCCTCGTCAATGGTTGATCGAACGTACTGGACATTATCCTCTTCCAATTCCTCATTGAAAGTCCTGGATGCAGAAACTCTGAATTTGATGTTGATTTGTAGACTTCTGAATGTCCTCATCAATGGTTGATCGAACGTACTGGACATTATCCTCTTCCAATTCCTCATTGAAAGTCCTGGATGCAGAAACTCTGAATTTGATGTTGATTTGTATACTTCTAAATGTCCTCGTCAATGGTTGATCGAACGTACTGGACATTATCCTCTTCCAATTCCTCATTGAAAGTCCTGGATGCAGAAACTCTGAATTTGATGTTGATTTGTAGACTTCTGAATGCCCTCGTCAATGGTTGATCGAACGTACTAGACATTATCCTCTTCCAATTCCTCATTGAAAGTCCTGGATGCAGAAACTCTGAATTTGATGTTGATTTGTAGACTTCTGAATGTCCTTGTCAATGGTTGATCGAACGTACTGGACATTATCCTCTTCCAATTCCTCATTGAAAGTCCTGGATGCAGAATCTCTTTGATTTGGTGTAGACTTGTAGACTTCTGAATATCCTCTATCAATCAGTTCATGGAGCTGATTGAAGGTAATGGATATTATCCTCTCTCAATGCTCCTACAATGAAAGTACTGGATGCTGAATTTTCTATGACTGAATTCTCTGCGGGGATCGTCTGATCGCTGCTAAATTTTTCTTTTTCTTTTTGAGCACGGATTGGTTTCTGTGCACCTGTTCATTCAACAAGTAGAACCTATTCTAGCAAGCAATTTAGCCTTGATTTTAGTTTGCAATTGGACTCATGTGGCGGTGACAAATTTATGTGCATGCTCGGTCGGTCAACCTTGGTGTAAGTAGTGTGAATAGCATGGATTCGCGATGGGATGTTTATTGGTGATGAACTGTATGTGTTGATTTGTGTGTGTGTGCGGGGACCTGTTTTGACAAGTTGGGACCTAATCAGGTTTTCTGCAAAGATGATGCTACGGAATTCCTTCGATGGTTATCTCGTGTGAGACTCATTTGCCTTGTGCAAGATGATCAGTCCAGATCGTTCCTTTAGTCATGTTGTGTCAAGGGAGACAACTATTTGTTCGACAACCAATGATATTTATCAATGTGCAAGCTCTAAGTAGGCCGAGCGTACCTTTTTGACAAATCTAGAGTTCCATGTCCGAAAGTTTCCGGTGAAGGTGATGAGAAACACTATCTATTCCCCCAAGTTTATCTCATGCTTTGGTCTAAGTCAAGCCCCAAGAATCTTGTATGTCATAGATGACTTCGTGAACAGGTTTATGAGGCTGTTTTGACTTGAAAAAGAGTGCTCTCCCGCTTGATTGATTTAAGGAAAGAGGAAGGTTGAAGAAGAAATGATTTGAAGAATGTTCTCCCTACTTTTTTTTTTAATTTTTTTTTGTGACGCACCCTGATTTTTGCCTAGACCGCCCTTTCGGGTTTTCAATCTCGCGGGCATCTCTTTTGCGTCTCTTTTCATTTTTTTTTTGACAAAGTATGTACTCGAAGATGACTCAGAGAGGAGAGTAATTTTGTCTCTTATTGGGGGAGAGACATGCAAGATTTTTGGGTTTGAATGTACTAGGCATTTTAGCTATCGACTTGGCTTTTGGGAAGTGTATTCCAAGCATCGACTCGGTGAGGATAACGCACTTTGTAATGAGAGTTAGAGGCGAAGAGGATATCCCCAAGTGCGGATTTACTTTGACGAGTTCGTAAATCTTGAACAGGAATTGGAAGGGGACGGAAAGAATAAAAAGCCCCTAGCCTTGATGCTTGGATTCCAAAGAGAAGTGTATGAGAGAGGAAGCCCCTAGACTCAACAATGAACGCTACTTGGCTCAAAGTACTAGAAAGATAGTTCTACCTTTAATGGACCCTAGTATTTATTTTTGATGTCTTAAGTGTTTGTGTAGACACCCCGCCTTGGACCTCTCACCCCGATTGCATACAAAGTATTTTTATTTAACTTATTTTCATTAATTTCTGTTACTTCGGTCAAGTTCCTAACTGATTCCGTTAGTTTTGGACTAAACTGCATAACAGAGTTAACTTTTAGGGTCATTTTGTCATTCTGTCATTTTTCTCCCGCGGGCGTTTCCGGCACTGCCAGTGAGCCGCGCGCGCGTCCCGCCCCAAAAGCCGGACCCGCGCGCTTCCCACTTTGACAGTAACGGATTGCACCTTATTTCCCTCCCTTTTCTTATTTACAAACATCTTTTCTTGATCACAAAAACCATCTTTTTACATCCACATTCATCCCCCCTTTTCTCATTAACTCCCAATCCCACACTTCTAGCCTTTTCATTAAACAAAATATTTCCTTTTATTTTATTTGATTTTATTTTATTTCTTTTATTTATTATTTTATTTATCTTATTTTTGATTGGTCAATTCCATTTCACATGGATGATCATCTTTTCCCTCCAACCTTTCCCTCTCTTTTTTACCTATAAAAACCATCATCTTCTACCTTGGAAAGGGACTCTCTTTGGACTTCTTTTTGGACTCTTTTTGGACTTCTTTTTGGACTTGTTTTTGGACTCCAACCTTGATTCACCAACTACATTATACACAAATTGTTCTACAACAATTTCATTACAACAACAACACTTTCAAGTCAAGGTTCCAAGTCCTCTTTCTCAAGGTACAACTCCATTTTCTTCCTTTGTTTTCTTCTTCTTGATGTATGCAATCTCCATTAATGGGACATGACCAACATGACTACTTCACATATTGAAGTTAGTTAAGGTTATCTCCCTTCATTTTAATCTTAACTTTAATTCACCATGTTAATTTCTCTTCATCTCTTAATGTAATTCTTTAACATTACTTGTTACATGTAATCTTTATCATTAAATAAATAAAACAATTCTATTTTATTTCCCCTTTATTTCCCCTTTTTCTTCTCATCACAATTGTTAGCACACTTCTATTTAATTAATTGAAGGACATGTAAATATTAGAACACCAATAGTAGCAAGACCCGGGTAAGCGGGGCGGAGTGGGTGTTTAAGTACTTCCCACTCCGTCACCTAACCCCCGAACCCTTCTCTCCCGAATCTCTGGTTTTGTACATAAATTAGGCTATTTCTAGGTTTTTCTTATGTTCCTTTAAAAACATAGGTGGCGACTCTAAACAATCTAAAACAAGTTAGACATCCTAGGATAATTCACCACTCTAGCCAAGCCGTGGTTCCCCGGGGTATCTACAGTGGCGACTCCGCTGGGGATGTATTAGAGGGTTAAACTTGCGTTTTCATTTTTGGTGTTCTTTTATTCTGTTTTCTGGGCATTCTGGTAAAAAAGGTAGGAAGCGCGCGCCTCCGGCCTTCTTGGCCTAAAGCGCGCGCGTCCGACCCTTATTACCAGAATCGCCCGCCTCCTTCTTGTCCTTCCATTCCATGTTTCTGTGCTAACAAATTCTGCAGGGGAAAGCATTTTTATTTAGGGTCAAGGCAATCCCTTGAACCCACTGATTCGCAGGTACTGCCCAGAATCGGGCGCCTCTGCCCCTCTTTGTCTAACGCGCGCGCCTCCCGAGTAGGCATCCTAATGCGCGCGCTTCTGGTCATTTTCCAGAAATAGAACAGTGCACAGAAACAGAACAGAATGACAGTGTGTGGGCACCGGGCCTGCATACAATTTCTTTTACTTTCTGTTTATTTTTATCGGTCACACGGGTGATTCGAAAGTTGTAATTATGTGCTTATTTGTTTTTTTTTTTTTTTATTTCTTTTGAAAAAAAAATAAAAATGTTTTGTCACATGTTAGACCTCACACTACATGCACATATTCTTATCAACTGCTCACTATCGAGTCGCACAAGTCCAACCCCAATCCCGTCGAGGCCCGTCCTAAAAAGTTTCAAGCTCCACTCGACCTTGGCTCTTTCGAAGCGGTAAACCTCAGCCCGTGGCGTAGTTCATGACTACATGCCGGGGGTGACCTTTGAGCCTCATATTCAAGCCGAGCACAAGCCACACAATTCTAGTCTAGGGTCTAACACTCCGTGACTCAAGTCGGTTTCCATGTGCCGAGATTTCCCTAAACTAATGTCTTCAAATCATACATGCCAATTTGTTGCAATGGACGAAATAAAACTCCGTCCCCAAAAGTGGCTATTTTGGACGAAAATAAAATCCGTCCCCGCATGTATGATTTACTACATTAATTTAGTTTAATCCCGACACATGTAGGGCTCACAAGCGTGGTGGAATCCGATGAGTATATGGGACCGCGAGATGGTCTATATACTAGTGTGACGATTCCACTATTTTCCTAGAAACCCCAAAAAGGACTCCGTCCTTCCGACTTTGTAAATAAAAAAAAAAGGTCATTTTTCTTTATGTGGTTGAGTCTTTTTCCTTGTTTGTTGGTTTAATCATATTACTCAAAAGGTGTTTGTGGGGCCAACCTAAGATCAACCGTGTTCTTCCAATAGGTCCAATGGCTTCCAACGGCAACAACAACAACAGTGGAAATGATTTCGTGTCCAACGAAGGGTTACTCAACATAATGAAATCAATGGGGGAACAAATGGATAGGATTGTCGAGGATGCCCGCCGTAAAGACAATTTGTGGCAAGCCCGTTTCGATATCGACAAGAGGATTCACAAAGAAGAGGTTTCCGAACTCAAGGCCAGTCTTGATTATGAAAGAAGAATTCACGAGGAAGAGGTTTCCGAACTCAAAGCCCGTTTGCAAGAGGTCACCGACGGCAAAGCAAAGTTTAAGGGTCAAGCATGCTCAAGTGGCCCGTCCCTCAAAAGCTACAAAGGTACCGCCAACAACCGAGTTTTCACTCCTCTCCTAGGAGTAACCCAAGCCGAGGCATTTGAAATTTTGGTGGCAAGAGGGAAGATCAAACCTTTGGAGGGGTATAAGCCGAAGGCGATACTGAAAAATCATGCTCATGGTGAATGGTGCGGCTACCACAAGCATAGTGGCCACACTACCGAAGGGTGCTTCCTTCTCCGAAACATCATCCAAGATTTGATCGACAACGGCGAATTTACCGTGGGTGAAGAGCAACTCATCAAAGAAGTGGCTTGGTTTTGAAATGGGGCTTCAACAAAGAGGACGACGACAACAATCTCCGTTTCTCTTTCTCTACCTAGTAGTAGGAATAAAAAAAAAAAAAAAAAAAAAAAAGAGTCAAAAGTCCTCTTTTGTGTGCATTAAAGTTTTCTCTCGTCCCATGTTAAGTGTCGAGTCTTCTTATCACATAAAAGTCGTTCTTGTCCTTATACACTCTTCCAAGTTGTTCGATCTAATTCTTGGCAAAATGATGAAAAAATGTCTAAACAAGTTTTAGAACAAGGCCATCACTTGAACGCCTGGGGGCTAAACATCGACGCCAACATCAACGACGAAGCTAAGACAAACAAGGTGGAGCAACAATCATGAAGAAGTCAAGCAAAGTTTTCAAAGGGGGATTAAAAAAAAAAAAAAAAAAAAAAAGAGCTCGCTAGGTTGAAACCATCAAATCAACCTAGGCAAAAGTTAGAGCACAAAAAAAAAATAAAATAAAAATAAAAAAAAATCCCCCTCAATCAAAGAAGATCAACATCATCATCCACCAACAAAGGACGAAACGACGAAGCAACAATTCCATCACGACGAATGGAGAATCCACAAGAACTACGGTGACCTGAGCCTCTACACTGGAGGAACGTAGGCAACCTGCGGGTCCGGTCTCATGCAAGAAAGAAGATATGTTTAGCCCTAGCGCGTTATGGTGATCGGCCTTCATCTCGAACTTGTCAAGACATCTTTGTACGATTCATTTGCCAATGAATTAATCACCAAAAAGATTGAACAACTTTCTTAGATTTGGAATCATTTCGCGTTCCTTGTCGAGTCTAGGGACTTCTATTCTTTCTGCATACTCCCAATTTCTTGCAATCAAATTGGGGCTTTCCTTCTCTTCTCTCTTAATGACTTACTTGCCTTCGCGAGTCATTCAATTCAACAAAAAATACATGTCAATACTAGGGACACTTCCCTAGTCAAGTCAATGTCACTCATCATTAGTGACAAAAGGTCTCCACCGCAAAATCACATGTCTTATCTCCTCAGCTAGAGTCAATGCACACTTCCTCATTAATCGAGTCAAAAATGAAGACGCAAAAGAGATGCCCGCTAGATTGAAAACCCGAAAGGGCGGTCTAGGCAAAAAACAGGGTGCGTCATAAAAAAAAAATGAGAGAGTGAGAGAGAGAAGGGAAAGAGAAATGGAGATCCCCGGCCTCTAAAGAAGACAAGTTCTACATTGAATCTCCTCAGCAAGTCAATTCCCCACCGAGTCAACTTTGGGATTGCAAAAGGCTCGACAAGATATAGCACCATCAAAGGTTGTCTTGGGTTATCGGCATCATTCTCTAGCAGTGTGCATTTTTGGGTTCATGAAAAGAAGGCCCGTGGTAACCAAGATCCATCCAAGAACAAGCCCATCATAAAAGGGCACGAGGTTGCACAAATAATCCCTAGCTAGTCAATTGGCTTTGGCAGTAAATGGCAACAACATGTGTCTCAGTTTTCAAGGCTTCTTCAAGTATGTGCTTCTAAAGTACGCCGAAAGGCTCCCGAGAAATGGAGTAGCTCTTGCCATATCCTCTCATGTTTATTCCCTCACACGAGGACGAGTCACTCTTGCTTTGCTCAACAAATGGTGACGCCCTAGGGGATATGTGACTCAAGGACAAGGACTTCTTTTGCTTCACTTGACAATCAATACGCCCTTGAGGCTATGCTCGAAAAAAAAAAGATGTGTGAGACTATCCTCAAAGTCTCTCAAAAAGGGATGTCAAAAACGCCCTCTTGTCACGTGTGCCCATGCTCGTTCCCCCAATAAAGGATGGACCTTTCTCGCAATCAATGATGGCACTCTAAGGGCTACGGTCAAGTCTTAAAGGCTCCTTCGGCAAAGAGCAATTAACTCCCCAGCAGTATCCCCAGCCGAGTCATGTGCAACATTGGAAGCTTCCTCAATTCGGCACCGAAGGTCTCAACGGGCTTCGCAATCTACAATCTTTTGGGCTACGGCATTACAGTAATTCAAGCAAAGGGCAGTATTAGGGCTTCGCGACCGACAGTCTTTTGGGGGCAATAATACTCGAGCAACGCAATTTGGGAATAGTCTCCATGAAAGGGATCAAGCTTCAAAGGGTTTCTCAACACTTCAAGTCAAAGGCCTCTTGGTTTTAAATGAAGACTCCGATTTTATGAATGAAGTTGATGATTTTTGTTAGAACTCACAGCGAGATTTTGAAGGAAGTCTTAGAGAAAAGGAAAAAGATTCAATATGCTAAACTCTAATCAAAACAGGGTTATAGCGGGAAATGCCACGGCCAATCCTAATGTTTCTACAATTCAGCACCCCCTTCTCCAAGATCAAAAGCACAAGGTGCAGCTCAGATAAAGTTGGGCCACAGCACTAGTTGCATCCGAAGATCCGTCACTAGTTCAACTCAAGAAGAGTCAAGCAAGCATACTCATTTGGGACTTTATCACACCAAGACCTTATCCTCCGCGACCTCGACGGCACCGCAAGACATTACTGCATCCTTTGACATAAGCCCTCAGCCATTTGGGTATCAACCACAATGAGGCCATTCATCTCCCCAGTAAGAGCAAGAAGGAGATCTCTATCAAGAATTCTACCAAACGGTACATCCGCTCTCAATGCCGAGCCAATCACGAGATAATTTGGGGCTTTACAATGAAAGGTCTTCACATCTCGCCATCTACAAGCCCACGACACTTGGGTCTTTGCAATCTCTCGAAGCTTGGCATCAACGATCTCCTCTTGGGGCTTGCTCACTACAACAACAAAGGGCGATTTACTCGAATGGTCCAAGAGCTGATTTATCTTGGAGCTATGCAAGTCCCTCAAAATTTGGCATCAAAGGAATTCTAGGGGCTTTACAATCAGCAACCCCTCATCTCGGCATCAAAAGCCTTTTGAAGCCCCATAATCGACAAATCTCTTGGGGCTAGACATCAATCTTCGTTGGGCACACCAGCGACAACAGAATTCAAGCGAGGCAATCTGGACTTCGACTGAGCATAACTTGATCTTGGGTTAGCTTCACAAAACACACAATGGCTAAAATGGTTCACCCACGAACTAAAAAAAAAAAAAAAAAAAAAAAAAAAAAAGATTTTTTCTTTCTTTTTCTCCTTCTACGTGCAAAATTATGTGCTTTACTTGCTTTGCTCCTAGCTTCTCCTCCAGCATTCTCCATCATCCTTGAACTACACTGGTCTGATTGTCTTAAAGGGATACGTAGGCAGCCTTTTGGCACGACCAACCCATCATCCAGAATACCATCTCGCCAACCCAACATCAAGGGCATTCTCTCATCAACATCTAAAGAATGGACATTCTCCATCAAAGCATCCTCCGCGGACATCAGGAATCCATATCCACTCAAGCGGCAATGGTAAGTGAAGGTATGAATACATCCAATGCTTTCCTCAAAATCACACCGCACACAAGATCACTTTCTACATTCTTACTTCTCTCTCATTACAAAGGTGCTTTCAAATCACATGTCACACCACAATCACAATTTTCTCTCGCAATTCCTATTTCACATCTCACACAAGCACATATATCTGAAAAGCATACACATAATAGGTGCCGCACAGAGCACCAGGTGCCGCACAGAGTACCAGAATCAGCAGGTGCCGCACAGAGCACCAGGTACCGCACAGCGCACCAGAATCAACAAGTGCCGCACAGCGCATCAGAATATGCCGCACCGCGCACCAGACTCAACAAGTGCCTCACAGCGCATCAGAATATGCCGCACCGCGCACCAATTTTGGTCCATGGTGGACCGCTCAAATCACCATACCGCCGCACAGCGCACCAATTTTGGTCCATGGTGGACCGCTCAAATCACCATACCGCCGCACAGCGCATCAGAATCTGCCGCACCGCGCACCAATTTTGGTCCATGGTGGACCGCTCAAATCACCATACCGCCGCACAGCGCATCAGAATATGCCGCACCGCACACCAATTTTGGTCCATGGTGGACCGCTCAAATCACCATACCGCCGCACAGCGCATCAGAATATGCCGCACCGCGCACCAATTTTGGTCCATGGTGGACCGCTCAAATCACCATACCGCCGCACAGCGCATCAGAATATGCCGCACCGCGCACCAATTTTGGTCCATGGTGGACCGCTCAAATCACCATACCTCTTCTATCAGCAAAAGTCGCTCACACAGGGAGCGCATTTCTATCCTTTGTAATTTCAAATTCCTGCTTTATCGAGTCTTTGTTTTCTCTTGTCGATGTCCTCGGCGGTTGTCTTTCTTTCGTCGACGCGTTTTGCCTCGCAATCCACGTCGCCGAGGGGCTCTGTAGACACCCCGCCTTGGACCTCTCACCCCGATTGCATACAAAGTATTTTTATTTAACTTATTTTCATTAATTTCTGTTACTTCGGTCAAGTTCCTAATTGATTCCGTTAGTTTTGGACTAAACTGCATAACAGAGTTAACTTTTAGGGTCATTCTGTCATTCTGTCATTTTTCTCCCGCGGGCGCTTCCGGCACTGCCAGTGAGCCGCGCGCGCGTCCCGCCCCAAAAGCCGGACCCGCGCGCTTCCCACTTTGGCAGTAACGGATTGCACCTTATTTCCCTCCCTTTTCTTATTTACAAACATCTTTTCTTGATCACAAAAACCATCTTTTTACATCCACATTCATCCCCGCTTTTCTCATTAACTCCTAATCCCACACTTCTAGCCTTTTCATTAAAACAAAATATTTCCTTTTTATTTTATTTGATTTTCTTTTATTTCTTTTATTTATTATTTTATTTATCTTATTTTTGATTGGTCAATTCCATTTCACATGGATGATCATCTTTTCCCTCCAACCTTTCCCTCTCTTTTTTACCTATAAAAACCATCATCTTCTACCTTGGAAAGGGACTCTCTTTGGACTTCTTTTTGGACTCTTTTTGGACTTCTTTTTGGACTTGTTTTTGGACTCCAACCTTGATTCACCAACTACATTATACACAAATTCTCCCAACAAGAGTTCTTAGTAACAAGACTCTACACAAATTGTTCTACAACAATTTCATTACAACAACAACACTTTCAAGTCAAGGTTCCAAGTCCTCTTTCTCAAGGTACAACTCCATTTTCTTCCTTTGTTTTCTTCTTCTTGATGTATGCAATCCCCATTAATGGGACATGACCAACATGACTACTTCACATATTGAAGTTAGTTAAGGTTATCTCCCTACATTTTAATCTTAACTTTAATTCACCATGTTAATTTCTCTTCATCTCTTAATGTAATTCTTTAACATTACTTGTTACATGTAATCTTTCTCATTAAATAAATAAAACAATTCTATTTTATTTCCCCTTTATTTCCCCTTTTTCTTCTCATCACAATTGTTAGCACATTTCTATTTAATTAATTGAAGGACATGTAAATATTAGAACACCAATAGTAGCAAGACCCGCGTAAGCGGGGCGGAGTGGGTGTTTAAGTACTTCCCACTCCGTCACC
This sequence comes from Campanula takesimana, assembly GCA_026119855.1. Lineage (NCBI taxonomy): Eukaryota > Viridiplantae > Streptophyta > Magnoliopsida > Asterales > Campanulaceae > Campanula > Campanula takesimana. Next base: position 21,290 of record JAOWBW010000870.1, read on the forward strand.
TAACCCCCGAACCCTTCTCTCCCGAATCTCTGGTTTTGTACATAAATTAGGCTATTTCTAGGTTTTTCTTATGTTCCTTTAAAAACATAGGTGGCGACTCTAAACAATCTAAAACAAGTTAGACATCCTAGGATAATTCACCGCTCTTGCCAAGCCGTGGTTCCCCGGGGTATCTACAGTTTGTTCAATTATTTTACAAGTGAATCATCTAGAGATGTCTTGACAATTTTGAGGAGAAGGCCTAATCATTAGTGCGCTCTTCGGATTTCTTCATGAGTGATATCTACGGATGATGTAGACGGTCTTCAATTTAGGAGTCTCACTTTTTCTTCATTTGGATTTGATCTTCGTTGTAGGAGGAGATGAGAGGCCTCCTTTTTAACTTCATATGGTTGAAACTCCTTCTTTGTGGGGTTGTGAAAGCTTGAGAGTTTTTTTTTTTTTTTTGACTCTCAAAGCTTAAATTGAGTAGCCCCACTTTTCTTTGGGAATGATAACGCCTTTGACTTTCTTCCATTGTGGTCCTTCGACTTCTGCCATGAGCGCGGTGATAGTAATGTGTAGCCCCTAGGCCTTCTTCTCAAAACTCGTTTAGACATTTCTATTATCAATTGCAAGGTTTTAGATTAATGACATTTATTGTTTATGGATCCATTTCATGAATTAGAGAAAAATTCAAAAGGTAGAACGACCTTAGAGTAGTGAATAGGAATAAGAATGACTTTTATTAATAACTTGAATTCAAAATAGACTCGATAGTTTAGTTGACACAAACTAGAGAAGGAGGGAGATGGACTAGAATGACAGAACGACTCTTCGAGTTCATACTAGGAAATTAAAACCTATTCTATTTCTAAGGAGAAAGGGAGAGGATAGTTGTAGCCCCAAAGTGGTAACGCTTTGTCTTCTTCAACATGGTTTGTTAGGAAGCGGGTTGGTGATGACATTTGGCGCTTCAAGTTCCTTGTTGTCAATGAGATCTTGGATCACATCCTTCAAGTGGTGATAAAAGTTGGTGTCGTGGCCGGTAGCTCTATGGAACTTGCATAGAGATGATGAGCATGATTAGTAGGGAGTTCCCTTGGTGTAGTAGGGGAATTTCTTGGTGTGATCTTTCCGGCTTCCACTAGTATGTCGAAGAGTTCACCTTGAGTGATCCCTTCTAGCTTGTCATAGTGTCTTTCCTTCTTCTCTCTTTTGGGAGGGGGAACGGCGGAGTAGTTGCCTTTTCCTTGTTTATTGAAAGCTATAGCATTTATGGAGGCTTCTTTGTTGGACGCACCTTTGTGTTCGTAGCGTTAACTACTACTCTTTCTTTTGGACTTGAGGAGGTCATCGATCCTCATTCCGGATTCGTGGAGCTCATTGAAGCTAGGAAAGTAATTACCGGTAAGTTTATCTTGAAATTCCTCACGGAGGCATTGGAGGAAGATGTGGATTTGTTCTTTAAGACTAGGTCTTTCAACAATTTCTGTGAGCTTGAGCCTCCACCTTCTAGCAAATTCAACAAAAGACTCACTTGGGTATTGTTTGGTTTACTGAAGATCCCTCCTAGTAGGGCGGTATGTATATTTGTCTTCAAACTGCCTTTAGAACACTCGACATGCTTCTAACCAATCAAGCCTAGTGATATCGGAAGTGACATGTACCAATCTCTTGCGGCACCCTCTAAAGTTTGAGGAAAACTTTGGGTTAAAATGTTATCATCAACACCCATTGGTAACATAGCCCAAGTATAGGTTTCAACATGAGCTCTGGGACAAGTGGTGCCATTGAACTTTGCCATATCGGGAGTCTTATACTTGCGTGGAAGCTTGGTGATGGATTGTCGAAGATAATCCGGATCGAAAGGAGTGAACGATCCCTTTGGAGTGTCAAGTGAGGCAAGCTTCTTTTCAAGGTAATTCATGGTCACAGGAGCATCAACCTTTTTGTTGTCACCACTACCTTATTTCTTTGACTTGGTAGTCTTAGAGACATGTTCTTCGTCATCGGAGGAGGAAGAAGAGTCAGACTCATAGGACTGATAGTGCTTCTTTTTAGACCTCTTATCCTTCTTTCTAGAGAATGCCTCGTCTTCGGAGGAGGCGGGGGATTCATAATCCTCCTTCTTTTGTTTCTTAGCTTTCTTGACTCTCAATGCATGGAGCTCGGAAACTAAGGCGTCTATATGAGCTTGCTTCTCATCTAGTTGCTTGGCGGCTTTCAAGATTTCAGCCTTGGCCTCATTGAGATTTTCAGTATTGGTGTCGTTGCTTCCAGTCATAGTGTCGGGTGAGTTTGGAACGATCTAGTTGCGATTCGGACGGACCTAATGGTGTAGAGATGGATTAAACCCAGATTAAGGTCCCAACAATTCGGCTTTATGAGGTGAATAGGCTTAAGAGTGAGTGGAGGTTGACCGAATAAGCACAGCACAGAAACTGACACGGACAGAAGAAGATGCCTCGTACGAGACAAGGGATATCTCATATGAGACATCTAGCACAGCACAGATAATTCAGTTTTTAAATCCTAATGGTCGGATGGAATTTAATCCATTTTTAGAAGTTACTACCTAGTTTATCTTGGAACAGTGGATTCTGTCACCCTAGAATATGAGCCCCTTGTTTTTCACCTGTATTGCACTCTCCCAAACGGACAATTTGGGAAAAGATCCCATATTCTCATCAGAATCCACCATTGGATTAAGCCAAACCTAAGTGATTCCGTAATTGTTTTGCACTTTGTTAAACAACGCCTTAATGCAATCAAACGTTCTGAATTTTAAGGGACAACCGAAAGGGACTTGTTGAACGGTGCGGTCGAAACTAAGCCAAATGACATCCACAATCCCGAACAGAATAATGAAAGTAGGAAAACACAAGCTCGGATACCCGTAGAGAGGTTCTCCATTCTTTCAAAATCCTTTGTTCAACATTTTTACCGAAGGGACATTCGTCATATTCACAAGGGAGGATTATAGATTGTAGAAAAGCGTTATCTTGGGCAAAGATTAAAACAACCCTAAGAATCGAACTGACCGGTCTCAAGGAGTGTCTTATTAGCTAGTATGTATGCATGAGGTTGATGCAGGGCTTACGGCTAAGGCTCCCCATGAACACAGTCTAGGAGCGTGTCACGGAGTGGGTACACCATCTTTAGAGAGACCGGCGAGGGCCATTCATTAGAATGGGGGTGCTGACCGACATCCGTCCTCCGATTGGGACCCGGGTTTATAGGGTATGTAGTACAATTATTCTACATGTGTGCACGTGTGTGAGAGTCAAGTTCTAAGTGTTAAGGAAAAATAGAGGTTTTTTTTTTAAAGCAAGTAAAAGATTTTGACCGGACCAAAATGGTTGCCTATGTTTCTCTCAATCTTCAGAAAAAGAAAGAGAGACTCAGGTTAACGTAGTTCGAGTTTGAAAAGGTTTTAGAGAGGAGAAGGAGCACATAAGCACGTAGGAGCACATAGAAGAGAGGGATATAAGTACTCACAGTGCTTGCATTATTACCCATTGATGGGTGCAAAATAAACTAGGGGATGAGTAAAGTAGTCACCCCCTAATTTATGCATTTATTTTACTCCGCTGCAAAAGATGTTAGTGCAAAAACAATACATGTATATGATATAAATCTTTTTTTGCACATATGGGGACGGAGTAAAACAAGCGAAGAATTTTTTTTTTTTAATCCAGGGACTGATCTGGAATTTCTGAAAATCTGGGGCTGTTCTGAAATTTTTTGGAAAACAGGGACCAAACTGTAATATTCTGGAACTTCAGGGACCAAACTACAGTTTAGAAGTGCAGGACCTATATGCAATTTTTTTATTTCTTTAGACAGCGCCAGTTTTTTTTTTTTTTTTTTTTCAAATCATGCCATAATTATTAGACAATGATGTGGCAATGATTAAAGGAAAAAAGTGTGATGATTAGGCAATGATTAAATCTTAACCTTAATTTTTCCAAATTTGCAAGGCTTACAGAGTGTTTGGCGGCTTTTGAAAAGATGCCTCGTACGAGACATCCGATGTCTCGTACGGGACATCTCTTCCGAAGCCCAGATTCAAAACAGAGCAGATTTAAGACAGAACAGTCCGAAAATTCATAGAAAGATTCAGAAAAATTCAATTTTTTGCAGAAAATTAAAACGATTAAAAACACCTAATTACGTAAGTCTAACCCACTTAAATTATTCCCCAGCAGAGTCGCTACTGTTTGCACCCGAGAAGATACCCGCTCGCCTTTTTGATTTGAAAGTCGCCACCATGTTGTTGAACGGAATACGGACCGTAATATTCTTGAGTTCGGGGGTTAAGTTATGGATTGGGAAGGTCAAGGAGCACCCAATCCACCCAATCTAGGATTGGTCTTGCTTAGGTGTTTTTAATCAAATAAAGAACAAGTAAATAAAACAAGTAAAGCCAATAATTAATTTCTTAATTATTGGAATGTCGGATCATGTGCTTCGAGACCATCTCCATGGATTGGAGAGGTTCTAGGCTGATCCTTTTGATGAGATTACACTACTCTAAAATAAAGAATGAGATGAGAAGTAGAGATTAAAAGCGTAGGAGTTTACCTAAAGCGTTCTTGAGATTCCAATTGATGGCCTTGACTAAGGCCTTGATGATCCAAGAGTTTTGTGATGACTTTGGCTAGAAAATATGAGTTTTTGGTGGTGTTTTTGTGTGAGAGAGGAGTAAAAACGGGATTAGAGAGAGAAGGACTGATTAGAGGTTGATTTGGAGGTGATTAGTGATTAAATGGCGATTAGGGAATACAAGGGTGAGAACCCTTGTATTTATGGGTTTAGGAGACTTGGGGAGCAAGTAGAGAGGTTGAATTAGGTAAGGAGATCAATAGGAAACTTCCAGGAAGTCTCCTAATTGATATCACCCGGATTAGAAGAGATTTGGCCAAGATAGAGATTGAAACGGAGGAGGAAACTGATTAAACCCGCAGATAGGGGAGATGTCTTGTACGAGACATCCAATGTCTCGTACGAGGCATCCAGTACAGAAGTACTGTTTTGCCCTTGTCTAAAGTTCTGTTGTTCAGTTTAGCCCCTGACTAACAGAGTCAGTTAGAAACTTAACGAAACATGACAAAACTAACGAGTTTTCATCCAATCACAAAGGCGAGATACGAGAGTAGTGTAATCATAAATGTGAGTTCAAAATGGGGTGTCTACAGATCCGACATTCCAAATAAATAAGAAATTATTTATTTGTTCGTTTTCTTTTGGTATATGAATGCATAATTTTTATAACAATGATGATGATTTCTTAGCAAGACCAATCCTAGATTGGGTGAATTGGGTGCTCCTTGACCTTCCCAATTCATAACTAAACCCCCGAATCCAGATTTCTCGGTCCGTGTTCCGACAATAACATGGTGGCGACTCTCAAATCAATAAAAAGGTAAATCGAAGGACAAAAACCCTGCCTCGAAAAACCCGCGCTCAAACAGTGGCGACTCTGCTGGGGACCTCACAGTAAGTTGGTTAGACTTGCGTCGAAAGAAATCATCGTTGTTTCAAAATTCTGCATTCTGTACTATAATATGTCCCCAAACTGAGATGCCTCGTACGAGGGACCTGTAGATACCCCGGGAAAGCGCAGCTTGGCTAGAGTGCGCGAATTACCATAGGATGTCTACTTGATTTTAAGAGTCGCCACCCACGTTTTAGAGGAACGCGAGAAAACCTAAGAAAGGCCAATTTTTTATGTACGAAAACGAGAGATTCGGGAAGAGAAGGGTTCGGGGGTTAGGTGACGGAGTGGGAAGTACTTAAACACCCACTCCGCCCCGCTTACGCGGGTCTTGCTACTTTTGGTGTTCTAATGCTAAATGTCCTTCAATTTAATAATAAGAGAAATGTGCTAACAATTATAATGAAAAGAAAGGGAAAATTTATAGAAGAAAAATAAAGGAGAATTGTTTATTTATTGATTTATGCTAAAGATTACATGTCGAATTATTGCTAGATAATTACATTAAGAAATGAGAATGTACATTAAAGTGGAATTAAAATGTTGGGATGTAACCTTGACCAAACTTTAATAGTGAAGTGGCCTTTTGGTTGTATCACTTTTTATGGAGATTGCATACACATTAGAGATGAAGAAAGTAATTTAAAAGGTTTTTTGTTTAAGAAGTGATAAAGAGAGAATATAAGATAAAACAAGAATTTAGAAGAAGAAGATGGACATTGTACCTTGTGCTTGCAAGAGGAAGGACCAAACTTTGTGTATAATGACTACCTTTGAAAATGGACTTTTGTGTGTTTAGAGTGTTTTTGACTCAAGAATTCTTCCTCTTTTTCCATGGTGGAATGAAGAGGTATTTATAGGTGTAAGAAGAGTGTTTGTGGTCATAAAGATGGTTATTCCCCGGATCAAGCAAAGGCATAATGGACTTGGGGGTTACAAATCAGAAAAGAAGGGAAATTTGGCAAAATCTGGGATTCTGGAGGCGGGAGGCGCGCTCCTCCCACCCCCCCTATGGGAGGCACACGCCACCCACAAAGGAAGGCAAAGGCGTGCACGTCCCACCTTCAGGAAATTCATATTTTTGCCCAAAAAGTTAACTCCGTTATGCAGTTAAGTCCCAAAACAATCGAAACCAGTTAGAAACTTAACGAACACCACGAAAGTCAACAACAACAAATGAAACAAAGACTAAAGGTTGACTTTGTCAGTTAGTCAAATCCAAGACTAATGGAATAATTCAAGAACTTAACGGAAAGTAACGAAAGTTAACGAAAGTAACAAAACTTAACAGAAAAGAGGAAGACAAAGAATGTGCATGCAATCGGGATATGAGAGGTCCAAGGAGGGTTGTCTACAGATGCCCTCGGCGATGTGGATTGCGAAGCAAAACGCGTCGACGAAAGAAAGACAACCGTCAAGAACATCGACAAAAGAAAACAAAGACTCGATAAAACATGAATTTGAAATTTGCAAAGGATAGGGGTGCACTCCCTGTGTGAGTGGATTTATTAATATAGAAAGGATATGGCGGGATCCGTTTTGCGGAAGCGGGATCCGTTTGCTGAAGCGGGATCCGTTTGCTGATGCGGGATCCGTTTACTGAAGCGGGTCCGTTTGCTGAAGTGGGACCTGTTTGCTGGAAGCGGGATCCATTTGCTGAAGCGGGATCCGTTTGCTGAAGGCGGGATCCGTTTGCTGAATGCAAGATCCGTTTGCTGATGCGGGATCCGTTTGCTGATGCGGGATCCGTTTGCTGAAGGCGGGATCCGTTTGCTGAAGGCGGGATTTGTTTGCTGAAGCGGGATCCGTTTGTTGAATGCAAGATCCGTTTGCTGATGCGGGATCCATTTGCTGAGGCGGGATCCGTTTGCTGAGGTGGGATCCGTTTGCTGGTGCGGGATCCGTTTGCTGGTGCGGGATCCGTTTGCTGATTGTGGGATCCGTTTGCTGGCATGGGATTCGTTTGCTGAAGGTGGGATCCGTTTGATGATTGCGGGATCCGTTTTCTGATGGTGGGATCCGTTTGCTGATTGCGGGATCACCGTGGACCAAATTGCTGTCTAGAGATGCAGTTGCTGTTGAATTTATCGTGGGGATGCAGGCATGGTTGACTGTGGACCATTTTCTGCTGGGGATGAAGTGCCTTGAGTAGCGGATGCTGTTGACTTCGTGGTTGTACATGTTATGTGTGTGCTTGGCAGGTATATGTGTTTGTGCAAGAAGATGCATGAAGTGTGAAATGAAGAGATAAATTGTGCTCATGGTGCAATGTGATTTGAAAGCAGTATTGCATGAGAGAGAGTTTTTGTAAGAATGGAGAAAGTGATTTTGTGTGCGGTGTGATTTGAGGAAAGCCTCGGATGTATTCATACCTTCACTTACCATTGCCGCTTGATTGGAGATGGATTGCTGAAGGGTGTTGATGCTTTTGATGAAGAATGTCCATGCTTTGGATGGAGAATGATGATGTTGGTGATGATGAATTGTTCTTGCCTTTGATGGAGTGTTGGTGAGATGGTATTCTTGGTGATGGGTTGGTCGTGCCAAAAGGCTGCCTACGTATCCCTTGAATAGAATCAGACCAGCGTAGTTCAATGATGATGGAGAATGCGGGAGGAGAAGCTAGGAGCAAAGCAAAGTAAAGCACATAATTTTGCACAAGAAAAGAAAAAAGAAAATATATTTTTTTTAATTAGAAAGAAAAGAATATGCACACACGTGAGAAAAAGATTTTATTTTTATTTTTTTAGTTCGTGGGTGAACCATTTTAACCATTGTGTGTTTGTAAAGCCAACCCAAGATCAAGTCATGTTCAATCGAAGTCCGGATTGCCTCGCTTGAATGTTGTCGCCGCGGTGTCCAACGAAAATTGATGTCTAGCCCCAAGAGATTTGTCGTTTATGGGGCTTCAAAAGGATTATTGATGCCGAGATGCCAAGGGGTTGCTGATTGTAAGGCCCCTCGAATGCTGAACTTTGAGTGGCTTATGAATCCCCAAGATGAATCAACTCTTAGCCCATTCAAATAAACTGTCTTTTGTTGTCGACGTGGGCAGGCCCCAAGAGAAGATCATTGATACCAAGCTTTGAGAGATTGCTAAGACCCAAATGTCATGGGCTTATCAAGTTTGTAGATGGCGGTATGTGGAGACCTTTTGGTGTGAAGCCTCAAATTTTCTTGGAATCGGCTTAGCATTGTGTTGGGAGCGGATGGCGCTATGGGAAGAACTCTTGAAGGCGATCTCCTTCTTTCTCTTGTTTGGAGATGGATGGCCCTTTTTGTGGTTGATACCCAAATGGCGGAATGTCTATGTTGAAAATGTAGTACGGTCTTCGGGAGACGTCTCATGGGAGAAGGTGATGTTGTTGCAGATGATAAGGTCTTGGTGTGATAAAGTCTCGAACGGTATGTTTGCTTGAGTCTTTTTGAGTTGAACCGACGGCGGATCTTCGGATGCAGCCTGTGCTTTTGATCTTGGAGAAGGGGGTGCTGTATTGCAGAAACATTGGGATTAGCCGTAACTCTGCTTATAGAGTTAACATATTGGCATTGCCCGCTATAACTCAGCCGGGTGAGTCTAGCATATTGAATCTTTTTTCTTTTCTCTAAGACCTCGTTCATAATCTCGCTGTGAGTTTTAACAAGAATCATCAAATTCATTCATATCATTGGAGCCTTCATTTAAAACCAAGAGGCCTTTGACTGGAAGTGTTGAGGGACCCTTGAAGCTTGATCTCTTTCATAGAGCCATAAGACTACTCCACATTGCATTGCTTGAGCATTGTTGCCCCAAAATACTGCCGGTTGCGAAGCCCCAATATTGCCCTTTGCTTGTATCACTGTAATGCCGTAGCCCAAAAGATTGTATGTAACGCCCATCCTTATTCTTGTTAAATATTTGACTTGCTTGTTAAATTCTTAGACTTGCATATTATGTGCTAGTTTTACTTGGGTTAATTTCTTAACTGCTTTAGAATATTAAGGTGGTTAAATGTTTAGTTTTGACTTTTGGGTCATTTGTGAAAATATGACTTTAGGGGCCTTTTTGTTAAAAGTGAAACTTGAGGGGCCTAAGTGTCATTCTTTGAAAGTGGCTAAGTATATCTTGTTGTTTGCAGAGAATGAATTCCCAAAATTCATTTCTTCTCGTTCTTTCTCTGTTCTTGAAAGCTAGGTTTAGGGTTTACCCTATTCTCGACTCCTCGAGTTTAATTATCCCTCTGTTCTTGATTCCGATCCCGTATAAATATTCGTGGCGTTGAATAGAGCGTTTCCGGCCAAACAGAATTTTGTTTGGGTAACTTTGATTCCAGAGTAGGTAAGTTATTAGCTCCCCCTTGCTTGTAATAACATGCATATATGTTATTCTTGATACTTGTGCTTGTCAATTTCGTGTTTGGGGCAATTTTTGTGATACTTGTAATTTTGGGACAAAGGATGTATAACCCTCTGTGTAGAAAAGAAAATTTACACTTGAAATAGGTGTTAGGAAAAATGTTAGTATACTCCTAGGAATGTTATTTGATAGATACAAGTATACTCCTACGCTTGGGATGGAGAATTCTTAGCCTGGGAAGAAATTTACAATTTACTGGAAAAGCCTTTGGGCGACCGCCCATGTTTGGGCTAGGCGACCGCCCAAAACTACTGAGAGGTTCCCTTTATAAATCTGTCGAGTGGGCGACCGCCCAGTCCCTTGTGGGCACCCGCCCACTTACCCTGAAAAATTAAAGTGTTTTAAACCCAAAGTGAAATGAAACCATACCCCTCATAAGGCATAGAGCCTTAGTATAAGATGTCCTAGCATGTGTATATGTACCTTTTGGGGCATTAGAACTTAGTCTTGAACATGAACACTTATAGAACTCAAATGAGAACTTAAGTATAAGAGTAACAACTCTTTCAACTGTCTTGAAAGTGTTATGAACAAGCACTAATGTGTTATACTTGTCATGAAACCAATGTTTGTGCACCTTAGGAGCATTAGAACAATGTCTTGAGTTTAAACATCCTAAGAATAGGATTAAGAACTTGTAAGAGTAAAATGTATAACTCTTATACATGCTTGAATGTCCAAAGATTTGAATTATAACTTGAAGTATAAGACAATAAAATCTTGTACATGACTTGAACATCCAAAGAATTGGATTAAGACTTGAATATAAGACAATAAAATCTTGTACATGACTTGACACCAATACATGTGTATGGTAATGAACTAGAAAGTGATATGAACAAGCACTAACGTGTATGAGAAATATTCTTGATGTGTATGTGCAAACATTGCATATAGTTGCTTGATAACAATGTGACTTCTTGATTACTTGAAGCATGTTTCTTGTTAAGCTAGTCCACAACTTTTGGATTAGTTCTACTCTCGTAGTTCAAGTAAATATCTACTTGTGCATTCTTGTGTGATTCCAGCTGGTCCTTGCTTGTTCGGAGGTATATAGGTTCACGCTTATCATGAGTCTGGGGCCAAAGTGATAATCAGGGATCTATGTATTTGCGCTTGACCCCTTACTACAGGCCATAGTAAGGGCATAGCTTCCTTTATTATAGCAATACGCCTGATATAAGTGAATGCTAAACTCGTGAACACCTCGTGAATCTTGATCTTAGGAATGACACTGGTTACCGGGTCTTCTTATATATACTGTATAAGCAGTTTCTTGATGTTGATCGTGATTGTCAAAGTAATACAGGCTACGACAACAATGGTATTCTTGGGAGGAATAAGGAAGAAAGCAATATCCTTTGTAACGTGTTAACTTAGGCTTATGTGCTACTTGATGAGTGGCTTAGCCTCTCATATACTTGTTACTTGATGATACTTGATACATGATTACTTGAGTATCTACTTGAATTGCATGATAACATGTCATGTAGTTGCATCTAATAGCTTACTGAGATTTATCTTTCCCCGTTCCTTGTTCAATTGTTTTCCTTAGATCAAAGGAAGGCTAGTGATAGTGCGAAGTAAGGCTCGACATAGGTGGGAGCTTACTACGCAGGTGGTTATTCTTTTGGGGATCGTGGTCCTTTTTGTTAGTACCCGACCTGAAAATGAGTTTATTAGGGCTTTACCAAAAATACAAGGACTTTATAGGAATTAGAAACCTTGTAAAGACTTGTTCCGGATTCCCGAAATACCTCATTTATGACAAAATCTATCAAAATAGGTAACTTATGGTTTCCTTAAAACCCTGCAGAAACCCTAGCTTAAGAATCAAGTCAGCCAGCAGAATTGGCCACGCGGCCAACCTTGCCACGCTTCAACCTTGGCCACGCGGCCACTCTTGTCACCGGCTTAAATCATGGCCAGGCGGCCAACCTTGCTCCGGATGATCTCAGCCGTCAGATATTCCCATCAGTTTACTATATAAACCAATTCCAGCCTATTGGTTTAAAGATCCCGATTTTGAGAGCTTTAAGTCCGAATTTTAGAGTTCTTAAACACAATTTTCTCCCTAATTAAGCATTCAAACACTCAAGGAGATCAAGGTTTATTTCTTGCCAGCATAGGTAAGTTTTCTAACTCTTTCTTCATGTTCTTGCATCATTTTTAATGTAGATCTTTAATATTCATGTTCTTACATGTTTATTCATAGTTTCTTCATATTCCTTGCATGTTCATTCATATGTTCATAATATGTTCTTCGCATGTTCATCGTGTTCATAGATTAAAACCTTATTTATTCTATATTTAGGGTTGCGATCTTCATAATTACATGTTATTTCATGGCCGATGATGATCTAGGGTTCATCAACCCAAGGATGATCTAGGAACTATTTCTAAACCCCTAAACTTTAGGTAATTACTTCCATGATCAATAATCCTCCCATGATGAATGTGATGAATGTTCATTGAGATGTTTCTTTATCCTCCCTCTTCACTATGCATGATCCCTATTCTCTCTCCACATTCTAATTATGTGCGAACTACGCTGGCCTGAGCTTCTCACATTGAGAGGAACGTAGGCAATCTTCGGATCCGGTCTAAATCACTAACACACTACATACACCGCATCATGATAGAAAAGACCGATCAATTCGGGCAATAGGAGTGATAACGTTCAATATTCTTCTCTTGTTGTAATTTGACCCCCGAACCCATAAAAAATGTTTTTTTCAATGTTTTGGCTTTAATTAAAACGGCGTGGCGACTCTCATAATTTTAATGTCGTTATGAATATTCCCTTTTGTAAATAATAATAATCACAAGATACTTCCCATGCGTCACTTCATCGGAAAGGGGTATTCACAGTGGCGACTCTGCTGGGGACTGCTTTGAAACTTTTTCAAACTTAGTGGGTCTAACTTTCGTTCACATCATGATGTTTGCCCTGTTCTCACATGCACTTTACACTTTGCCATGTTCTCACATGCACCACACACTTTTCCATGTTCTCACGTGCACCACGCACTTTGCCATGTTCTCACATGCACCACACACTTTGCCATGTTTACACATGCACCACACACTTTGCCATGTTCTCACGTGCACCTCACACTTTGCCATGTTTGCACATGCACCTCACACTTTGCCATGTTTGCACATGCACCTCACACTTTGCCATGTTTACACATGCACCTCACACTTTGCCATGTTTGCACATGCACTTTGTATTTTTGCCATGTTAATATGTGTACCTTGTATTTTTTCAATACATGTATTTTTTGTACTTTCCCTATAGTACTAAGGTCAAAAGAGACTTTGCTATGCTCCCTTGTACATTCTGATCCTCTCCCTCTTCTCTCTCTCTTGCATTGCATTGTATCATTCAAGAATTCAAAGCTTCCTCTTTTCTCCCTAAAAAGAATTAGTTTCTTGCCACACACTACCACTTGTCCGTGTCAGCACTGCACAGGTCCCCATTACCCGGAGTATTCGATGTGCAGGAATTTGTGCGCTACTGTCGTACTCTTTTCGAGTCACTCGTCTACTCCACTCACCGTGTACGTTCCACGAGCGGTGGGAACCTTTATCCTACCAGTGTCAACCCACACGTAGAGATTAGGACACTCCTTGGACCAACCATTTAGGATGTAAATAAATGCAAAACTTTTCGCAAAATAAAATGTGCATTGCATCTAGGCGACCTCTAAGGTCCATCGCTCACACCTTGGGCCATCTATCGAAATTCCTCATCTTGGCCTATCTAGGTTACCTACCCATCATTGCGATCCATTCGGGTCTACCCTTCATCTTGACCCGCTTTGGTCAAAATCCCACCAACCTTTGACCCCTTGGGTCAACCTTATCACCTTTGACCCCCTAGGTCAAACTTTATCATCTTTGACCTCTTAGGTCTACCCTTGACCCCCTAGGTCAAACTTTATCATCTTTGACCTCTTAGGTCTACCCTTGACCCCCTAGGTCAACTTTATCCGCCTTTGACCTCTTAGGTCAACCCTTGACCTCCTAGGTTAACCTTACCACCTTTGACCTAACTCTTAGGTCTACCCTTGACCCCTAGGTCAACCTTTGACCCCCTAGGTCAACCTTATCTGCCTTCGACCTCTTAGGTCAAACCTTGGACCCCTTAGGTCAACTTTATCACCCCTCGACCTTTGACCCCTTAGGTCAACCTCATCCGCCTTTGACCTTTTAGGTCAACCCTTGACCTCCTAGGTTAACCTTACCACCTTTGACCTCTTCGGTCTACCCTTGACCCCTATGTCAACCTTTGACCCCCTAGGTCAACCTTATCCGCCTTCGACCTCTTAGGTCAAACCTTGGACCCCTTAGGTCAACTTTATCATCCCTCGACCTCTTAGGTCAACCTTTGACCCCTTAGGTCAACCTCATCCGCCTTTGACCTCTTAGGTCTACCCTTGACCCCTAGGTCAACCTTTGACCCTAGGTCTACCCTTGACCCCTAGGTCAACCTTTGACCCCCTAGGTCAACCCGCCTTTGACCTCTTAGGTCAACCTTTGACTCCCTAGTCAACCCAATCACCTTTGACCTCTTAGGTCAACCTTTGACCCCTAGGTCAACCTTATCCGCTTTTGACCTCTTAGGTCAATCTTTGATTCCATAGATGAACCCAATTACCTTTGACCTCCCGCTTAGGTCAAACCGTTATCTTGACCCACCTAGGTCATTATTTGACCCACCGTTGTCCAGACCAACCTAGGTCAACCCATCTCGACCCGTTTGGGTCCGCACACTATCCTCGAGCCATCTAGGTCAACTTGTCTATCTTCGGATTAAAACTACCCCTTCATCTTTAACCCGTCGAGGTCAACCCTTGACCCGCTTAGGTCGATTTACCTATCTTGGATCCATCTAGGTCAATCTCCAACCTCCCTTGGTCAACCAACCCGAATAGGTTAGCCTACTCGCTTTTGACCCGCCTAGGTCAAACCATGTCTATCCCGCTTAGATCATTCCATAGGCAACCCGCTACAACCCGCTATCTTGATCCATTCAACATATAGGTCAATCCAACCCTTTCCCAATTAGGTCGACCTATCCTTTACCCATCTAGGTCAACCCACCATCATCGATGCGATCTTCTTTGACCCACCTCTCGGCTTATTTAGATCAAACCTTAAGTCAAACCTTGCCCGACACCTATAGGTCTTCCTCACCCATGCTTGACCAAGGACCGAGTCATCTCCCTCCTCTTGACCCCTATGGTCATCTCTCACCTCTTTTTAAAAGTCTAACTGGATTCGAACTACAGGCGACCTGAGCCTCTTATTGTGTGGGACCTCTCTCTCATGGTAAGGGGAACGTAGGCAACTTCGGCCCGGTCAAACTTTCAAATTTTTAACAAAATACATTTCGAAAATGTGGAGACCGACTCTTTTCCAAATGCGATTTTATAATGATGCCTTGTCATTAATTATGAGCCTAGCCTCATTGAAGATGATTAATGTACCAATATTGTTGCTGCCAAAGGTCGCCTGCTTGTCGTCAAAGTACTTCGAGAAGGCCCTCGCCTGCATGGCCGAACGACTCAACGCCCAAGAGAAGAGGCACATAAAGATTTGAAGATGATCATTGACATGAGAAATAGACGTCATGCCGAAGAATTATATTTGGCGTTGGAAGCCCAAGAGAAGCGCCATAGGATGGAGTTGGCCAAAGCACTAGAGGAACAAGAGACTCGTCATTCAAAGGAGAGACAAAGAATCTCCGTGAAGCTCAAAGAGCTAGCCACGATAATCCAAGGTGGTGTTTGGAATCAACGTCAAGAGATCTCCGACCATGCTAGAAAAAATCTCTCCTCAATTCACTTCAGATCACCTCAACGCACCAAAGACGATGTAGACTAATTGAGGAGGACTCCCGCAGTGTTAACAAAGGAAGCAATGCAAAGAGGCCGCGTCTCGACAACTCAAACCAACGCCGCCACGCACCCAAGGAATGTGGTTGAATACTAGAATGAGAAGATTGGGGCTACCTCCTTTAAATAAATAAAAAAAAAGAGGGTCATTCAGTCTTCGTAGGTTCTAGAGTGTCTTTAGTCAAAAAGTCCACCTTGGACGATTTTTGTTTCTTTAAGTAAAAGTCCACCCCGACTAGTCAGTTTAAATCTTTTAGTTCCAATAAAAGAGTCTTTCTTTCTTTTCTCTCTAGACTTGAGACATAATCTTGCATAAATCAATTCCATGAAAATCGTCTTATTCACCATTTTCACTTGATTGCTATATCTGTATATGATGAATTAATCTTAATATTGATCATTAATGACGACTCATTAAAAGGTAAATGGACCCACAAACCATTCGCATAACTAAGTAAACAGTTAATCTCAAGATAACAAATGCTTTGATCAATTGGGATGAACAAATCACTTTCTCCTCTCTCTATATTCTATACCCATACACTCCCTATATACACTCCCCATGTGTACACCCTCCATGTACACCCTATCATACAATACCCACTATACACTCACCCCTTGTGCACCCTCCATGTACACCCTATCCATACAATACCCACTATACACTCACTCTTCACTTCCTCCCATACACTACCCTCATACACCTCCCATCTCACCATTAAACCCCTTCTCCACATAGTCACGCAAAAGAAATGGACTACGGTTGCTCATCATCAAATAGACATCCATGCTGCCACAATTCAAGGGGTTGTTTGTTCCCTTCATAAGTACTACATGCCGATACACCGGGGCTGTCCGTATTCCATCGTAAATATAAAAAGAATGTACGAGGTCATTCATACCATTCATAGGTGCCACGTGATAATCCGATGGAGCTCAACCGGTAAAAATCAAGGGGCTAGGATGCACGCCGCCAGCAAAAGGCGTTTGAACTATAAAGAGGCTACCTCGCAATCGAGAGAGACAAAAGAAAACTAGGGGCTCGTCTTGTCCAATGTTTCATGTATAAATAAAAAAAAGGGCTCGCTAGGTTGAAACCAAAAGGGCAACCTAGGCAAAAATTAGAGCATCGCACAAAAAAAGAAGCCCGCTAGGTTGAAAACCCGAAAGGGCGGCTTAGGCAAAAAAAAAAGGGTGTGCACAAAGAAATAAAAAAATAGAAGGGGCTATCACCATAGAAAAGTAAAAGTCCCATTTTATTTTCAATTCAAATGTTCTATTTTTCTTTCTTTCCCACAAAGAAGATTAACACGGCAGCAGCAGCCCATGACATCTAGAATGGAGCAAGCCACGGCAATGAGCTACAATGATGCAGCCTGCCTCGACAAGGAACAACTCACCTCAGTTAAACGAACCTCACACCTCTAAACTCAACCCCAACTTCATCATCATCCGGGCCTCCCCCGAACTACGCGGACCTGAGCTTCTCACCTTGAGGAGAACGTAGGCAACCTTAGGGTCCGGTCCAAAATATACACAACCCACCTCGTAGCCAATTTTCCTTCTCTTCTCTCTTGCAAAATTTCAGTTTTACCCCTAGTACATTCCCTTTGTTCATTTTAGGTGCCCTTAGCACTATTTTGACTGATATTCGTTACCTTTGGGAACGGAAAGCCCCTTAAAATTTCCATTCTTCACCAAATATTTGCTTAAGATTCGTATGATTGCAGAGACTTCGGCACCTCTATGTCATATGCATCCTAGATCGATCGTGATTGCAGAGACCCGGGCGTTTCTAATTACGAGAGATCCAGCATCTATTATTTTAACGCGATCGGCAGAAACCCGGGCGTTTCTGATTGCGTTTAAAATTTCCAAACATTTGCTTAGGATTCGTATGATTATAGAGACTTCGGCGCCTCTATGTCATACGCATCCTAGATCGATCGTGATTGGCAGAGACCCGGGCGTTTCTAATTACGAGAGATCCAGCATCTATTATTTTAACGCGATCGGCAGAAACCCGGGCGTTTCTGATTGCGTTTAAAATTTCCAAACATTTGCTTAGGATTCGTATGATTACAGAGACTTCGGCGCCTCTATGTCATACGCACCTTAGATCGATCGTGATTGGCAGAAACCCTGGCGTTTCTAATTGCGAGAGATCCAGCATCTATTACTTTAGCGCGATCGGCAGGAACCCGGGCGATCCTAATTGCATTTACCATTCCATCTTGGGATTATTTAGACGACGTAGTCTTTATTTTTCCCAAATAACTTCATTTCTTACGAATGTTCGTTCTTCATACAAGATAGTATCCGTAGGTTTGTTATCCGCAGCAGAAGTTCGATGTCTCGTCTTTCCCAATAGCTCTGAACTACGACCGGCTTGATTCCTCTGAGGATACGTAGGAAACCTGAAAAGGTTCAGCCACCCGACCGACATGGTCATCTATCATCCCCAGTAGGTGCATTTTCCCCAGCAGAAGACATTGTTTCCATCAGAGGACAATCATTCTCAATTTCCCCATCAGATTTGAACTACGTTTGGATTGATTCCCCCGCGGATACGTAGGTCGCCTGCCAACGTTCAGCCGTCCCATCACCCTTCATCTGTTTTGAAACTCATGTTTCAGAACGGATCCTTCTTTTATCGCCGACCCCCCATTGCCTTGCAAGAAGCGTCGTCGAGGGGCTACTGTTAGTACCCGATCTGAAAATGAGTTTATTAGGGCTTTCCCACATGTACAAGGACTTTATAGGGATTAGAAACCTTGCAAAAGACTTGTCCCGGATTCCCAAAATATAGCTCATTATTTTAGGAATATCTAGAATGACTTAAATTACAGTCGGCACGAAAACAGTCATAACTTTTGACTCCGGATGAATTACGGAACGCACCGCATATCAAATCGAACGCGAGAGAAAGAAGAACAAGGAAAAAATGACCTTGGCCACGCGGCCACATTCCTCCATGGCCAGGCGGCCATGTTTGTCCTTGGCCACGCGGCCATCTTTGCTTCTGACGCGTTTTCCTGTTACCAAACTTGCCAAATCTTGATTTCCACACCAAGAAACAACCTTGGCCATGCGGCCATGTTTGCCCTACTCACAAAAAATATATATAGGATTCCTCCCCTCCTCAAAAAAAGGAACCAATTATCATCCTACGAGTTCCTAACTCAAAACCTCTCTAAAACTCTCCAAAAACACTCTCAAGAATCCCAAGAAGATCCAAGGTTATTTCTTGCCAACAAAGGTAAGTTTTCTAACTTTTTCTTCATGTTCTTGCATTATTTTTAATGTAGATCTTTGATATTCATATTCTTAATATGTTTATTCATGTGTTCTTCATAATATTCATGTTCTTGCATGTTTATTCATAGTTTCTTCATATGCTTTGCATGTTCATTCATATGTTCATAATATGTTCTTCATATGTTCATCGTGTTCATAGATTAAAACCCTATTTATGCTATATTTAGGGTTGCGATCTTCATGTTTGAATGTTATTTCATAGCCGATGATGATCTAGGGTTCATCAACCCAAGGATGATCTAGGAACTATTCCTAGACTTTAGGTAATTACTTCTATGATCAATAATCCTCCCATGATGAATGTGATGAATGTTCATTGAGATATCATTGATGGCATAGTCATTATTCTAGGATGTGATCATCCTGCATGTTTCTTTATCCTCCCTCTTCATTATGCATGATCCCTATTCTCTCTCCACATTCTAATTATGTTTGAACTACGCTGACCTGAGCTTCTCACATTGAGAGGAACGTAGGCAATCTTCAGATCCGGTCTAAATCACTAACACACTACTAACACATTCATCATGATAGAAAGACCGATCAATTCGGGCAATAGGAGTGATAACATTCAATATTCTTCTCTTGTTGTAATTTGAACCCCGAACCCACTAAAAATGCTTTTTTCAATGTTTTGGCTTTAATTAAAACGGCGTGGCGACTCTCATAATTTTAATGTCGTTAAGAATATTCCTTTTTTAAATAAAAATAATCACAAGATACTTCCCATGCGTCGCTTCATCGGAAAGGGGTATTCACAGAGATTTGGTCCTAAGACAACATCCCATCAATGCCATGAATCCCCTTGGGAAATGGGGACCTCGATGGATCGGTCCTTATGTGGTCAAAAAGATACTAAGCGAAGGTGCAGTCCGACGCGTAGACTTGGATGGTGATCAATTGCCAAAGGAAGTTAACCTCGACAAGCTCAAGAAGTTCTACGCTTAATAAATAAAGACCATTTAAAAAAAAACGCTCGCTAAGTTGAAAACCCGTAAGGGCGGCCTAGGCAAAAATTAGAGCACGTGCAAAAAAAGAAGCCTGCTAGATTGAAAACCCGAAAGGGCGGTCTAGGCAAAAAACAGGGTGCACAATAAAAAAAAATGGTCTTCATTTGTTTGAACTACGGAGACCTGAGCCTCTCTACGAGAGGAATGTAGGCAACCTTCGGGTGCGGTCTAATTTTTACCCAATCATGTTGTAACAAGATGCAATTTTTATTCAATCATTGAACTATTTTAACCATTACAACGGACGATGTTAAGCAATAAAAGACAATAAAACATTAAAATCCTAACAAGTGGTCTATTTAATTGCAATCTTGGGGTACTAGGAAAAATCTAATTTTCTCTTAGCCTTTGAAGGGCCACCAGAATGGCTCTCAATCCTATTCTTCTTGGGAGGCCTAGGAACACTAAGGCGGACCGAAACCTTCTACGCAGCAAAGCGCCTCCGAGCATAGAAGCTATCCAAAGGAGTACCGAAAGGGTCAGCCAGAATATTGTGCGAATCAGCAGCAGCTTCCTTATACCTCAAAGCACTGCTAGGCTTAAAGTCCTTTCCTAGCAACTCATCGCAAAGCACGTCAACCCAAGTGATGCTGCAGTAAAAGGTACCAAACAGATAATCCAGATAACTCTCGGGAAGAAAGACACTACCCCGATGAATGGGGGCAGAAGCCCACCGATGGCGGTCATCTCCCCAAGCGGACTGAAGCTCCCTTGAAAAGTCTGGACCCATATATGAAACTGGATGGAACACCCCACTCCTCGGGAAAGGAATGATCTGTTGGCGACCAAACTGCCTCAAAACCCGCTCCGGCTGGTAAAATGAAGAATCTCTCAGGCCGGGAAGGACCACATGTTCAAAAACCAGAATCCTTTCCACAAAAGGACGAAGACCCCAAGAGGGAGAATACCACTCAATGTCAACAGACAGTCGAGATACAAAGAACTTCTTCCAACCATCTTCAGTCAAATCCCGGATCAACAGTTTTCTCCTGTGAACAGCGAAAGGAGACAGATCACCCTCCGGAGAATAAATCCTGAAGTGTTCCCTGAGCCATATGGTTAGAAGCAAGGGCTTTCCCGACACATCTCGCCCGTTCAATGCAACTCATCAAGGCCGTGCAGGGTCTCCCCTACTATAAGAGGGATTATACTGAATTATTGCTCCTTGGCCAGCAAGATAATCTCAGGCAACTGCGCGTCCGCTGTCCCGAAGGGCGTAACAAAAATAACTTCACTAAAAAGGCAAGCCGCCATGGCACTCCTCTTGAATGACTGAACCGCTGGATCCTCCGAATGCAAACTGAAAAAAATTGGCAACTCAGTTATATCTACCACGGTACCATGCAACATTTTCCTCACATCTCCGATGGGAAGGTTCAACAAGTCAGACCAAGAATAAATCACTCCATAATGATATTTGGGGACGTAAATTTGACCCACCAGCGGCATACCAAGAATGGCACCAAAGTCATCAATGGTCGGCACCATTTCATTTGCCGAAAAATTAAAGGTGTGACTGTCACAATCCCAAAAAGCTGCAGCGACCATCAACAAATCCCAGTCCGGCTTCAACATCCGTAATATGAAGAGAATGCGGAATCCGATGTCTTTGACAAAAGCCTTCTTGGGGTGGGTCTTGAAAGAGTACACAAAAGTGGACAAATCCTTCTCGTATTCACCAATAACCTTGGTATCAAGGGTGAAAGAGTTGGAGGCCATGGCAAAAGTGGATTAAGAGATAAATTGAGCAAAGAAAAGATGTTCAATAATGGCAGAAAAGAGATGTTGGAAGAAAGTGTACGAACAGAGGCTGATATTAAAGCTGTTGGGGATCTGTTGGCCAGAAATTTCAAGCCCCGAAATTCGCTCCCCAGAACCACGCGCCTCCCGACACCCACTTGGGAAGCGCGCGCGTCCCACATCCACCATCTGAGGCGCCCGCCTCCCACTTCAGAAATGCCTCAGCCGGCCTTTGTCAGAAGAAGAAATCATGCAAAAACAGAAACGCTCCCAGAATCAGCAGGATCTACATTCTTCATCAAAGCCACTAACAACCATGATGAATAACTGCATCTTGATTCCATTCGCCAGATCGTCCGCATCTATTTGATTTGCTGACTGCATTCTGTCCCATCTAAAAAGATTCCCTTTCTCGCTATACCTTCTTTAGTGCATTATGCCCTTCAAATCTACTTTGTGGGGTACGTGAAACTCTTCCCTTAGCCTATTTTGGCTAAGCGTTCTCCCATGTAGAGAAAATGGGATAGGTATTTGGTAACCTAATGATTTGCTTAGGCCTTCACCGCCCTTGGAGACACATTTGGGCATACATTAATACGGTTGTGTCTCTCTCCCTCTCTTACAAAAGTCAAAGTGAATCTCAATGTTTTCCCCGGTCCGCAGTCAACTGTGCCCGCACCCCGCAAAAGTCTACTGCAAGCACTACTCCAAACAGCCCACATCAAAATGCAGCTTTAAATAGAAAAATTTGGTCCTCGGTGAACCACCAAAATCACCTCCTCATCACCAAATCTCTAGTCCCCTACACGGACTCCCACACCAGCAGGCAGACTTTTGAGTCCCACTACATCGGCAGGCAGACTCTCCAGTCTCTCTAAATCAGCAGGCAGAATCTCGAGTCCCTCAACATCGGCAGGCAAACTCTCCAGTCCCTCCAACTCAGTAAGCAGACTCTCGAGTCCCTCTACATCGGCATGCAGACTCTTCAGTCCCTCCAAATCAGTAGGCAGGCTCTCGAGTCCCTCTACATCGGTAGGCAGACTCTCCAGTCCTTCCAAATCAGCAGGCAGACTCTCGAATCCTTCTACATTGGCAGACAGACTCTTCAGTCCCTCCAAGTCCTCTCTACGGACTCTAAATTTAGGCCACGGTGGGCCGATTTCTATCACCGCACCCCTACTATCAGCAAAAGCCGCTCACACAGGGAGCGCACTCCTATCTCTGGTAATTTCAAGATTCTTGTTTTCATCGAGTCTTTGCTTTTTTTTCCTGGTGATGTCCTCGGCGAATGTTTTTTTCTTTCGTCGACGCATTTTGCTTTGCAATCAACGTCGCCGAGGGGCTTTGTAGATACCCCACCTTGGACGGCTCACCCCGATTGCACATTTGATTTTGTGTTTCTCCCTATTTTATGTGTTTCTCGTTAGTTTCTGTTACTTCCGTTAAGTTCCTGACTGACTTCGTTAAGTCTAAGGACCAAACCAAATAACAGTGCTGACTTTCTAGTCCATTCTGTCATTTTTGCCATCTCCAAGGCGCGCGCTTCCACCCTTTGGGGCTAGAGGCGCACGCATCCTGCCACCAAGGCAGGAGGCGCGCGCACCTGGGCGTCAGTTACAAATTTCTGTCCAAGAATCCCTCCCTTGCTCCTTTTAACAGTATTTGCCCGGGAAACTGATGTTTGTGGCTTGGTTTTGGCACCAAAAACTCACCTTCTTTACCTATAAAAACCCCTCTAATTCACCATTGAAGAGGAGGAAGATTTGAATCATTAACAAAAACTATACACAAATACTTACAAGGCATTTTTCTAAGAACCTTTTGAAGGAGTCCTTGAAGCTCTTTGAAGTATAGGTAAAAGACTACTCTTTTCCCTCTTTTTCTACTTTATCTCTTCTCTCTTTCTTTTGCTTTAAATCAAAAGTGCATTCACCCAAACATTTTGGGACATGACATCAAAGACTACTTCACTTCATTGAAGCTAGTCACGAAGTTATCTCCCTACATTCTAAACACCCCTTTTTTTACCCCCCTTTTATCATCAAGAATAAGACGAACATTTCATCATTTATATAGATTTTGATCAAGCAAGACCAATTTTAGTTGGGCGATATGGGTGTTTAAGTACTTCCCATCTCGTAACCTAACCCCCGAACCTCATAACAAAGAATCTCTGTTTTCGTAATCAAACTTAGGCTATAAACATTAGGTTTTTCTTATGTTCCTCTAAAACATAGGTGGCGACTCTAAAACACAAATAGACATCCTAGGGTAACACACGTGCTCTAGCCAAGCCGTGGCCCCCCGGGGTATCTATAGCAGCACACGGCTTTTCTAATGCGGAGTAATTCAGTTCAGCCCCTTGGAAGCGACGGTTGATAAAGTACATGGCGTTTTCTTTCTTCGAATCGGGTTTCTCTTATGCTAGCATAGCCCCTAATGCAGTGTTATTGACTGTGAGGTACAAGGTCAACGGTTTCTCCTTATACGGTGGAGCCAACACTGGCGGATTCACTAAGTACTCCTTAACCTTTTCAAAGGCTTCATGGCACTCTTCGGTCCATTCTAAGGATGCATTCTTCTTGAAGAGCTTAAAAATGGGCTCGCACATCGTCGTGAGTTGATTAAAGAAATGAATAATGTACTGAAGGTGACCCATGAATCCCTTGACTTCTTTTTGCGTCTTAGGTGGAGGCATGTCAATGATGGCTTTGATCTTAGCGGGATCTACTTCTATACCACACTCAGTGACCATGTACCCAAGAACTTTTCCTTTCACTACCCCAAATGTGCACTTAGACGGATTAAGTCTCATCTTGTAGTGTCTCAACCTTTCAAAGAACTTTCTAAGGTCGACAAAGTGCTGTCCATCGGAGCCTTTGGAGTGTATGATCATATCATCAACGTACACCTCCATTTCTTTATGTATCATGTCATGGAACAATGCAATTATAGCTCTCTGATAAGTGGCTCCGGCATTTTTGAGTCCGAATGGCATTACTGTATAGCAGAACGTCCCCCAAGGTGTAGTGAACGCTGTTTTATGTTGGTCCTCCTCGGCCATGAGGATATGGTTGTAACCGGCGAATCCATCTATGAATGAATGGACTTCGTATTTTGCGGTATTATCAACGCGCATGTCTATGTTGGGAAGAGGAAAGTCATCTTTCAGAGATGCTCTGTTGAGGTCGCGGAAATAAACACAGACACGGACCTTTCCATTTGCCTTGGAAACCTGTACAGTATTGGCCAACCAGGTTGGATACTCTATTACTTTGATGAACCCAACACTCAGGTGTTTCTCTATCTCTTGTTTGACTTGTACTGACCACTCTGGCTTAATTCTGCGGAGTTTCTGCTTGACTGGCTTTGAATTGGGAAGCAACGGTATCTTGTGCTCAACAATCGAATTGGCTAGCCCCGGCATATCTTTGTAGGACCAAGCGAACACATCTACGAATTCTCGGAGAAGCGCTATGAGGGCTTATCGGTCTTCCGCCTTGAAGAAACTGCCAATCTTGGTCTCTTTCGGATCATCGTCCGTCCCCAGATTAACTGTTTGCATTTCTTCGGCATCAATAGGGCCATTTCCGCCATGAAGACCTACTTGCTTATTAATTTCTTTTAATATTTGTTCATTTTGTTGATCTATCTCGTCATATGACTCATTATTATCTAATTCGTTAGAGTTATTAGTTAATTCATCATTTAGGACGCTAGCAATCTCAGGATACTCAGAAAGATCTATTTTTTCATTAAGAAGGTAGGGGAATACACGTTCCGTGATGGCATCCAAGTCCTCTTGGGTGAGCTCATTGGTAGCGGTATCTGACTCTAAAGTAAGAGTTACAAATTTTCTTGCTCTATGGGGATGGGGAGTACATCCTAATTCTTTGGTCAGGAAGTCTTCACTTGCTATGGGTCCCCCAGTTGTGTACCAATTCTGGATGGCCTCGTCACACTTCTTGATGAGCTTGGTGTAGTCTTGGTTCGGGGTGTCCCCCTTATCTATTGGATTGATCTGAGTGTCCTCTAGCTTGCAAAGGTCGATAAATTGGCGCAGTAGGTCTTCTCCCAACACAAAGTCCCACTCACTGTATGCTTTGGCCTTGGTACCCCCTAATTCTTAAGGTAGCCACAAGAATTGCATCAGTTCTATTTCAAGCAAGTATGGTTCACAGTCACCGAAGATT
Source organism: Campanula takesimana (assembly GCA_026119855.1). NCBI lineage: Eukaryota > Viridiplantae > Streptophyta > Magnoliopsida > Asterales > Campanulaceae > Campanula > Campanula takesimana. Next base: position 47,329 of record JAOWBW010000870.1, read on the forward strand.
TCGAAGCCCAGTTGGCGTTTCCCCCTATAGTCGATCCATGGTTCAGGGAACATGAAGTTTGGCAATTTTCCCCCTCGCGCACAAAGTACCCATTTAGAGTCTTTCGATAGGGCGGTGCTAGTGGCATAATGTATGAAGTCCAATCCCTTTCATCTTCAGGAATTCCCTTGAATGGTGACACATACCCTAGACCATGTTCTGGGGGGTATAGAACGACAGGTGGTGGTTCTTTTATCCCTTGTAAATGCTTTCCAAGTCTAAGACCAGGGAAGTACCCTTCTTTTAGCATCATGTTAAGTACTGGGCGTGTTCCAGAGAATGGAATCGCCTTAGAATAGTCATTTTTATTGTGCACTTCTACCATCTCTACACTACTTTCCTTTTGGATTTCGAATCCATTGAAGAGGTGGTCAGTTGCCTCATGCTGAATTTCTAAGATTGGGCTAGCAGTGACTAGTTCCCCAAGTATAGTGACAATCGTGTCGTTGTGTTTAAACTTGACACATTGATGGAGATTCGATGGTACTCCTCCCGTTTGATATAGCCACGGGCGTCCTAGAATAAGGTTGAAAGAGGAGGGGATGTCAATGACTTGGAATTTCACCTTTGTAGTTATTTCTCCCACTACATCTATTAGGGTGATCGCCCCTAAAGGTGAGCGTGCAGTGCAGTCAAATCCTCGTACAGTAAGAGTTGATGGTTTTAGCTCTCTCGAGGTAAGGCCAAGCATTACCATTACTTTCTTCGGTAAGAAATTTATGGCGGACCCATTGTCTACTAGGATTCTGGGGATTCGATGCCCATGGACCCTTGCGGTTATGTAGTGAGCTTCGGTGTGTCCTCCACCATACTGTGGTAGATCTAAGTCGGTAAACGTGATCACATTGCCAAATTGGATTTGGCCTACCATTTATGTTAACTCTTCGGGAGTTATTTCTTTGGGCACTTCGACTTGGGCTAAAGATTTTGAGATCATCATTCGATGCTTATGAGATGAGCCTACGAGTTCCCATATGGAAATGTTGGCTTGAGTTTTCTTTAATTGTTTAAAAAGTGGATCGTCAAGCTCAACGGGTTCAGGCTCTTTCGAAGATGATGGCTCTTCTACTCTTGGATCTTTGTTGATTATGACTCGACCAGAGCGGGTGAGTAGATTAACATCTTCCTTTTCTTTATTATTCTTCCTATCTTGTATTTGATCCCAAGACAAGATGTAACATAAAGAAATTTCATTATTAAACTTTGGAGTGCTCTCGCCCACATTTGGGACTAGGCGAGTAGTCTCCTCTTTCTCACTAGCTATTTCTATTACATTGATCCCTCCTCCCGTAGTTGGGAGGGGGTTTGTCACTACATTAGGAACCCCTAGCTGCTTAAAGTCTATGAGATCTTGGATCACATCTTTGAGGTGGTGACATGAGTTGGTGTCGTGACCGGTAGCCTTATGGAAATTGCAGAAGAGATGGTGGGAATGATTGAGAGGGCATTCTTTGGGAATAGTAGGCTTTCTCGGTGTTATTTTGCCGGCTTCTATAAGGGTGTCGAACATTTGACTTTGGGTGACACCTTCTAGCTTGCTATAGGCCCTTTGCCTTGTTTTAGCTTTGGATTCAACTTCCATCTTGTAACATTCTCTTTGGGCTTGTAGACAGGCTTGGAGCGTGTCGACCTTCTTTCATAGGATTCCTCTTGCATGAGCAATCCCTTTCAAAGTGCATTGACCTCTTCTTCTTGGGCTAGTAACTGATTTTGGAAAAATTTGATCTCTCTGTCGAAGAATTCTTTTTGTGTTCGCAGTCGGGTCATGAATTCTTCTTTTATCTCCCTCTTGAAGCGGGCGTACAGGACCGTAGCGTATACTTTAGAGAGTTGACCCACTTCCCCCTCTAGTCAAGCTTTGAGGTCGTTGAGTTCTTAAGTAAACTTGGCGCTTGACATTGTGTTGGGAGTGTGGAGCTACCTTGCTGATCAGACGGACCTAGAGTGCAGAAACTGTGTCAAATCCAGGCTGGGGTCCCAACAAGTCGGCTTTTATGAAACAGGGTTGACCAACACGGCAGATTCATAGAAAATGAGAGATGTCTCGTACGAGACAATGGTTGTATTGTACGAGACATCTTACCTGACAGTCAGATTTACAGATTTTAATCCTATTGGTCGGATGGAATTTAATCCATTTTGAGAGGTTACTACTCTTGTTCATCCTGGAACGGTGGATTCTTGTTGGGTTTCGATGTAACATGCGCAGCGGAATATAGCATTTAAAATTTAGGAAACCCAAAGCCCATAGATCCGTTCATATGATTAAATCAAATACAACAATATGAATAGAGGAAAACTAACCCTTGATGACTTTGAATTCTAGCTTTGATCTTGGTGGAGAACTTGAAGCTTGATCACAATGAATAGTAAGAATACGAACTATGAAGATGATGAGCTTCACCCTCTAGCGGTATCCACACCACGAACGAATATCAAGGAGCTTCTTGATCTTGGTTGCTAGACCAACAATTATGAAACACACTTTCACAATTGATAATGACTATATGGAATTTTAATTGTGTATTATTTTGTTCTTCAATCAAGAGATATCTTGGAACAAAATAAAACCTCTCTCAAACTCTTTGAGACTCACAAAAAGGCTATTACTGAAGTTCTGGCCGAAATCATCCTTTTATACACAAGCAAGACCTATTCCAAATAGGAACCTTGTGTCAAAAGACATTCTAAATCGAATTATGAAAGTGCCAGCCGACAGTACTGTGCGGCCGCCCAGAATACACTGTGCGGTCGCACATATATCTGAAACAAACTGGTACAAAATTTGGGCTAAGTGTGCGGCCGCCCAGTCCACACTGTGCGGTCGCCCACTTCCCCAGAATGTCCAGAATTTCCAAAATTCCAATTTAGTCATTTTAAAGATTCGTTCTATTGTGTGTGACCCTCTAGGATTATACTAAGTTAGCAATGGTTTCAAACATGAAACCACAAGATATGATTAGGTTCTAGCAAACCGTCACACCTACCCAAATAGTATAACTAGATACAAGTTCGCATTCCTTTAGAATATGTCACAATCCCTTTGTCCACGATGTCATTGAACACAAGTCATGGTCAAACAGTCAACTTGTTTTGTTCAATACTTTTTCGATTCCGAATATGTTGATAATTCAAATGCTATTGATCCAATCAATCCATTTGAGTCCGGCCGAACATTTCATCAACATCATTCCTTCGAGGGGCCCAAGCTTGACATCTCTCCGTGGAGGGACAAATCCATTTAGCTTATTATTCTTCCCAATGGGAATCCGATTATGCCAATCATACCCTTTATAACTACCGTGTTAAGGTAGCGTTTGAATATGTCAAACACAATGTTCATCAAGTGGAAGACTATAATAACTTCATGTCTAAGGATTCAAATGATATAACTAATATGAGATATATGTTCGACATAGACCATGACATAAATATCATACAGCGGGTCATGTCCAGTACCTTGTTCCAAACAAGTACCCATAAATCTAACATGATCATCCCATGATCATTTAGCCTTTATACTAGTGCTTAATAAGTACTAGGGACGGAGATTATTATAAGTAAACATGAACAACAATAATAATCAAAACATCTCTTTATTGATATGAAATAAATGATAACAATTACAACGTTTATTAAACGTGCCTAGGGCACCACTGCCAACAATTCTGTCACCTTAGAATATGAGCCCCTTGTTTTTTTACCTGTATTGCACTCTCCCAAACGGACAATTCGGGCAAAGGTCCCATATTCTCATCGGAATCCACCATTGAATTAACCAAACCTAAGTGATTCCGTAGTTGTTTTTCAATTTTTTTAAACAACGCATTAATGCAATCAAACCTTGTGAATTTTAAGGGACAACCGAAAGGAACATGTTGAACGTTGCGTTCGAAACTAAGCCAAAATGGCATCCACAATCTCGCACAGAATAGTGAAAATAGGAAAACACAAGCTCGGATTTCCGCAGAGAGGTTCTCCATTCTTTCAAAATCCTTTGTTCAACATTTTACCGAAAGGACATTCGTCATATTCACGAGGGAGGATTATAGATTGTAAAGATGCGTTATCTTAGGCAAAGATTAAAACAACCCTAAGAATCGAACCGACCAGTCTCGAGGAGTGTCTTATTAGCTAGTATGTATGCATGAGGTTGATGCAAGGCTTACGGCTAAGGCTCCCCATGAACACAGTCTAGAAGTGTGTCACAGAGTGGGTACACCATCTTTGGAGAGACCGGCGAGGGCCATTCATTAGAATGGGGGTGATGACCAACATCCGTCCTCTGATTGGGACCCGAGTTTATAGGGTATGTAGTGGAATTATTCTACATGTGTGCACGTGTGTGAGAGTCAAGATCTAGGTGTCAAAGATAAAATAGAGATTTTTTTTTTTGAAAGTAAAAATGAAAACATGCAATGGCCGGGCCAAGTGGCTGCCTACGTTTCCCTCTTGTGGAGGATCTCAGGCCGTCATAGTTTACACATAAGGCAAACACAAGCAAAGAAGATAACAAACATTTTAGCAAGTACTCCTGCAAAACAAAGGTTAGCCTTATAATATATGGGGAGTGTCTTTGTCATTAGTGAGGTCCTAAGACTCAGAAACATAGGGGAGAGCGGATCTGAAACCCTGTGTACATGTTTGAACTGAACAAAAATCCTTTTTCAAACCAGAGAGTCAGACCAGCCGGGCAGAGCTGAGATGTCTCGTACGAGACAAGTGATCCCTCGTACGAGGCATCTCAGTCAGGGAACAGATTACAGTACAGAATGCAGAATTTTGAAACAACGATGATTTCTTTCGACGCAAGTCTAACCCACTTACTGTGATCTTCCCCAGCGGAGTCGCCACTGTTTGTGCGTGGGTTTTTTGGTTGTTCTCGAGGCAGTTTTCATCCTTCAATTTACCTTTTTAATTGAGAGTCACCACCATGTTGTTATCAGAACACAGACCGAGATATCTGGATTCGGGGGTTAAGTTATGAATTGGGAAGGTCAAGGAGCACCCAATTCACCCAATCTAGGATTGGTCTTGCTAAGAAATCATTATCATTGTTTCAAAATCATGCAAAATGTATGTAAAAGAAAAAAACAAACAAATAAATAATTGCTTATTTATTTGGGATTTCGGATCAAGTGGTTCGAGACCATCTCCATGTAACGACCCAAAAACCGGTCCATATTTAGTTTATATTTTTGGGGATTTTTATTTGACTTATGTGTGCATTTTATGTGTTGCATCATATTTTATGATTTGCACATCTTACTTGATTAAATGATCTATTTACCTAGTTAGTAGTAATAATGGATAAAGGAGTTAAATGATTAAGTTGAAACTTTAGGGTCCTTAGTGAAATTATAACTTTAGGGGCTTAAGTGTTAAAAATGGAAGTCCAGTGACTAAAGAATAAAAATGGGTAAAGATTTTTATTAAAACAAGTTTATCCCTTCTCCATCTCTCTCTGTGTTTACAAACAGCATACTTCTTTTCTCTCGTTTCATTCCTAGGTTAAGAAGAAAAAGGTAAGTTCAACCTATTTCGATTTATATCTTTTTATTTACTACTCCGTTTTAAAATCTAATTATATAAAAATGACCAGGGCGTTGAGTAGGTCATTTTTACCCAAACAAAACAAATTTCCTCGATACTTTTTCTGGAAATAGGTAAGTGACTAATTCCCCTTAAATGTTAAAATGGTCATATATATGTTGTATATGTTATATGTGGTGAAATTATTGTGAAAAGAATTTATTTGTGATACTTGTAATTTTGGGACAAAGTGAGTATTTAGTATGTTGGTTTGGTTGGGTTTAAAGGGGTGTTAGAGTTGTTTTGGAACTGATTTTGTAGCCTTAGTAAAGTTATAAGTGTTAATGTGTAGTACTTTTGGGACGGTGAAACGAAGGGAGTAAAATTTAGTGCATTTTGGCTTGTCGGGTGTGTTGGATGGCCGCCCAAAAGGGGCGTGCGGCCGCACATCTATCTGGAAGGTTTTGGTCATGGGACAGAGCATTTTGGGCGGCCGCACAGTCTGGTATGGGCGACCGCCCAGGGCTGCTGAAAGTTTGAGTTGTTTTGATTCAAGTGATTTAGAGTTCAATCTTGGTCCAGGTCCTAGGCGATATCATAGAGTACCTAGAGGGTTGTTGTGGAACACCCTAGTGTTTGAAATTGGTTCCTTTGTGAACAAATGTGTTATGGAATGTGAATAAGTGTTACATGGGGTAGTGTAGAACATCTTTTGATGTGGTTTGGATTGGTTCATCTTTGTGATGTGTTTGGCTTGGTTCCCTATTTTGGAATCATTGCCCCCGGTTGTTGTTTATGCAAGTATTCATTACTATTCTCGTGTTTAAAGTCCAGCTGGTACTTGTTATGGTGTCAGGCAGTGGGAGAATTATAGTGGTACAAGTTAAGTTCACTATAAGTTTTTCCATTGGTACCTTGAGTCAGGCAGTGGGAGAATTATTGTGGCACACAAGCCAAGTTCACTATAAGGTTTTCCGATGTTGCCTTTTCTGTTTTCCCCAGTCCAGATTGGCCTTGGATGGGATAAATCGCTCCCTTGGGTGAGCATTTGGGTTATGACTTTGTGTCATATTCCCCCCGTTATTACTTTGGTTCTTATGGTTATGGTTTGGTTTTCGGGATCCTAGCTTCAGCTATTTATGCTGCTCAGATGGTTTTCTCAGTTGGTTTTCTCAGATGGTATTCTCAAAAAGTTATGTTTATTGGGTAAACCTTGGCTTGGTATCCACCTGAGTGTGGCATTTGTGGTAATTGTGGTATATGAGTTGGTTTTACCTATCATACTATGTGCTATGTAATGCTTATGATATTGTTCGTTATGCTTATCATTTTAGCATGAAACGTAGTTGCATTTTAGTAGCTTACTGAGATTCATTCTCACCCCTTATTTGTTTACTGTTTTAGATAAAGGCGAGTCCAGGGGATAGGACACCTTGGCACGGGAGGGCGTTGGAGTGGTAAGAGTTGGGACTTGTTTTGTTAAGGTTACATTATGTAAATGTAAAACCTTTTGGGTAGAGTACCCGTACTTCCTATTGTAACATCTATTTTGGATAATGTTGGTGTATGTACATTTGTATAAAAGTTTGTAAGCCTTCGGGCTAAGTACTTTCGTTGTGAAAGTTGGTTGTAAAGTTTGTTTAAAGTTAAATGAAGTCTTTGAACTTCAAGTGTGATTTTGTTAAACTTTATGAAAGTACATTTCAAAAAAAAAATTCAAGTGTTTTATAACGTCTTCCACTCGTGTCCCGAGCATGGGGCCAAGTAGGACCACGGGTCTGGGGCACGACAGTTGGTATCAGAGCTAGGTTGTAGATGGTCTAGAATGACTAAATGACCTAGGAGGGTAGTAGAGTATAGAGTGAGTAACGTTGAGTGTTCTATGCAGGTATTCATTGAAAATGGTTGGAACCGAGGGTGATCAGTCTGGGCCTTCAGGGCAAGATAAGGTCAGAGAGGAAGCTCGAATAATTTTCCAAAGCATGTTTGAGGTTTCAATGAAAACAATTAATGATCAGAGGCAAGAGAGGGAACAGGCACCACCAAGAGATGGGTTGGCAAAATTCTTGAAGATGGAACCCATGGGCTATGATGGAGAGCCTGATGTATCTAAGATAGAAAGGTGGATTGAATCAATGGAAAAGATCTTTGATGCTATGAAATGTTCTGAGGAAGATCAAGTCAGGTTTGCTACTTATAAGCTGAATGGAGCTACCGAGCATTGGTGGAATGGTTTGAAAACTAAATGGGATGAGACTCATGTACCCTATACTTGGGAGAATTTTCTGGGAAAGTTTAAAGAACACTTCATTCCCCGGGTAGATCAAGACAGGAAGGAAATGGAGTTTCTTAACTTGGAGCAAGGTTCTATGTCAGTGGCTCAATATTCAGCTAAATTTTCAGAGTTGTCCAGGTATTGTATTCACTTAGTGGCAACTGAGGAGAGAAAGGCTACGAGGTTTGTGAAAGGTTTGAAAACTGTGATTAGAACTCAACTAGTATCCCACAAGTTGCAAGATTTTCAAGATGCGGTTGATCGAGCCTACCAGGTGGAGCATGATATTGAGGAACATAAGAAGAAAATGGAGTTGTAAGGTGCAAGGAGGCAAGGTAGGCAACAACAACAACGTGGTGATAATAGAGGAAATCAAGGTGGATCTTCACAATTCAAAGGGTCTTCTCAAAGACAGTCAGGTAATAAAAATCAAAGTAACACTTAAGGGAGTCAGAACAGAGGAGTTTGTAATTATTGTCAGAAAGAAGGGCATTCAGAAGAAAGATGTTTGAAGAAGCAGGGCAAATGTTTGAATTGTGGTCAATTGGGTCATTTTCAGAAGGATTGCCCTAGATTTAAGGTACAGGCATTGGGAAGTGTAGTTGGGTCTTCTCAGGGCCATAAGAGGGATTCTTCAGGAAAGCCTAAGGTGCAGGGTCGTGTCTTTGCCATTACTCAACAACAGGCTTCAGATTCCTCTAATGTGATAGGAGGTATTATTTCTGTGTCTAGTTTGAGAGCACGTACACTTATAGACCCTGGCTCATCGTATTCTTGTGTGTCTGTGCATTTTGCTTCTCGATTGCATCTGTCTTCTGAATCTCTACCTTATGTGTTAGAGGTGTCTACTCCTATAGGGGAGTGTTTGGTGACCAATGAGGTGTTGCATTCTTGTGATGTGCATATACGTGAGCATGTTTTACCTACTGATTTAGTTATCTTACCATTACAAGATTTTGATATTATCTTGGGTATGGATTGGTTGGGTAAATATCGTGCGTCTGTTGATTGTGCTAAAAAGGTGGTCACATTTTCTATCCCTAATGTTCCTAAATTTACTTTTTAAAACTGTTCCCTAGGGTAGAGAGATTCGTATTATTTCTTATGTGAAGGCTAGAAAGTTGTTGAACCGTGGTTGTGCGGGGTATTTGGCTAGTGTTCTTGATACTACTAAAAGGGTTCCTGATATTAAGGATGTGCCTATTGTTAAATAATTTTCAGATGTATTTTCTTCTGAGTATGCTATGCCTCCTGACCGAGAAATTGAGTTCTGTATTGACTTACTTCCAGGTACAGCTCCTATATCTGAGGCACCTTACAGAATGGCCCCAGCTGAATTGAAAGAGTTGAAGGTTCAGTTACAAGAGTTACTTGATCGAGGATTCATTCGTCCTAGTGTATCCCCGTGGGGAGCTCCAGTGTTATTTGTCAAAAAGAAAGATGGGTCCTTAAGATTGTGTATTGACTACAGAAAGCTGAATCAGGTAACTATAAATAATAAATATCCGCTTCCTCATATTGATGATTTATTTGATCAACATCAAGGGTCAGTTGTCTTTTCATAACTTGATTTGAGGAGTGGGTATCACCAGTTGAAAATCCGTTCTGAAGACATTTCTAAAACTGCTTTCCGTAGTAGATATGGCCATTATGAGTTTCTTGTTATGCCTTTCGGGTTGACTAATTCTCCGGCTGTTTTTATGGATATGATGAATAGGGTCTTTAAACCTTATCTTGATACCTTCGTGGTTATATTTATTGATGACATTCTTGTTTATTCCAAGTCTCTGGAGGAACATGAACAGCATTTACGAATGGTTTTATCTATTCTTCGTGAGAAGTAGTTGTTTGCTAAATTCAGTAAGTGTGCTTTTTGGCTCGATGAAGTATCTTTTCTTGGGCACGTGATTTCTAATAAAGGTATATTAGTTGATCCATCCAAGATTGAGGTTATTATGAATTGGAAGAGGCCAGAATCAGTTACAGAAATTTGAAGCTTCTTGGGGTTAGCTGGGTACTACAGAAGGTTCATTGAGGGGGTTTTATAATATTGCATCTCCCTTGACTCAGTTGACTCGAAAGAATGTTCCTTATGTGTGGGATGAAAAATGTCAAGTTAGCTTTGAAGAGTTGAAGAAGAGATTGACTACAGCTCTTATTCTTGCCCTACCTAATGGTAATGATGATTTGATAATATATAGTGATGCTTCTAAAGAAGGCCTCGGGTGTGTATTAATGCAAAATGGAAGGGTAATTGCGTATTCTTCGAGGAAGTTGACTCCTAGTGAGCAAAATTTTCCTACCCATGACATGGAGCTTGTGGCTATTGTCTTTGCGTTGCACAAGTGGAAACATTATCTTTATGGAGCAAAATTTGAGATTTTTACCGATCATCAAATTTTGAAGTACCTTTTCTCACAAAAAAGAGTTGAATAACAGGCAAAGAAGATGGATGGAGTTACTGAAGGACTATGATTGTACTATCTCTTATCATCCGGGTAAAGCAAATGTGGTAGCCGATGCCATTAGCCGGAAATCTTATATGGCTTCATTGATGGTGCGTGAATGGAAGATGTTAGAGGATGGTCGAGATTGGAGTCCTTATGAATCAAAGCATGGAGCTATTTTTGCGAACATTCAAGTATTACCAACTTTAATTCAACAAATAAAAGAAGCTCAGAAGGATGACCCAGAGTTGGTAAAGATTATGGATAAAATCAAAGATGGCAAATTTGAGGATTTCTTTCTCAGTTCTGAAGGAGTATTGAGTTGTAGAGGTCGGTTATATGTGCCTTGTGTTGATGGGATTAAACGCCAAGTTCTAGATGAAGGCCATAAATCGAGGTATACTATTCATCCCGGGAGTACTAAAATGTATCAGAATTTGAAGCAACACTTTTGGTGGAATAATATGAAGAGGGAAATAGCGGATTATGTATCCAAGTGTTAAACATGTTAACAAGTTAAAGCTGAGCATCAGAGGCCCGCGGGATTGCTTCAACCATTAGAGATTCCGGAATGGAAGTGGGAACATGTTACTATGGATTTTGTGACAGGGTTACCTCGTACACGAAGAAGGTTTGATGCAGTATGGGTGATTATTGATAGATTGACAAAGTCTTCTCATTTTCTACCTATTGAGATTAGTTACTCTATGGAAAGGCTTGCAACCTTGTACATTAATGAGATCGTTAGATTACATGGAGTTCCAGTTATCATTATGTCTGATCGTGACCCTAGATTCACATCTCGGTTTTGGCAAGAATTTCAGAAGGCTTTGGGTTCAGAATTGAAGTTTAGTACAGCTTTTCATCCTCAAACAGATAGTCAGTCAGAAAGAACCATTCATATTCTTGAGGACATGTTGAGGTCTTGTTCAGTTGATTTTGCAGATTCTTGGGAGATTCATTTGCCTCTCGTGGAATTTGCTTATAATAACAGCTTTCAGTCCAGTATTGGGATGGCTCCTTATGAAGCCTTGTATGGGAGGAAATATCGGTCTCCTATCTGTTGGGATGAAGTGGGAGAAGCCAAGATTTGGGATGTTGACATGGTTAATGATTCAGTTGAGAAGGTTAAGCTTATTCGGGATCGATTGAGTACTGCCCAGAGTAGATAGAAAAGCTATGCCGATCACCGGAGGCAAGACCTTGAGTTCGAAAAGGGTGAGTTTGTGTTTTTGAAGTTTTCACCTAAGGTTGGTATTCGAAGATATGGAATGAAAGGCAAGCTTGCTCCGAGGAAATGTCGGTCACCTCGATACTTTTTCCGGAAATAGGTAAGTTACTAATTCCCCTTAAATGTTAAAATGGTCATATATATGTTGTATATGTTATATGTGGTGAAATTATTGTGAAATGAATTTATTTGTGATACTTGTAATATTGGGACAAAGTGAGTATTTGGTATGTTGGTTTGGTTGGGTTTAAAGGGGTGTTAGAGTTGTTTTGGGACTGATTTTGTAGTCTTAGTAAAGTTATAAGTGTTAATGTGTAGTACTTTTTGGACGGTGAAACGAAGGGAGTAAAATTTAGGGCATTTTGGTCTGTCGGGTGTGTTGGGCGGCCGCCCAAAAGGGGCGTGCGGCCGCACATCTATCTGGAAGGTTTTGGTCGTGGGACAGAGCATTTTGGGCGGCCGCACAGTCTGGTGTGGGCGACAGACCAGGGATGCTGAAAGTTTGATTTGTTTTGATTCAAGTGATTTAGAGTTCAATCTTGGTCCAGGTCTTAGGCGATATCCTAGAGTACCTAGAGGGTTATTGTGGAACACCCTAGTATTTGAAATTGGTTCCTTTGTGAACAAATGTGTTATGGAATGTGAATAAGTGTTACATGGGGTATTGTTGAACATCTTTTGTTGTGGTTTGGATTGGTTCATCTTGGTGATGTGTTTGGCTTGGTTCCTTATTTTGGAATCATTGCCCCCGGTTGTTGTTTACGCAAGTATTCATTACTATGCTCGTGTTTAAAGTCTAGCTGGTACTTGTTGTGGTGTCAGGCGGTGGGAGAATTATAGTGGTACAAGTTAAGTTCACTATAAGTTTTTCCATTGGTACCTTGAGTCAGGCAGTGGGAGAATTATAGTGGCACACAAGCCAAGTTCACTATAAGGTTTTCCGCTGTTCCTTTTCTATTTTCCCCAGTCCAGATTGGCCTTGGATGGGATGAATCGCTCCCTTGGGTGAGCATTTGGGTTATGAATTTGTGTCATATTCCCCCCGTTGTTACTTTGGTTCTTATGGTTATGGTTTGGTTTTCGGGATCCCGGCTTCAGCTATTTATGCTGCTCAGATGGTTTTCTCAGTTGGTTTTCTCAGATGGTATTCTCAGACAGTTATGTTTATTGGGTAAACCTTGGATTGGTATCCACCTGAGTGTGGCATTTGTGGTAATTGTGCTATATGAGTTGGTTTTACCTACCATACTATGTGCTATGTGATGCTTATGATATTGTTCGTTCTGCTTATCATTTTAGCATGAAACGTAGTTGCATTTTAGTAGCTTACTGAGATTCATTCTCACCCCTTATTTGTTTACTTTTTTAGATAAAGGCGAGTCCAGAGGATAGGACACTTTGGCACGGGAGGACGTTGGAGTGGTAAGAGTTGGGACTTGTTTTGTTAAGGTTACACTATGTAAATGTAAAACCTTTTTGGTAGAGTACCTGTACTTCCTATTGTAACACATATTTTGGATAATGTTGGTGTATGTACATTTGTATAAAAGTTTGTAAGCCTTCGGGCTAAGTACTTTCGTTGTGAAAGTTGGTTGTAAAGTTTGTTTAAAGTTAAATGAAGTCTTTGAACTTCAAGTGTGATTTTGTTAAACTTTATGAAAGTACATTTCGAAAAAAAATTCAAAAGTGTTTTATAACGTCTTCCACTCATGTCCCGAGCATGGGGCCAAGTAGGACCACGGGTCTGGGGCGCGACACTCCATGAATTGGAGAGGCTCTAGGCTGATCCTTTTGATGGAATCAAACTACATTAAATACAAAGAAGGAGATGAGAAGGTAGAAAACAATGAGTTTTACCTAAGCGTTTTTCAAGAATCCTATGGATGGCCTTGACTAAAGGCCTTGAATCTCCAATGAACTTGACTTGGATGGTGTGGTGAGGGTTTGAATTTCGTGGGTGAGGGAGAGGGAGTTATTTTAGAGACCTCTTTGATCAGATTTGGAGTGGTTGTTGGGTGAATAAGGAGTCTACCCTTTCTCTGGTTCAAGAAGCTCTATATTTATAGGGGTTTTGGACCTAGGGTTTTGGCCAAGAAGGTAAGTTGTGGTGAGAATCCAAGACTTGATTCTCATAGAAGTATTTTTGGACTCTAGGATCGTCCATTAGGTTTTCCCGGATTGCTTAAGTGTTTGCCAAGAAAAAGGGTTAACATCAACAAGGAAACTGACCAAAAACCCGACTGTCAAGGGGGATGTCTCGTACGAGACATCAATGTCTCGTACGAGGCATCTCAGCGCTGGAATTCACTCTTTACCCTCTGCAGTAGTTTTAATGTTCATTTTGGCCCCTGACTAACGGAGTCAGTCAGAAACTTAACTAAACATGCCCAACTTAACGAGTTTCGACCCAAAGCAAAGGCGAGACACAGAAGTAGTGTGATTATGGATGAACATCCAAAATGGGTGTCTACACTCACCAACTTATCACTTTACCCAGTCACTAACTCAAGCAACTTCTTAATATCAGCAGCAACACTAACCTTCACTTGCTTTATGGCATCTATGAAGTCTTGACCCTGACCATCTGTCAACTTGTTGCCCGGGCCAATTCTATCATGTAATTTAGCAAGGGTGTCTTTGAACATATCATTCGTCTGAGCAATACCGTTGCTCCATTACTGAGGAGTGAGGAAGTGTTTGTCCTTGATGTCAGCGCTAATGCGCGTTATCTCCCCCTTAATGGCAGCAATCTCGTCTGCCTAACTCGCTGTAATTGAAGTATGAAGCTTAAACTGAGATTCAATTCGAGCTTGACCTTGTTGGAGTTGTTGAAGCAGAGAGATCACCATACTCATATCAGAACTGGGAAGAGTAGGCGCAGGAGTAGGTTGAGGCGCAATAGGATCTGGGCGCCTGACTGGTGAAGGAATGGAAGTACGGGGAAGATATGGAAGATAAGCATCACTTGAAGTAGGGTCTTCTGGATTAAGAGGAGGCACAGGAGCCAATGGCGCAGGAGTAGAGTTGCGCTTCTTTAAAGGTTCAGGCTCCCCCTCAACTTGTTCCTCACTCAGATCTCCACATAGTTCAGCTGAGAGTTTATCTCTAAGTTTTTGTTGTTGAACTGTGAGTGGAACTGGAGTTGGTTTTGGAACTGGTGCAGGCGCATGAGTGGTTTTCTTTAGAGGCGCAATAGATTTTGTAATAGTCTTTGTCGGAGGCGCACTAGCACTAGGAGGCGTAGTAGGAGCAGGCGCTCGTTCATCAGCGCTAGACCCTACGCCTTTGCACCCTTCTGCCTTAGTCAATTCAGCAACTTGCTTTAACTGGTAGTCTTCTTCCCTCTGTTTCTGCGCTTCAGCCAAACTAGCCTCCTGTGCGCGCTTCAAATCCTTGTCCATTTTAGGACGCTTCAGTGGTCTGCCACCACATTCTATAAACCCAACTGTTGCACTTGATAAGTCATGAGGCGCATGTCCACGTTGAACTCGCCTTAATTCAGTACAACCAACCTCACTTAAACCAACTTCATCTGTTGCAATCCCTTTACCCTTGCTGTTTCTGCGCCAGTTCCAGCATCTGCGCCAGTAACAGTAGTTGCTTCTGCGCCATCGTCTGCGCCACTTCAGCCTCATCAGATTCAGTGGCTTCATCCACCAATGCTTCACCTCGAACTCTAGGCGCGCGCTTTGCTATGCGCTTTTTGCGCCTCTTTAGAGTTAAGTTTGCTTTACCAAAAATTGGGACATCATCAGTCTTGTGATCAACATTGGAGTTAAGGAATTGCGCTAAGACTGGGTAAGTGAGAAAAATCTTCGTCAAGATACGACAATGAGTCTTGAATTTAGTCTTTCCGTCATTCTTATTCCTGTTGTACTTCTCAATCTGCTCCATCAGTGTTTTCATCAACACTTGAGGCCAGTTGAGCTTCGCTCGACCCATTATCACTGACGTATACTCAAATTGTTCTACAATGAATCTGTTGACATTACCAATTTTGAAGACAATGGATGTGTCAACCAGATGCGCAATGTGAGTTAACAAATCTCCACCATCTCAAATTTCCACCAACTTGATATTGTTTAGAAGCGTAGGAACATTAAAGAAGGTTTGCGCCATCAAGTTCTGCGCGGCCTGTGCGTATACCATCGTGCGCCCTGCAACACTTTGAGGACCAGTTGTCGCGAATTCCAGTAAATGTCTGATGGTGCCATAAGAAATGATGATAGGCACGTCATGAACTGTAGCGTGGACTCTAAATTTAGTGTGGCCATCAACCTCAGAAATAATCTCAACGATCTCTGCAGAAGAAAAGAACTCATCTACTAGCAGAGGCGCGTAGTAGGGTTGATCCATCGTGAAAAGTGGCAGAAGACCTGAAGTCCTAATAAGATCCATGATGTCGATTCCCATGGATTCAGCAGCTAATTCAGACACGTTGAAAGTTTCACCGTGTTTAAAATTAGCTAAATCCTGCACAGATAAACATTTTTGTTATGTTAGTAGTGAATGAGGCGCATAGAAATATAAGAATGAGCAAAGTAAATTGAGGCGTTTAACAAGATTAGGAGCATAACAGTTGTAATCACCAGAGGTGCATACAATAATGAGGTGCATAATCATGATAGGCGCATAGAATTTACAAGGCGCATAATTATGATTCTATGAAAACACTAAGGAAAAATTAAACATAGAGAAAATTGACTAAGTATAATTTTAGGCGCATAAGATGTTAGGCGCATAATGTCATGAGGCGCATGAAGGATTGAGGCGTATAACATTTGTAATGGCAAGAGGCGCATACAAATGTTAGGCGCATGAATCACTTAAGGCGCAAAATGACAGTAGGCGCATAAGCATACTAGGCGTGTCACGACCCGAAAACCCGTCTCTATTTTATTAGTAAGAAAAAATTGACTATTTATTTATTGCCTATTTGTTTATTTAAATTATTTATTTAATTAATAAGTTATGTGAGCATTTTGTGTTTCATAATGATTAGTGCCTAGAATTCTATTTGGGTCATTTGTGCTAGTGTAGAAGTGTTGAGTCTTAATTGTTAGTGGGGAGTTTATTTGTAAAGGGTAGTAGTAAGGGAGGGGTCTAAGTGTAAATGTTTCAAATAATCATCTCCCTACTCCCTCCCTCACCTCCCTCACTCTTTCACCCACACACTCCATCTCCTTCCCAGCAACTTTCTCTCTCTCCTTGGCATTCTTGAGGTAAGTTTCTTCTTTTATTCTCTCTTCATTCTACCTATCTTCCTCCCATTATTTATCATTGCTCATCTTATGAAATGTGTTTAGATCGTCGATAGGATCGCGTAGAACCAAAAATATTTGAATTCCGTCATCTTTGAGAAATTCCAAGTAAGTTGCTTTTCCCCCATTTTATGCTAGAAATGCTACTCCATGTTTATTTGATAAGATGAATGCTATTTATTGCATCTTGGGTGGATTTGGGAATGATTTACATTTTGTTCATTTTTGTGAAAATTTGGTATTTGAATCATCCTTGATTGAGGTTTTCTAGATGATGTTCTAGGAGTTCTTTTAGCTCCCAAATGGTGTGGGAACTTTAGCTTATGTATGGGTAGTGTTAGTCCTGAGTTTGGCTTGCAATGGTGAAGATTTGGGTAAGAAAATGGAAGAACCCAGTTGGTTCTTGCGATTTTCCAGCAAGCAGGGGCGTGGGCGACCGCCCATGGGTGGGTCGGGCGACTGCCCATCGAATCAGTTGATCCGGAAAATGTGAGTAATAGTGAGTGGGCGACCGTCCACTTTTGGGTTGGGCGACCGCCCATGAAGTCAGTTGGTTTGGGCTTCGGGTTTGGGTTTTAGGCGACCGCCCGGACTGGCTATGGGCGACCGCCCATACCAGCTGTTCCGAGTATCTTTGTTTTTGAATTGTTTAATGGTTCAAGCCCGATCTAGGCTCGAGGTATCACCCTAGTTGACTTAAGTTAATGTTGTGGAACACTTTAGTGTTCGAGAATGATCCCTTTGTGATCGATGGTGTTATGGAATTCGATGAAAAATGGTTTGGGTTTGTTGGAACATCTTTTGGAATCATTATTTGTTTACCGTGCTAATATTTCATTACTTAGCCTTTACTTGAAAGTCCAGCTGGTATTTGTGTGTGTTTCGGGCGATGCGAAACATTATGATGGCACAAGCCAAGTCCATTATGATGTTGACCATTGTTTTGCCCCATTATTTCCCTCCTCCAGATTGGCCTTGGATGTGAGATGAGCTAGCCCCTTTGTGAGAACTTTAGCTATTGGTTTTGGGCTTTGACTGTGTGTCACTGTCCCCTTATTATTATTGGTTCCGGTACCGGGGGTTTTCTCTTCAGCTTTTATGCTACTACGAAGATGTTGATTGTTGATTGTTGAAGTTGCGCAGCGACCTTTATTTGGTTATATCAGTTGGGAAACCTTGGCTAATATCCTTTGTTAATTTTTTATTTCCGCTGCTATCTGTTAATTGATAAATGCTATGTGCTCAGTGATATTTATTATTGTTTATTGCTTATTGCATCATAGCATGTCATGTAGTTGCATTAGTAACTTATTGAGATTTATCTCACCCCCTTTCTTTTATCTTTGTTTTTCCTTAACCCTCCCCCCTAGGAGGAAAGGATTAGACTCGCTGATCACGAGGAGGACGTCGCGAGGGTTGAGCTTTTGGGGCAAGTTGTTATTAGTGGGTTTACATTACATAAATGTGTAACCTTTTTGATAATAGTTATACCAAACATGACGTCATAAGAATTTGTATATTTTATTATTTTGGGTGTAAGCTTATGGAGCTTACACTAGTTTATATTTTGTTGTTCAAGTAGATTTCAAAACTTTGTGTTGTCATCTTTTGGTATAAAAGAAAATTTTATCTTCATTATTTAGAGTTTATTGTTTAAGTCGACGTCCAGCTCGCGTACTTCGGGCCCGCGGGGTCGGGGTCGCGACAGTTGGTATCAGAGCTATGGTTTAGCTCTAAGTATAAGTCTAGGTGGACTAGTATGACCTAGGAGGGTAGTTGTGTTCGGAGAGAGTAACGGTTGATGTTTTATGCAGGTAATTGTTTCCAATGGCTAGAAGAAGAACGGGTGAAGGTTCTAGTGGGGCTCAGAATCAGAATGATCTTCGGGAAGAGAACCGTGCTATGTTCTAAGGCATGTTTGAGGCGGCCATGAAGGCAATTCATGACCAAGGGCCAAGAGAGGAGCAGTGCCACCTCTGCGATACGGGTTGGAACAATTTCTGAAATTAAAACCAAGGGAGTTTCGATGGTGAGCCCGATGTGAAGAAGGCCGAACTATGGGTTGAGTCTATGGAGAAATTTATGATGTGTTTGGGTGCACGGACGAGGATAGGGTCCGATTTGCAGCTTATAAATTGGTTGGGGCCGCCGAGCATTGGTGGAAAGGAGTTAAGGCGAGTTGGGATGATATCCACACAGTGTATGCGTGGGAATTGTTTGTGCGGAAATTCAAGGAGCATTTTATTCCGGTAGTGGATCAAAACCGAAAGGAGATCGAGCTTCTCAACTTGGAGCAAGGTTTGTTGTCTATAGCTCAGTACTCGGCTAAGTTCACAGAATTATCCCGGTATTGTGACTATCTTGTGAGGACCGAAGAACAGAAAGCTATGACATTCATCCGGGGTTTGAAGACTTCTATCCGGACTCAACTTATAGCACAGAGGATTCAAACTTATCAGGATGCGGTGGACCGAGCCTACTTGATTGAGCAAGATATAGGGGAAGCATAAGAAGAAGGTCGAGGTAACTAACACTAGGAAACAAGAGGGCAGAGCAAGCCACAATCCCGTTCAGATAACCGAGTAATTTTGGGGGACAATCTCATTCCCGAGGGCAACCAATCCAAGGAACCCGGGCACTACTGCGGGAACCAAGGGGGACCATCATAGGAGACTTGTTCCTATTGCCAAAAGGAAGGCCATTTAGAGGACCGGTGTTGGAAAGAAACAGGGCAAGTGTAAATTGTGGTCAAATGGGGCATTTTGCAAGGGATTGTACTAGAGGCAGGGGTCAACCGACTGGGTAGGAGCTGGGGCTCCACAGGGCAGAAAAGGGATGCTACGGGAAAGGCCAAGGTCCAAGGAAAAGTGTTTGCAATGAATCAACATCAGTCAGATGATCCCTCAGTGTGGAGGTATTGTTTTCTATATCTAATGTGAGCCCGCGTACGTTAGTAGATCCAGGATCATCTCATTCTTACATTTCTGTGCAATTTGCTTCTTTACTAAATGCTGCATCTGAGTCTTTGTCCTATGTGTTAGAGGTGTCAACTCCTATGGGAGGAGTGTTTTGGTGACCGATAGAGTATTCGTGATTGTGATGTGCTTATATGTGGTCGTGTCTTGTGTGCGGACTTGGTAGTCCTTCCGATTCAAGACTTTGATGTTATTTTGTGTATGGATTGGTTGAGCAAGTTTCATGCTTCTGTCGATTGTCGTAGAAAGGTCGTTAATTTTTCCATCCCTGATGTGCCTAAGTTTACTTTTGAGGCTATGCCTTTGGGTAGAAATATTCGTATGATTTCCTATGTGGAAAGCTAGGAGATTTATTGCATAGAGGTTATGAGGGTTACTTGGCTAGTGTGCTTGATACTAGGAAAGAATCCCCTAGTTTGGAGAGTGTTCGGGTAGTTAGAGAATTTCCCGATGTTTTCTCTTCTGAATATGATATGCATCCCGATCGTGAGATAGAGTTTTGTATAGACCTTTTGCGGGTACGGCTCCGATTTCAAAGGCACCATATAGGTTGGCTCCCGCAGAGTTGAAGGAACTAAAGGTTCAGTTGCAGAGTTGCTTGATCGAGGGTTTATCCGCCCTAGTGTTTCCCCGTGGGGAGCACCGTTTTGTTTGTGCGGAAGAAAGACGGTTCTTTGAGATTGTGTATTGATTATCGAAAGTTGAATCAGGTTACAGTGAAGAACAAGTATCCTCTACCTCGCATTGATGATTTATTTGATCAGCTTCAAGGGTCCGTGGTGTTTTCTAAACTTGATTTGAGGAGTGGGTACCATCAGTTGAAGATTCGATCGGAGGATATTCCGAAGAATGCTTTTCGCACCCGTTATGGCCATTACGAGTTCTTGGTTATGCCGTTTGGGTTGACTAACGCGCCTGCCGTGTTTATGGATTTGATGAACTGGGTTTTCCATGCTTATCTTTGGTGGTCTTCATCGATGACATTCTTGGTCTACTCTAAATCTCGAGAGGAGACGAGAGAAACACTTGAGGACAGTTTTATCCATTCTTGCGAGGGAGGAGTTATTTGCGAAGTTTAGTAAATGCGAATTTTGGCTCGAGATGGTTTCATTTCTGGGTCATGTTATTTCTAAAGATGGGATTTCTGTGGATCCTTCAAAGATAGAAGCCATAGTGGATTGGAAGAGACCCGAGACAGTGATCGAGATCAGAAGTTTTCTGGGTTTAGCCGGGTATTACAGAAGGTTTATAGAAGGGTTTTTGAGGATTGCTACTCCGATGACTCAGTTTGACCCGGAAGGATGTACCATTTTTGTGGAGTGAAAAATGTCAAAGTAGCTTTGATGAATTAAAGAAGAGATTAACTACTGCTCCTATTCTTGCGTTACCAAATGGAAATGACGATTTAGTAATTTTCAGTGATGCTTCGAAAGAGGGTTTGGGTTGTGTTTTAATGCAGAATGGGAAAGTGATTGCGTATGCTTCGAGGAAGTTGAGCCCTAGTGAACAAAATTACCCTACTCATGATATGGAGTTGGATGCGATAGTCTTTGACGTTGTATAAGTGGAAGCATTACCTATATGAAGCGAAGTTTGAGATTTTTACCGATCACAGAGTTTGAAATACCTCTTCTCTCAAAAGGAATTGAACAACCGACAGCGTCGATGGATGGAACTTTTAAAGGACTATGATTGTACGATTTCTTATCATCCGGGGAAGGCGAATATGGTAGCCGATGCGATTAGTAGAAAGTCTTATGTGGCCTCGATGATGGTTTCGAGAGTGGAAAATGCTTGAGGATGTTTCGAGATTGGTGTCCTCGTGAATCGAGACATGGGCTATTTTTGCGAATATTGGTATCTCCGACCCTAATTCAGAGGATAAAAGAAGCTCAAAAAGAAGATCCCGAGTTAGTGAAAGTAATGGGTAAAATGAAGGAAATGACTTCGAGGATTTTTCTATGAGTTCGAATGGGGTGTTGACTTTCCGTGGTCGTTTGTGCGTACCCGATTTTGGTGGAATAAAGAGGCAAGTTTTAGATGAGGGTCACAAATCGAGATATACCATTCATCCGGGTGGTAGTACGAAGATGTATCAAGATTTGAAACAACACTTTTGTGGAACAACATGAAGAGGGAAATAGCCGAGTATGGTCTCGAAATGTTTAACTTGTCAGCAGGTCAAAGCCGAGAAGCATCAGAGACCCGCAGGACTACTTCAGCCTTTAGAGATTCCGGATGTGAAAATGGGAGCATGTGACTATCGATTTCGTTACGGGACTACCTCGTACCCGTAGGAAGTATGACAGTGTTTGGGTGATCGTGGATAGATTGACCAAGAGTGCACATTTTTGCCTATTGACATTAGATACTCGATGGAAAAGCTTGCGACCCTTTACATTGATGAGATTACGAGATTGCATGGGGTTCCGGTTAGCATTGTGTCAGATCGAGACCCGAGGTTACTTCTAGATTTCTGGAAGGCGTTTCAGGAAGCTTTGGGTACAGATTTGCGATTCAGCACAACTTTTCACCCTCAGACCGACGGTCAATCCGAGAGGACCATTCAGATTTTGGAGGATATGTTGCGAGCTTGTTCGATAGACTTTTCCGATTCTTGGGATAGACATTTACCGTTAGTGGAATTCTCTTACAACAATAGTTATCAGGCTAGTATCGAGATGGCACCTTATGAGGCCTTATATGGGAAAAATGTAGATCGCCTATCTGTTGGGATGAAGTCGGTGAAGCGAAGATCGTGGGTATTGATTTGCTTCAGGATTCAGTTGAGAAAGTTAGAGTTATCCGGGATCGATGAAAACGGCCCAGAGTCGACATAAGAGCTACGCCGATCATCGAAGACGAGATCTTAGTTTCAGACCGGAGAGACTTTGTGTTCTTAAAGGTATCTCCGAAAGTGGGCATTCGAAGATTCGAGAAGAAAGGTAAAATGGCTCCGAGGTTTGTTGGACCCGTTGAGATTTGGGGAAAGTGGGACTTCTTGCGTATCGTCTTGTGTTAACCATCTTCTTTGGACCGGTTACATAATGTTTTTCACGTTTCTATGCTTCGGAAGTATGTTCATGATCCTTCTCACGTTTTACCGAGGGTACCGGAGATATAGAGCCTGATATTACCTACGAAGAACGAACGGTTCTAATTCTTGATATTTCAAAGTCCAAGAGTTGAGGAACAAAAGCATTCCGTTGGTTAGAGTTCTTGGAGGAATCATAATGTTGAAGAATCGACGTGGGAGCTTCGTGATTGAGATAGAGAGGAAATATCCGTGGCTTTTTAATTCGGGTAAGTCTCTTTAAAATTCGGGTCGAATTTTCTTAAGGGGGAGTGAATGTCACGACCGAAAAACCCGTCTCCATTTTTATAGTAAGAAATAATTGATTATTTATTTATTGCCTATTTTTTATTTAAATTATTTATTTAATTAATAAGTTATGTGAGCATTTTGTGTTTCATAATGATTAGTGCCTAGCATTCTATTTGGGTCATTTGTGCTAGTGTAGAAGTGTTGAGTCTTAATTGTTATTGGGAGTTTCTATTTGTAAAGGGTAGTAGTAATGGAGGGGTCTAAGTGTAAATGTTTCAAATAATCATCTCCTACTCCCTCCTCACCCTCCTCACTCTTTCACCCACACACTCCATCTCCTCCCAGCAACTTTCTCTCTCTACCTTGGCATTCTTGAGGTAAGTTTCTTCTTGAGTAAACTCCTTTTCCGCCCCTCGTACTATGGCCCCAACATCAATTTGACACTCGTACTATTGAAACAACAAATGTATGATGCGTACTATAGTTTATTAGCAAAATTAACCAATTTACTATTCATTTGTTAACTTTTTTTTAACGAACATTATTTTTTTAACGGGCATTAATTTATTTTAACAAAACTAACTTTTTTTTTGAGTTTTTCGCGGATTTGCGCCGTCATCTATATCTCCGTCACCGATGATTATTTACTGATCCCAACGGTCAATATGAGCGCCTGAGTGATGCGAAACATACCCCAGAAATTTGACAACGATCCAACGGTTAATGAAGCGGGAATTTGATTTTTAATAGTGGAGATTTTCGCCAGTTTTCGCCGCCGCCATTTCTCCCTCTCCGGCAATTATTTGGAAGATCCCCAACGGTCATCATGTGCGCCTAGGGGATGGGACCAAAGCCCAGAAGTTTCACGACGATCCAACGGTTAACGAAGTCGGAATTCGATTTTTACATAGCGATTTGGTTAACAAAAGTTAGTAAAATTAATGCTCGTTAAAAAAATAACGTTTGTTAAAAAAAGTTAACGACTGAATAGTAAATGGTTAATTTTGCTAATAAAACTATGTACGCATCATACATTGTTGTTTCAATAGTACGAGGTCAAATGATGTTGGGACCATAGTACGAGGGGCGGAAAAGTAGTTTACTCGTTTCTTCTTTTCTTCTCTCTTCATTTACCTATCTTCTCCCATTATTTCTCATTGCTCATCTTATGAAATGTGTTTAGATCATCGATAGGATCGCGTAGAACCAAAAATATTTGAATTTCGTCATCTTTGAGAAATTCCAAGTAAGTTGCTTTTCCCCCATTTTATGCTAGAATGCTACTCCATGTTTATTTGATAAGATGAATGCTATTTATTGATCTTGGATGGATTTGGGAATGATTTACATTTTGTTCATTTTTGTGAAAATTTGGTATTTGAATCATCCTTGATTGAGGTTTTTCTAGATGATGTTCTAGGAGTTCTTTTAGCTCCAAATGGTGTGGGAACTTTAGCTTATGTATGGGTAGTGTTAGTCTTGAGTTTGGCTTGCAATGGTGAAGATTTGGGTAAGAAAATGGAAGAACCCAGTTGGTTCTTGCGATTTTCCAGCAAGCAGGGGCGTGGGCGACCGCCCATGGGTGGGTCGGGCGACCGCCCATCGGATCAGTTGATCCGGAAAATGTGAGTAATAGTGAGTGGGCGACCGCCCACTTTTGGGTTGGGCGACCGCCCATGAAGTCAGTTGGTTTTGGGCTTCGGGTTTGGGTTTTGGGCGACCGCCCGGACTAGCTATGGGCGACCGCCCATACCAGCTGTTCCGAGTATCTTTTTTTTTGAATTGTTTGATGGTTCAAGCCCGATCTAGGCTCGAGGTATCACCCTAGTTGACTTAAGTTAATGTTGTGGAACACTTTAGTGTTCGAGAATGATCCCTTTGTGATCGATGGTGTTTTGGAATTCGATGAAAAATGGTTTGGGTTTGTTGGAACATCTTTTTGATGTATTGTTGAATTGATGCACCATTTGGTGATTTATTTGGAACGGTTCCCTACTTTGGAATCATTATTTGTTTACCGTGCTAGTATTTCATTACTTAGCCTTTACTTGAAAGTCCAGCTGGTATTTGTGTGTGTTTCGGGCGATGCGAAACATTATGATGGCACAAGCAAGTCCATTATGATGTTGACCATTGTTTTGCCCCATTATTTTCCCTCCTCCATATGGCCTTGGATGTGAGATGAGCTAGCCCCTTTGTGAGCACTTTAGCTATTGGTTTTGGGCTTTGACTGTGTGTCACTGTCCCCTTGTTATTATTGGTTCCGGTACCGGGGGTTTTCTCTTCAGCTTTTATGCTACTACGAAGATGTTGATTGTTGAAGCTGCGCAGCGACCTTTATTTGGTTATATCAGTTGGGAAACCTTGGCTAATATCCTTTGTTAATTTTTTATTTCCGCTGCTATCTGTTAATTGATAAATGCTATGTGCTCAGTGATATTTAATATTGTTTATTGCTTATTGCATCATAGCATGTCATGTAGTTGCATTAGTAACTTATTGAGATTTATCTCACCCCCTTTCTTTTATCTTTGTTTTTCCTTAACCCCCCCCCCCCAGGAGGAAATGATTAGACTCGCTGATCACGAGGAGGACGTCGCGAGGGTTGAGCTTTTGGGGCAAGTTGTTATTGGTGGGTTTACATTACATAAATGTGTAACCTTTTTGGGAATAGTTGTACCAAACTTGTCACGACCCGAAATCTAGGCTCTATTTTATTGGTAATAAATAATTATTATTTATTTATTTGCTTATTTATTTATTTAAATTATTATTTATTTAAATATTTATGTGTGCATTTTAGGTTTCATAATAATTATGCCTAGCATTTTATTTGGGTCTTTTGTGCTAGTGTAGAAGTGTTGAGTCTTAATTGTTAGTAGTGGAGTTGTGTAGTTATGGGGAGGGGGTCTAAGTGTAAGTTTTGAAATTATCATCTCTCTTC
The DNA here is from genome assembly GCA_026119855.1 of Campanula takesimana. Taxonomy (NCBI): domain Eukaryota; kingdom Viridiplantae; phylum Streptophyta; class Magnoliopsida; order Asterales; family Campanulaceae; genus Campanula; species Campanula takesimana. The sequence goes on from JAOWBW010000870.1 coordinate 73,358, forward strand.
TCCCTCACCTCTCCCATTCCCAGCCATCTCCCTCTCTCTCTCTTCCATGGGTGAAAAAAAAAAAGGTAAGTTTTCTCTCTACCTTCTCTCTACATTTCCCATCATCTTCCCTCTTTATTTCTCATTTCTTAAAACATGAATCATGTTTAGATCGTCGATAATCGTAGGAAGCCAAGAAATGTCGAGTTCCGTCACCTTTGAGAAAATCCGGGTAAGTTGCTTTTCCCCCATTTTATGCTAAAATGTTCATATCATGTTTATATTATGCTTGATGTGTTATATTTGAAGTTTGGTTGAGTTTGGAGTTTATTTGGAATTTATTTGGAGTTGGGTCAAAAATGGTGATTTTAGGAATGTTGGGTTTGAATCTTGATCTTGGTTGATGAATGGTATTATTTGAGTCCCCATTCTAGTTATAAGTTGTTTTGGGTTCCTCTTTATGCTTGGTGGAAGGTTCATTATGTTTGATTTTGGGTTTAATATGAAATGGGTAAGAAAAATTGGTAGAAAACCCAGATTTTGGCCGGATTTCGTCCCTCCCGGGCAAGTTAGGCTTGCGTACCTTGTTTTGGGAGGCGTGCGCACCCTTTTCTGCTTCGAATCGCAGCCTTCTGACCTTAGGAGGCGCGCGCATCACTTTTTATGGAGGCGCGCGCATCCACCTTTTTTTCCAGTTTGTCCATTTTTGTTCGATCTTCCGGAGGCCATAACTTTCTCATCCGGACTCCGTTTTGGCGTGTAAACTATCGTTTCGAAGCTCTCTTCGAGTA